>JACEFZ010008130.1:327065-749565 GCA_014155875.1 Cepaea nemoralis
CTCTGAAGGTTGCAGGTTCGATTCCAGGCTAGTCCTTCGATTCACGAGTGCATTTCTTCGGAGACTCCTGAGGGTCATCGCTGGAGCTACAGAGTTTGTACTTTGTGCGACGCTTTTCGCGCTGCGGAAAGAGACTGAGCCATATGGGGTAAAACCCGGGGCAATGAAGTCGACACTGTCGACTTTTTTTTCTTTATCGTCATTCATCTGAAGTGTTTGTTTTGGATAAATATGTTGCGCATGTTTACAGCAGAGCTGTGATAGTTGCATTTTTTGGCCGACACATGTGGCTTCTTCAGGAGTTTGTTGACCAGACCAACCTTCCCAGGGGTTGTATTCAAAACATATTTGGCCATTATATCTGAACATGGAAGTAAATTGGCTCATAAACAGAATCAGCTCTCGGAAACTAACATACTTCAGCCATACTAAATGTCAGTGGCTTGGAGAGAACTATGATTGCAGGAATGTTTCCTGGACGAAGAGGCAGGGGTCAATCAGCATGGAGATGGACATAAGGAGGCATTGCTGACGCCTTGGGTTTGAAGGTTCATGAGGTGGGAGAAATGGCAAGAGATTGGGGGTGGGGGGGGAGGCTTTACTTTTCGGTGCATCACAATGAGAGCTATATTCTGCAAAGGACCTGCTAACTACATACATAATGACATCATCTGACGTGGATAGAGAGTTGCTCTGGCCTCTACTCTACTGCACAACTATTTGTCGGTATCACAACTTTTATTATTATGCAAAATTGCTTATTGATGATTTTCAGATTATCTTGCTGATGTTAAAATTATCTTCTTTTTTTTTTTGTAAGCAAATACAACATGTTTTTTTATGTCTACTCGTACTCAAGACTCCCAGAATGTCGTCAGAGAATCATTTAGTACATTTAATTTAATTTAATTTTAATTTTAATTCAACGAATTCTGGCAGCAGTAGCAGTAAAAAATTAAAAAAAACAAAAGGCGGAATGTGGCAGTACGATACAGAACTTTAAATTAACATAACAGCTACGTTTCTTAGTACGCGGTTATGTTACCTTTAAGTGGCTCAATTATTGTTTTCTTATCTCTAAATTGTGTTACCCAGCCCAGCGTAAGCGATCTATCCGTACCACATTTTTCTTATTTTAGAAACGTCGCCATTTTGTTCACGGTCACATGACAGGGGTCCGGCTATTTGCAATCAGTCAATCCCTATTGGTCATTGACGTGGCATGAGCAACGATATTATCGTAATCCTCACTTTTGCAGCGTCCGCCATTTTGGTTTGACAGTGCGCTGCTAGTCAGAGCTTTTATGCATACTACTAAGTTGTTAACGCTTATTGCTCGCAGGTCTAAGAACTGTTAGATACTCTAACATCATTTTCAACAAGAGACAGTTGACGGTGCATGAAAATCCGTAAGTTTTAGCAAATGTAATGATTCGTCGTGATGTCATTTATTTAATGACAAGTGACAGTGAGACTTCAATGATCAACGTTTCCTTCTTACTCAAATCAGCTCACTTTGTTTCCTCTCTACTGTATGTATAATATTGAAATACACGTTAAGTTACTGTCTTAATGCTAGCGTGTGCTGTCGATTCTATGTGTTTATTTCACGATGCCACACTGTCTATGTGTAAATGAAATAATACATTGGATTCAGTCTTTGTTTTCTTGACCACGTCCTACTACTGGGCATGATGTATGAGCTGTTATCGATAACGCCCATCAGTGGGTGTTGCCTTTACCTTTAGTGTTACATGCCGGACCATCATAAAATTCCCCGTAGCAGCATATCATTTTCAAACATTAAAATGATCGTCGTCGGTCAGGTTTGTTTATGGTATGTTATTTCTTAAGTATTTTGAGACGTTTGTAATTTAACTGAGGGGTGTGGCAAAATCGAGAAATTTTAGTTTAGTAGATGGATCATCACAGCACACGGGTAAAACTTAACCAACCCGTAAGTGTTCCATTCAATTCCTAACTCAAGCCTGAGTCCAGAGAAACTCAGCTCAGTGCACAAACTCCGTAGCACCAGCGAGGATCCTGAAATACTTTGGGTAGATTTTTAACTCGAAATTTTGCCCGGACAGCGCGGTTAGGCTACTCTTTTTTTATTTCCAACTCCCAAGGGATTTTGCACAACAAAACACGGGCGTCTGATCTCACTACCCAGAGATCAGGGGAAATTTTTTTTTTTTTTTAAACTAGAAGTCCACCATACCTCGAGACCACCACCATACCTCGAGACCACTCAGCCCCCTAAATCAAGAAGTAAAGTTCTGGTCTTCTTATTTTGTCCTTTCTTGTCCCCATTGACTTGAGTGCTTGAGGAATAGGCCCTTAACTCATTCCAAGTCGTCCCATCCTTAGCTACTCCAAACAGTCCCTTCTATGACCTCCCTATATTATTCATTTTTGTGTCTACTTCTCTTTATGCGTTTTGTTTTTCTCAGTTTTTTTTTTAAAAACTTTTTTCATTTCAGGCGATCTTTCTAGTTATACCATTCTCAGGTTTTATAAGTCAATCAATCAATCAATCATGTGCCATGCCGGAAAGCGTGGGCGGTCATGATTCGCCATTTCACTCGATCACCAGAGTCGTGGATCAGCTCAGTGTTCCTGTCAGTATTTATAAGTCACAGTGTTTTATGTCTTATCCAGTACCAGAATATTTTCTTCACCTTGGATTCACTGGTATTTGTCTAGTCCTCGCCATGAGCTCCAGATTGGTGATTCTGTCATACCATTTTAGTCTCACTATGTTGTGCAGGTACCACTTAATGTCTAGTTCTCTCCCTGAGCTCCACAATGGTGATTATGCCATACCATTTTAGTCTCACTATGTTGTGCAGGTACCACTTAATGTCTAGTTCTCTCCATGAGCTCCACAATGGTAATTATGCCATACCATTTTAGTCTCACTATGTTGTGCAGGTACCACTTAATGTCTAGTTCTCTCCCTGAGCTCCACAATGGTGATTATGCTATATCATTTTAGTCTCATTATGTTGTGCAGGTACCACTTAATGAATGTAGTTTAGTTTATGTGTTGTTCTCTCTGTTTCTGATCCATACAACAGTATTGATTTAACGTTAGAATCAAATATTAGTTTAAAATTGTTTGACTAGCAGGGTTAGGATCGGCTAGCCTCTCCCAGGAGGGGTGAAGAGCGAAAATTAGTAGCCTGCCGATGACCCGCAGACTACACAAGCCAACCCCCACCTCCACGTGGTGCAGACCAGGCAACCATGACCGCGAGGTCATGGGCTAACGGGGCTATGGCTCGGCATAGGGGATGGACTCCCTGTGGTCAGATTAGTGTCCTAAACCTGCGACTGGCCTAGCAAGCCGGCAGGGGATCTTCATACTGCTCGTAGAAAAACTAAGAAGTATAAACGGACTGACCCAAACGGCTATCAATCACAACAACAGAAATGAGGTTCCTGAGAAGAATACTCAACGTATCAAGAAGAGATAAGATCAGAAATGAAGAAATCAGGACTAAAGTGGGGGTTAAAGCTGCTCTAGATTTTATTAGAAAGCAGCAAGTCAAATGGTTTGGCCATGCAAGTAGGCTACCAGTCAACAGCATGCCACAACAAGCAATGCTGTACAGACCAGATGGAAACAGAGGAAGAGGCCGACCACGTAAACGTTGGACGGAGGGAATAACAGAATCCATGGGAATGTCGATATACGAAGCCCATAACAGGGCACTCTCACAAAGTTTATACTTCACCTCGACACCGCAAGGTACAAGAGGAACATGATGAGATGAGATTGTTTGACTTCCAAAAATGACCCAATGCTATAAAAGCTCACGCCTCTTGCCTGCTCCTGTAGACTATAGTAACTGGTGTATTTGATTATGAAAATGAGACAGTGTATTGCTGAACAGAGTTGTCATATTTAAATCTGTGCACATTTTGGTGAGAAGTCTTTTGTGATCTACAGCTTCCAGAAATTCATTTTTAGAAATTTTAAAAAGAAATAACTCCAGCCTGTAGAGTACACTGCATTGTGTTTGGATTTGATTTAGTTTCAAGGGCAAGCAGCATTTAATTCTCAACTCATCTTTACAAATGCTGACAAACCATCACTGATAAAATCATGATGTAATGATGATTTTAAGATTCAAAAACATAAAAGGCTGCTTCAATTTGATAATTTTGTGTTTATAACACACAACCAAGGACCATTTGAGTGACTAGACTGCAGGGTGGGAATTATCATTTCCTGCCTAATGAAATAAGATAGTGGCTAAGTTTTGTTCATTCAAAATGTCTATTAAAGACTAATGGAATGTCTGGTGTGAATAATAATTTTTGCAGAATTCAAATATTCAGTTAAGATCAAATGGATAGGAGTTATAGATGTATCAAAAAATATTAATGTTTATACTAATATTGTGGCATGGGACAGATAGACCTACAAACAATTGGATTTTTAAGAGCATGCATCTTTCCCATTGCAATATATGCCTGTGAGATCTGGGCACTTACTAAACAAGTTGAACAGCACATAAATGCCTTTGAATGTTATAGACGGGTTCTAAGAATATCTTGGATGCAGAAAAGAATAAATGCATCCATACAACAAAATCTGAATATTGAAGAAGGTTGGCAACTTAAGACGATAAAGCAAAGGAAATTGAAATATTTTCGTCACTTGAAACATCATGAAAGTTTGGAGAGAAGAATAATGGAGGGGTATATGCCCGGGAAGAGAGAAAGAGGAAGGCCAAAGAGAAGATGGGTGCAGGATGTGGCAGAGGATCTTGAGATGGGTAAATAGGATGCAGGACATATGACAAAGAAGTTTTCCGGAAGGTTGTTATGGGAGCGTTGTTCTGCAAAGGAGATGCTACTGAATGATTGAATGAATACTAATATACATGATAAGAGAAACAAAAGTGTTTCTCAAAACTTTGATACTTTGCATACTAAGACTTTAAAAAAGAAGACCAGCAATGGATGTACATTTGAAAGATCATTAAATTCTTCATATTCTAATGTTGTGCAGTGAGAAGAAAAGCCTGTCATAATGTTATTTGCTGCCATAATTTCCTTACTCCGAAATGAGCAGCTACTATGTACCTATTTGACAGTACCACAGCCTTGTCTTCCAGCTTGTTGCACAGAGTACTACCTCAAAACTCAAATCCCAAATAACTAAGTTATTGATCAGTTTAATTTGATTTATTGGGTGGAGGAACAAAGTATTCTTTTCATTATGTCTGATGAACATTTGCCTGGTATCTTACTATTACTGTCTATCCCCATACAGACATACTTGTAGTCCACATTTGTCTGGTATCTTACTATTACTGTCTATCCCCATACAGACATACTTGTAGTCCACATTTGTCTGGTATCTTACTATTACTGTCTATCCCCATACAGACATACTTGTAGTCCACATTTGTTGTTAAGTGGTGTGTGTGTGTTTTTTATTGTGTTTGGTGTGTCATGTAGACTGCATTAAATGTGTGTAGTACACCCTTGATATAATTTATCTATCTAATTCTTAGCCGGTCTCCCTGGCCGAGGGGGTTAGCAGCTTTCTCCGTAACAACGAATACTCTCGTGGTTGACGTGAGTGCATGAGAATTGGAAGCGGTTCAAGTCGCGCCAGTGACTTATGAGAGTATGAAGCCAGTCGCTCAGAAAGTCGTGGCGTGCTGATGAGCGTAATCTAGCCTATTAATCAACATACAGCTGAAAGATGCTGATGTTGACCGCAATATCCTGAAGCAGGATGGAAATGGGGGGGGGGGGGGGGGGGGGGGGGGGGAGAGAGAAACAAATTCTTAATCTCATTGTTATTGTGGGCACAAAGCATCATCTGATTGGGCTTCATTTTCACAAGATGTCCAGAGCATTGGTTTTCTGTAAAGTGACTTCCAGTCATTTTAGGTCTTCAGCTGACTCAGAATCTATTTTTAAAAATGAAGCTGTGACTGGCATAATAATTTTCCCCAACTCTTGTGCTGTTCTGTCCTGGAAACTACTGGTCTAGCACATTCCTAAAATACCTTACTGTTGTGTCCTTTACTTTTAAAAGGAAACAAATAACAAACTTAGGCTTGTTTGTTTAGTTTAAATAACCTTTTATTATGGTGATTGAATAAATTTGAAACATGGAAAAATCCATGATTCTGCATGCTGCTTACACATTATCATAATGCTAATGCTTTATTTGTTTGTATAATTTTGTTTGTTTACATTTGTAATGATAAGAAAATGAAATTCATACATTTATTGTACAAGAGGGCTTTAAATGAAAGCTGGAAATTTGGAACATTGTGCCATTGTCATGTAAGTTGGCAGTGTTGTCACAAAGCTTGTCCTGCATGTGACATCACAGTGCATGTGGACTGCATGAAGTCACAGTAGGAATGACAGCACAATAGCACACTTGCAAATTTAAGAGTTTCATTTGGATCCTCATTGTACATTTATCTGCAAATCGTATCATGTGTTTGAGATTTTATCAAAGGTGTCATCATTCTCCAAAATATTAACAACATAAATGTTAACTAAACATTGTAATTCACAGTGGTGGTTTTTTTTTAAAAAGGTAAAGCATTTGGCATATGTTACTAGACCAGTATTTTTATGGACCAGTCGTCACTTTGGGTCATAATGTTGTCATCACGCCTTTATTTCCCAACCCATCTTTGGCTGGGTGGACCTGCGAACCCAGGTTTGTTTTAGAAATTTGAATCCACCCCAGTGGGAATTGAACCTTTGATTACTGGGACAGCAGGCGAGTGTCTAGCCACTACGCTACCGCAACTCCCCAAAGAAGGGTATGCAATTTCATCCCAGCATTATGTTGGTCATATCGTCTTGAGTTGCTGAAATATCCTGCTTAAGGGAATGTTAGTAGTTCTATAACTGTTTTATGAGTATTTTAAAACATATAGGATCATAGTAGTATGCTGAATAGTGTATTGGCTTGACAGAAAAATTGGTCCGGGTTCCATTTCTGCACATTCCCCACCCCACATACACAACCTTTCCTCCCCCTGACTGCAGCATATAGGTTGACCCAGTTTTGTGAAGTGGATACAAGACACTTTTCTTTCAAGAAAGGGTGATAAGAAAAAGAACTCAACCAACCTCAAAATGCATGCTCTTTAGTGCATGTAAAAAAGATTTATGTCACATCTCTGTGGCGTTATCTGATATTGAGATAACCATTATCTGATGTTTATTATTGTGATGTGATTACAAACAACACATTATTATATTATGGGCTGTTCACATTTTCCTCTGCTAAAAGTGCCTGCGAAAAAATATGTTGCATGAGTGCAACAATTACAATAGGATATCACGAGGCCTTGGAAATAAAATATAGGTGACATGTAAATATGGCAAAGAGCTAGATGTCTTATGGTCAATACATTTTGTAGTATATTAGAAAGGGCTTCCCCGGGAAGGTTAACCCGGTCAACAAATGCCCGCAGAAGTCGGATGTGTCGGCCTAATGGCGCAAGAACGCAGGTCTGCTGTAAACAGGCACAATGCAATCACATCCGGGGAAAAAACTCCGGATGAACGCAGAAGAAGAAGGAAGGGCTTAGAGACAACGGGGATGTGGTTCCTGAGACGAATTAATGCGAATACTTTAGATTGCTAGAATAACTAACAATGATTGCCTGGAAGAAGCTAATGAAACTAGAACATTATGTACAATTATATGAAAGATATAAAAGGCATTCTTTGGTCATGAGATGAGAAGGAGAGCTTTGGAGAACATCGTAGCAACTGGAAAGATTGGGGGGGGGGGGCAGATGGGGGGAAATGATGCTGGTTAGACTGTAGTATGGAGGATTATCATTGGCAGAGTTGATCCAGAATACCTAGAACCAAGATCTGTGGAGAGACATGAACGCCAAGCCGGTTGGCAGGGCACATGATGATGATATATCACATATTACCGTTGTGCGTTGCTGACTGTGCACGTTTATGGCTTTGATTTAGCTTCTATTTGAAGCATTTCTAATGATATTTTAGACGTTTTCACTGGCTTTTATATAACCGTGTCCGTTAATGCGCGCTTTCGTCTTTTTTGCGGTCGAGCTTTGCAAAATAAATTTGTTTTAGCAAGTAAAACAAATTATTTTGTTGATGTCTCAAGACCCCTGACAAAATGTCGCACCAAGATTAAAGCATAATAGGTATGTATGTGTATAGTACTTAGAAACAGAATAATTGTGTCTTTGTGGTGTTAATTGTGAACTCAAGATATATTGTGATCTATTACTAGCTGTCTAACTTTTATTTTATAAGTTCATTAGTAATATAAATAAAAGGATAGCAGCCGACCTTTTTTCATGCTTTGAGGCATGTTGGGTTTATGGTGCAAACCCCATATTTGTATAGATCAGTCACACTCGGTGTAGTTAATATCATGCCGACTGCCTTTACTTCCAGGGACATTTCCTGGTGCCCATTTTAAGCTGGGTCAACCTAAGAGCCCAGTTCAGTTTATAAATATCCCCACCTCGATGAGGATGCCAACTCATGACCACCAGGTCACATTAGTAGTATACTTGATCACAATTTCTCACCCTCACGCCAAGTGTATTCCAGGTATTTTATTCATGAACACATTTGGTGTTTGATGGCACCTAGGTTAATTCTTGCATGTGTGCAGGGTTAGACAATCGCTAATTTGTAGGTGTAAGTCTACATTGATAGGTTAATTAGATGTTGCCATAGTCCACACTGTTGCTTACCTGGTGGGATCTTTGCTTGGCTGATAATCTGGTGCAGTTTTGTCAAAGCTTGTTCATAACATTTTCAGTATATCAATTCAATTTGTAGTATGCTTGTAGCTGATAGTTGGTTTCATGTTGTTATTCTGCAGGAATGTGTTTTACAAGGTGGCTTGCTGTCTTGGGGGTGATTGGCAGTAGGGGTAGAATATGTTGTCCGTGCAAAAATGATTTCAAGCTGTTTCTTCTGTACTATACTATCTTCAGTAGGTTTTTTAACATCTGAGAATTCCAGTGTTGAGCACTACAAATTAACATGTAACAGTACATGAGTTATATAATGAAAATGTTGCAAGTCATTGTCAGGATGTTGCTATCAACTCCAGATTGATTTTAATAATTTGGCTAATTCTTAGAAACAAGAATGGATGAACAAAATAGGTATTTCATTGTGCTTATTATAAATAAAATGTAACAGTACTCTAAAAGAAAAAAAGAACCCAGCATGTAAGCCTATGCACATGCATACATCCACAGTGGTTTATTTCGACTGTTGATAATGAGACAATTTGATTTGTCTGAAATATTTTAAGTTATAGCATTTTAAATTTGAGCTTTGTCAGTGCTGTCCTGAAACATTTTCGACAAACTGTAAATTTACTCACCTTATAGCACTACATTGGACACTTCTAGAGTCAGGAATTATTTTTATATAATTGTTGTCCTTTTCTGCAAAATAATAGTATTTATTTTGTGCATAGTAAACATGAAAGGATATTCAAGGCAACCTTGATGCCCCTGTCTTATTTCTCTTTAAACATCAGCATACTTAATTTTCTAGGTCTTTTAATTATTACATTTTCACCAGTGTATATGTTGGGTGAGCAGGCTGTGTATGTATAGAAAAATCTATGTATGCAAGCCTACTTATCAATGACGACCTTAATGTGAACTTTCCAATGAGATCAATTTTTCCAAACTTTTCATTTCTCTAGTGAATAACAATGGGGAATTTTGGCAGTCTGATAAAGCGCTGGATGGGAAAGAAGGAGATGCGTATTCTGATGGTCGGTCTTGATGCTGCTGGGAAGACCACAATCCTGTATAAACTGAAGTTGGGAGAGATTGTCACCACAATTCCTACCATTGGTAAATATACAACATGGTTAGATGATGTTTTATGCCGATATGCATATGTTTAATTCTCATCAGTAGTAAGTTTCTTAGGAGGGAAAGTTGGTGAGATTTAGTGTGAGCTTATTTCCTCAAATAATAATACATTGCTCTTGTATATTTGAAGGCCTAACATTTCACAACGCTACATTAAACAAGGTGTTGGACAGGGTTGTGTATACCACCCGATCTGTTCTATTTAATGAAGTAATGATGAGATCCGTGCAAGATATGCTAGTAATATTAGTTGGTGAGCATAATGTAAACAACCTGTGTTATGCTGATGACATGGTTTTTGTCACCGAAAATGAAATGCAGTTACAGAAAAATTATAGATGTATTTGCAACTTTATTAACAGCAGATGGAAGCTGTATTAAGAAGTTAAATGTGGAATAACCCGAGCAAAAGCAACATTTCGTAAGAAATAGGATAATTCTCTGGAATATATCTTTGACATTCGAAGTGAGAAAACTGTTCTTAAGAGCTATGTTGAGTCATTCCTGATGTGCGGGTGCAATCATGGGAAATTAGCAGGCGCATGAAGAATAATGTTGAGGTGTGGTTTCATAGAAAGAATGGTAACACCATAGATGGATAGAAAGAGGAATGAAGATAACTTGAAAGAAGTTAACTCGTTACTCACAAGAAAAATAGTCCACATTCTTTAGGCATGTTATGAGACAGGGAAAACTGGAGTATGTCTTGACAACAGGAAAGTTGGAGAGGCAGAGGGAGATAGGAGGGAAGATGCTGGACAGCTTGACGTCATTACATGGCAGAACATCAGTTCCAGAAGTTATTGACAGTTCACGAGACAGGTCATGGACAGACATGATGACTAATGGTACACGGCATTGACTATAAGAATAGGCCAGTATCTTTCTTGAAATTATCTTTGTTGAGCTGCATCAATGAATGTTCGTTGCGTACATTTGTATTGAAGAAACCCACATTGACACTTATTTTCTTTTTAATACTCGTTAGGGTTCAATGTGGAGACCGTTGAATACAAGAACATTAGCTTCACCGTGTGGGATGTTGGCGGCCAGGATAAAATTCGACCTTTGTGGAGACACTACTTTCAAAATACACAAGGTACGTTATTACAGCTTGGCACTAGGGGTTGAAGCACTGCATGTGCAACCACACCAAATGTCCTCCTCAAACTGTTCATTTCTGTTTCTTGCAAACTAGCATTCATGTCATATTTTTGTTGGTTAATTAGAAACATGAGACACATTCTGTATTTAAACTTTTGGAAACCTCTTGGCCATGTAATTTTGAATGCAGTTACAATTTTTGGCTCCATTTGCTCGTCAAGGGGACATGTTCATTCTACTTTTATAAAGACCTTGCAAACTGGTATATGTGTTCATTTTCACAATTCTTGCTTTCCACTGTTATTTTTCATTTGCTGGGGTAATTCTATAATGGTTTTCATGGCTCATTGACTGTTTCATTGCATCTGTAAGGATGAAGCCGGCCAGAGCAGTCAAGTAAAACAAGTAAATAGTGCCGAGTTTGATCACAGCATAGATCCAGGAATTTTTTAAGAACCAGTGGTATCTAATGATATAACATCCTCCCATTCTCTTGGGTATTGAACTTGGATACCTGACTTTCTGGGATACCGGTGAAAAACAGGTTGTTCCATGTGTAGTTGTGCATGTTGAAAATCCCAATCCTATTGCTGTTGGAAATCATAAAGAATAGGCCATAAGGCCACTTCTGTGGCCAAAAATTGTTAGGAAGGAAAGAAAACCTTGTGGTTGGGTAGAATTCATTACCTTTGGATGGAATCTGTATAGAGGAAGCCTACCGTACACAAATGCATGTCGAAATCAAGACTCTGATCTGTGGGGTGCATAACTTGATGTGATGCACTATGCTCAAAAGAGTGAGAAGAAGTCCTGAAGACAAAAGAGGCAACATCTTGAAACAATACTGCATTTACTGATTTTATTCTATCTGCATGGGACCAGCATTGTCCTTACTATAAACAAAAAAAGTTAGTATCCAATACAGGATAATCAACCTCTGCATTTATCGTCTGTGATTTTCTATGCAATTTTACGTTCAGTCCTTACATATGATTAAATTCCATATCATATTTCAGCATTGTCAATTATTTAGAGCGACTGATTAAACAGTCCACTGTTTACAAGTAGATATGAAGTACATGGCACAACACCAGCAAATTAAAATATTTTTAGACTATCTTTCCTGGTTTTGTACCCTCAACTTGGTATGTCAGGGAATTGTGAAACACGCTCACGGCCTGTAAACAAAAGTTTCTACATAGTTATGAATCTTGGGTTTACTGGAAGATAACTTTGCCTGTTATTTACAGAAGTGTTATTGTAGTTTATACTTGCTTTTTGATTGTAGTACTTTTTTTTTGTATCGTCTGCAGGTCTGATATTTGTTGTAGATACCAATGATAGAGAGAGAGTAGGTGAAGCTCGGGAGGAACTCATGCGGATGTTAAATGAAGATGAGCTGAGGGATGCAAAACTTTTAGTGTTTGCTAACAAACAGGTAACTGCTGAATGTCATGTTGATTCTGTACTTTACAGTCAGTAAATGACATTATCAGTTAATGGGGGAATTTTACATGAAACTTAGGAGCATAATAGGTAATCAAAGAAATGGCAATATTAACATTTTGATGGATGATCTAATGACAAGATAGGATCTGAAAACTTTGGATATGGAGAGATCATGGGGAAACATTCGGGGTAATTAATGAAACTGGAGAATATATTCATCAGTCTTTGTCATAGGTGGGGAGATTTTTTTTCCTCACAAAACATAAAGCAACATGGGCATCACCAGAAGCAACGTGGGCATTATCAGGTTACAAAATGAAAAACCAAATTCACCACGTCTATATCAACAATAGCCTGTCTCCCTGGTCTAGGGGTTAAACGACTTTCTCCGTACTCCTGTTTATCTACATAGGGTAACGCAGCGCTGCTAGAATTGGTAGCGATTCTCGCTGCATTGGTGACTTACGGGATAAGTGAGCTGGCCGCTCAGAAAGCAGTGGCAAACTACTGAGCGTGATCTTGCCAAGAAATCAACAACAGCTATGAAATGCTGGTGTTGACAGCGATGTCCTGTAAAGGATAATTGGGGGGGGGGGGGGGATATTAACAAGAAATTGGACCATCTCTTCATGGATGTAGCAGTTTGTAGAGGTGCTGATGTAAATTTGAATACTATCTGTTAAATAAATCTAAAGTTTAAATTCAAGAGATACATAGCATCTTATATCTAATCCAGTCTATTATAGTATACCTCCGATACTAAGGTACAATTTATGGTCACTGTCTATAATAAGTACCAAGTCTTAAATAGGTAGTGAATGAGGAGAGCAAGGAAAACCGTTGGCAACAGGTTAAAAGCATTTGGTATGACTCGTGTATTGAAGTGCTTTTGAAGAGGGAATGAGAATATAAGGCATGTATAATGCTGGAAAACCTCAGGAAACTAGAAGAAAGGACAAATTTTTAAAAAGCAGACTTAATTAATAGCAAAATCAGAGCTGCTAAAGTCAGAGCCCAAGAAACATACACATAAGGGCAGGTAAAAGATAATATTTAGATGTCCAAGGAAATTGGTAGGAAAGTATAATCAACCAAGTGGACTTAGTAAAAATAGTCGTGGAGAAGTTCTCATTAGTATTAAAAATCAAATTAATAGATGCGTTGATTACTTTAAGGAACGTCTGCATAGACAAGTTCCAAATGGCTGTCCTGATATCAAGCCAATAGAAGTGGAACTAAATATCAACTGGAAAAACCATCTAATGAGTAAATCAGAAACGCTATCATGCTAATGGGCGAAGGGAAGGCTGCTTGTCCGTATGGTATCCCAACAACCGCTATTAAAGCCAACAGAGACACCTCAACTGAACTGCTTCTGGGATATCAAAAAAGTTGTTTCCTAAGAAAGGACCTGCAGGAATGAAAATTATAGAGAAATAATGTTATTGTCAATTCCTGTTGGAATATTACACTGGATGTATCTGGTGAGATGAAGGGATGCCATTCACAAACCACTAAGGTATGAACAGACAGGCTTCTGACCAAAAAGATCTTCACTGACCAGATAGTCATATGATACATAACAATATAGCTGAGTACTGAACTTCATTCGCTTCTCTATATTGGATTTATGGGTTACCAAAATGCCTTTGACAGCATTGATAGGGGATCCGTATCTGAAGGTTGATGTGGCACTATGGGATCCCACAGAAAATCGTCACCATAATAAGCAGAACGTACAAATATATGGAATGTACAGTTCTTCATGAGAGAAAACTAATGAATACATTTGACATAAAAACAGGAGTGTTTGAGTGATGCCTTTTGTCACTATTATTATATTTACTGGCTATAGACTGGGTTAAGATATCTACCACCGGAAATGGAATTAACAAAGCAACTTGATTGATTTGGACTTCGCCTATGACAGTGTATTTCTGTCAGACACTCGTAATCAGATGCAAGATAACCCAAACACACTTGATGGATGCATTATAAATTAGTACAAATTCATAGCAGAAGAACAAAGATAATAAGTTTCAGCCTAGCAAACTAGCCTGAACTCTTATTTCAAGAGGCAGAATGATTCACTTATTTGGGTATTAATGTAGGCAGAGCCAGAGAGGATATGTTAAAATAAGAATACAAAAGACAATCGCAGCTTTTATAACACAAGGAAATGTGTAAAAGGAGCACCATACTGAAATATTTAACTCCACTGTTAAGTTGGTACTGCTATTCTACAGTCAAAAGCATGGAGAATGACTTAAGGAATTGCTAGTTGTTGTTTTTTTGGTGCTTGCTCGCTTTGAACTCAAGCGTAATCATGACACAACTTCTAATGCGCTGGACTGAATTTTGTGTGTGTGTTGGCTTTCCTTATTAACAGTGTCCCTCGCCATCATGCTAACCCACTCCGACTTCAGAGGTACTTGTAATTTTTGTCCCCAAGTCAAGGACGATAGGTCAACACTTTAGTCCAACTGTCCAGTGTAGAGGTTGAACCCCTTACCTCGACATCAGCACACCGGATGTTTAAGAACATGTGTCTTATCCATTCAGCCATGCTGACCTCAGAATTGCTAATAAACTACAAATATTCATTATTTGGCTTGTGTAGGGTGGTGGGACTAAAGTGACATGACAGAATCACTAATGTAGAGCTAAGAAAGAGAATTAAACAAATTTCACTGAATCAGAGGTGAGGAAACGGTCTGGTGGGTAAGATACAACATTGAGAAAACAAATAGTACAACTAGACATTTCTTTGTCTGAAACCTGCAAAGGTAAATGAAATCATGGGAGGCCTGAAAACACATGGAGAAAAGAATTAATGACGGAGATGAATAATATGGGGGGAACTGCAGGAGATGGCGAAATATAGGACAGTTTGGTGTGAGTTGGTTAAGGGCTTTTGTCCATATGGTGGACCGGTGGCAAAAGAAGAAAGTCAGTTTGCATACATGCGTTTATTTATATATAATACCATTTCAGTGTGTTTTAATGGTTGTGCAGTCTTTCAGATGTTTCTTCTTAATTGTCCCTCAGGATCTACCAAATGCCATGAATGCTGCGGAGATCACAGACAAGTTAGGACTGCACAGTTTGAGAAACAGGATGTGGTATATACAGGCTACCTGTGCTACAAGTGGAGATGGCCTTTATGAAGGCCTTGATTGGTTGTCCGCAAACACTCGGAATAAATAGCATTTACATATAGTGTTGATTGCTTTGTTATTTTTTAAAACTATTTTAATGGCTATGTTTGTTCACTATGCAAGGTATTTGTATTCACTTTTGTTAGAATATCTGGTCTTCCAAAAGTGATTCATGTGGTGACATTCTTGGCCTGTAGTTTGCATAGTTACTTAACGTTTCTGGTATTTTAAATATTTAATTTTTTTTAAGGTTAAAATGTGTTGCCAACATCAGGTGTATTTGGTGTTCTTGAAATAAATATGTATAAAGTAAGACAAGTTTGGTGTGCAAGTACAGTTAACTCTTATGTCATTCCTTTTGTCTTAGCCAATGTCTATAGGCACAAAATGTTCAGTTATATTTCACTTAAGTGACATTCAGCGATATGAAATAGCTTCCTTCTAAAGAACAAATATGATTTAAATGAGAGTGGTTGGCTATTACATGTGGTCTTCATAATTAAGGGTTAGAAACATGGGGAGTGTTGTTAAAAATGTGGTTACATTGATGAAAGGGAAGAATCTCAGGAAAATATTACTGAATAAGTCAAACAAAGCAACTGAGGCATATAGAGTGGCATGGCTCCTTATTAAAGTACACGAAGTGAAAAGTGGAAGGCAGACTGGGAGGAGGGGTGAGAGAGAGAGAGAGAAGACAGGACACAAAGTGTTGGTGATTATTGGTGCAGATTGAAGACACAAAGTGTTGGTGATTATTGGTGAAGACACGGGTCACAAAGTGTTGGTGATTATTGGTGCAGAGTGGTGACACAGGACACAAAGTGTTGGTGATTATTGGTGCAGATTGAAGACACAGGTCACAAAGTGGTGGTGATTATTGGTGCAGATTGAAGACACAGGACACAAAGTGTTGGTGATTATTGGTGCAGATTGAAGACACAGGACAGTGTTGGTGATTATTGGTGCAGATTGAAGACACAGGACACAAAGTGTTGGTGATTATTGGTGCAGATTGAAGACACAGGTCACAAAGTGTTGGTGATTATTGGTGCAGATTGAAGACACAGGACACAAAGTGTTGGTGATTATTGGTGCAGATTGAAGACACAGGTCACAAAGCGTTGGTGATTATTGGTGCAGATTGAAGACACAAAGTGTTGGTGATTATTGGTGAAGACAAAGGACACAAAGTGTTGGTGATTATTGGTGAAGACAAAGGACAGAAAGTGTTGGTGATTATTGGTGAAGACATAGGACACAACGTGTCAGTGATTATTGGTGAAGACATAGGACACAAAGTGTCGGTGATTATTGGTGGAGACACAGGACACACAGTGTTGGTGATTATTGGTGCTGAGTGAAGACACTGAACACAAAGTGTCAGTGATTATTGGTGAAGACAAAGGACACAAAATGTCGGTGAT
The DNA here is from genome assembly GCA_014155875.1 of Cepaea nemoralis. NCBI lineage: Eukaryota > Metazoa > Mollusca > Gastropoda > Stylommatophora > Helicidae > Cepaea > Cepaea nemoralis. Next base: position 344,097 of record JACEFZ010008130.1, read on the forward strand.
TATTGGTGCAAATTGAAGGCATAGGACACAAAGTGTTGGTGATTATTGGTGGAGACACAGGACACACAGTGTTGGTGAAGACACAGGTCACAAAGTGTTGGTGATTATTGGTGCTGAGTGAAGACACTGAACACAAAGTGTCAGTGATTATTGGTGCTGAGTGAAGACACTGAACACAAAGTGTCAGTGATTATTGGTGAAGACAAAGGACACAAAGTGTCAGTGATTATTGGTGCAAATTGAAGACAAAGGACACAAAGTGTTGGTGATTATTGGTGCTGAGTGAAGACACTGGACACAGTGTTGGTGATTATTAGTGCAAATTGAAGACAAAGGTCTTAAAGTGTTGGTGATTATTGGTGCTGAGTGAAGACACAGGACATAAAGTGTTTGTGATTATTACGGCAGAGTGAAGACATAGGAGAGAGTGTTGATGATTATTAGTGCTGAGAGAAGACACAGGACAGAAAGTGTTGGTGATTTCATGACATCAAATGATTTATTGTATGTTGCAGTATCCTTTATGCATTTTTGTGACAATCGACTTTTAAAAAAAATAACTTTAATGCTGAACTGTTTTTCTTTCATGTGAATAAATTGACTGCGAATGCACTATCTTAATAACATGTTACTATTTCCTGTCTAAGTTTTGCATCTATGGTTTGTTTGGATCGCATTTAAATTCATAGATCTGTTTGGATCAATATTTAATCACAAAGATCTGTTTGGATAGGTATTTCAATTCAAATATCTGTTTGATCAATATTTAAACTCAAAGATCTGCTTGGATCGTGTCAACAAAAAAGATTTGTTTTGATCAATATTTCAACAAATGTCAAAATAAAGTTTGTATCTGTATTTAAATACAAAGATCTGTTTAGGTCAATATTTTAAAACATACACAGTACTTTTCTCAGTGCGGCATCTTGTGGAGTGTTTTATGCTACCATTAGGGTTATGGCATTTTGCATTTTTAGTCTACTGTTTTGTTTTATTCTGTGGTATTTGCCATATATGTGTACATCACTATCTAAACCATGGGTTTTCTTGTTGCCTATCAAATATCATTTTCTGTTTATTCTGACATAAATTATCAACACATTGGTTTTAGTTAAGGTTGGCTAGAAAGTGTTTTGATTCATAAGTCCGTTACTTTGGTGCCCAGGTTTTCTAAACCTTGAAAAGAGCTTGTATCTGTCAGAATGAAGTTGGTGTAGAGACTTCTTTCCTAACTCAGTCACCAACTCACACTAAGTGATCCTATCTTTTACTATCTCCTGCAGCTCAACCCATGTTATTCAACTCCGCCTTTAATAGAAGTTTATTTACATAGCTGTTACGTTTGGTATTGGCCTCACAAACTCGGCAGGTTACATTGCAATTATGTTTGGTATTGGCCTCACAAACTCAGCAGGTTACATTGCAATTATGTTTGGTATTGGCCTCACAAACTCAGCAGGTTACATTGCAATTACGTTTGGTATTGGCCTCACAAACTCAGCAGGCTACATTGCAATTACGTTTGGTATTGGCCTCACAAACTCAGCAGGCTACATTGCAATTACATTTGGTATTGGCCTAACGAACTCAGCACAACTGAATCTAGCATTCAGGCCAGGTCATGGGTCAATTACTTTATTTCTATAGTAGCCTTGTTAGTTTCTCGGTTTATTTGTTTATACAGTGCTGGGGTAGTGTTCTACACTTGCAAGTTTAGACTCTTCACAAGTATTCAGACACTATGAGGTGAGATGGCCAGCTGCCTTACTCATGGCGAAGAAAATCAAAACATTCTGCTACGACAGAGGATACTAGTTCACATTTGGGTTGACAGTTATGCTACCACAGTTCCTATAATTAATATCATGTGAATACCAAATGGCGTATCTCCACAAATCTCAGCCCCTGGTGTTATGGGGCAGTTCTGTTGATGTTATTCCTCCACGCCACTATCTTAAGTCAGTCAAGCATATTGAGAATCATAACACCAGCGCACGTGTTGAACATAGTGCCTGTTGAAAAGAAATAGTGAATACTGTCAAATCATATTGTTTAGTTATGTCACAAGATAATAGCAAATACTGTCAATCATAATTGTTTAGTTTATGTCACAAGAAATAGCGAATACTGTCAATCAATGTTTAGTTTATGTCACAAGAAATAGCAAATACTGTCAATCATATTGTTTAGTTTATGTCACAGGAAATAGCAAATACTGTCGATCATATTGTTTATTGTATGTCACAAGAAATTGTGAATACTGCTGATCATATTGTTTAATGTCACAAGAAATAGCGAATACTGTCGATCATATGTTTAGTTTATGTCACAAGAAATAGCGAATACTGTCAATCATATTGTTTAGTTTATGTCACAAGAAATAGCAATACTGTCAATCATATTGTTTAGTTTATGTCACAGGAAATAGCAAATACTGTCGATCATATTGTTTAGTGTATGTCCACAAGAAATTGTGAATACTGTTGATTATATTGTTTAGGTTATGTCACAAGAAATCGTTACACATTATTTGTGTTTGTATGCTTCATTACTAGTCTAGAATGACTGTTCACAAATGAATATCAAAAGATTTCTGTTTCCGCCATACACTTTTGTTACTATAAGTGAGGATTGAACTGTGTGGCTGTATTATGTCTAATTTTACCTTTGTAAAACATTAGCCAACAACCTGTCACTGGGTATTTTACACTTTATTAAAGGCCTGTATTGAAATATGTATTTGAGTTACTTTCTTTCATTCATTATATTAGTATGTCTATCCACTAATATATTATTAGAACTTGTTTTGGTTTATGTCGTATTTTCATGAAGAAAATAATTGGATGGAATCTCGGACCATTGTTGTTAAGCCAATACACAAAACTCTGCACTACGATGTTGTTATACATTACAAGAAGCTGCTGACTAAATATTACATATTTTATCATACCAAGAGCAGAACTTAATCGCAAGTCCAGTCTTAACCAATTTTATGTGCAGATGTGTTAACATTATTGTATGCCTTTTGTCGTGGTAATTTCTTATAAGCTAATTTTTTTCCCTTCTAAATGGTAACAAAAGGTGTTGTGTTAATAATATAGACAAATTTGTAGATCATATCAACAGATGTACATAATATTGAATTTGGTAATTAGTCAGAAAGGGGATCTGCGTGACAGTGCTTAAGCCGTCTGCCTTGAGCTTCAAAGTGTTCATGTCATTTGCTTCACAAATTCTATTATCTCGGCGACTGCTAAATGTCATCGCTGGAGCTATGGAACTTGTGCTTTGTGTGACACTTTTATTAGACTGTTCCTTGGAAAGAGACCAAACCATATGAGATAAAACCTAGTGCAATGAAGTTGACCCTTTCCTTTAAAGCCTCTATTAAAAGTAAAAGAGTGCTTAATCCTTTGACCCTATGAGCCGGTATAACCGGCTTCCACATGGTTCCTGTTTACATCTCACTGTTATCGACAACCAGCTGACCAATAAGCATCCAGCTTACATTTAACATGGCCTAACATGTCTAGATGTAAGCTGGATGCTTATTGGACTGATAAAAATGATCAGCTAACACGACTTCAATGCTGCAGATGCCACCACCGGTGACCTCAAAGACTGATAGTCAAATTCTGCATGAAGGCTGTTTTCAGTAGCTATATCATACATGGAGAATTAGTGCCAGCAGTTCCTGGAAAAAGCACAGTCAAATTCTGCATGAAGGCTGTTTTCAGTAGCTATATCATACATGGAGAATTAGTGCCAGCAGTTCCTGGGAAAAGGAAGGCAACCTTCCATATGTACATTCTTCTTCTTTCGTTCGCTTGAAATATGTCTATAACTGCAATGTTGTCTCTTGTATGAATCTAACAGTCTTTTTTAGTTCACTCAGCGGTCCATAGAGTTTATCTTCCACTGTTGTCTCTCTAGGCCAGAAGGTTCACCTGGATATGTTGTAGTTTGGGCAGTACATTGATACACTTTGCAAACAACTTGTCAGAAATTTCCATCGTAATGAGCCAGTTACCCCTGGCTGAGTTGTGGGGAACACATGGAAGGACGACTTCGTAATGCACAGGATGAACCGGTCCAATTGCATAAATATGATTTTTTTTATCACTTAGAAACATTTCCCATGTTTCTTCTTGTTGTTCACCAATGATTTTTTTTCCAGAAATAATGTCTTTTTCAGGTTGAAATATTATTAGTATGCAAAAAAAACGGGTAATTACCCCGGGAACCCCAGGGTTCAAAGGGTTAAGATCTCTGTGCTAGTGTCAGGTTTTACCTAAAGCACTCAAAAAACAAAGTATTCATTGTGTGAATTCATAAATATAACCGTACATTGTACAAAAAATGAATCTTGTCCTTTCCCATCTATTCCCTCTATTAGATTAGCACTTCTTTCAAGGTGGTATCCTGATACAGTTAACCCTTTACAGGGCAGACGCTTGTCCGTTTTTTTAGCCCTGAGCGGGCAAGATTTTTTCAGGTGGTAAAATTTCGGGTCGCGTTAGTAAAACACATCACAATAAGGTGTTAGTCAACCGATTTTAGTTAAATAAACAACACAATGAAGGGAAAAAGCATGCAGAATATGTTACTCACGTGATTTTTGTCGGTAATCCATATATGAACACAAATATTTACGAAATACAGCATGTTGTGTGATTTTCTGCCATCTATACGGCAATTTACGAACACATTTTCAGAATCATAATCACTTTCTTTAAAGTCCGACTCAGACTGCTAATGCAAAGTAACGCTTGCACTGATATCTAGCTCTGATTAATAGTCAACTTCATGCCCTTTAATGTCATTTAAATTGAACCTAGCGAAATCTCGGTTATCACTTGAAGAATCGCCGAAATCCATTTTGAAAAACAGCGTTAAATCCCGAAAACTATTTAAACAAAGTCTGTAAAAGTCCATTCAAATTCATAGTAGCGTGTTTACAAATGGCGGCCACGTTGTCAAGCTATCGCAAAAAGCGAATGTAACCGTCGAAAGCAGAGAGAGTCGCGTTTTTACAATGCATAATAGTATCGACGTAATCGGCCAATCCGCTCGTTTAAGCGATTGGCCGCTCTGCCCTGTATAGGGTTAATTACTACAAATGTTTATTAACTGTTAATGAACATGTTAAATTTAAAAAATAATTTAGGTTGTCTGTCTTGTTTATAGATTTGAGTAACGTGGTTGGGAATCAGTTTAGTTAAAGGCAGACAGTTTGTTGGAAAGTCAGTTTACATGTACATCAAGGCACTTGGGTAACAGTGTGACAAAACAGTTGCAGCAGTTGATTCTTGCTAAGTACAGAATTAACAATGGACTTGACTGTTATTTCTTTTCATAATCTCCAAGATGTCTTATCTCTCTCTCCTTTTTTTTCATCCTCTTCTCCTCCATCCGCCCTCCACAGGTTCGTTGTTAATATTGAACTTTTGTTGGTCAGTTACGTGGGAAACGTTAAACGCCTTGAATTTACTGGTGATAACATTTCTCATGCACACATGTACATTGTTATTTCTGCATTGAAAGTCTTTTCATGTTTTGAAAAATGTTTCTGTCATCTCCAGGTTATTGTGAAACGGAAGCTCTGACACTATGGGAAATCTGTTTGCTAATTTGTTCAAAGGCCTATTTGGCCGCGCCGAGATGAGAATATTGATGGTTGGTCTGGATGCTGCTGGAAAGACTACAATTTTGTACAAACTGAAACTCGGAGAAATTGTTACAACTATTCCAACAATTGGTTTGTACTATGTTTATTATTTTAAGTTTTTTTTAGCATGTTTAGTTATCACAGCGGTAAAAGAAAAATGCAGAGCTCTTTTTGCAATTGTTGAGACGTGTGGTATATGCACATGGCCCCATATTTTTCTGAACCAATCGGCACTTGAGGCGCGATGTCAATATCACGCCAGCAGTGCAGCATTCTTGTAGCCGCACGCATGATCACTTCTGTCATTTCATCTGTGGGTTGTGGGGATATCATAACGGGCATGCTAGTAGTGCATGCAAGATTATAGTGTGTAAGTGATGTTGATAAACCCAGAAAACACTATGGTGGATTCTTCATTGCGAACACTTAATTTTGAATATATAGTGAAATAATAATGGGGGATTTTGAAATACATGGACTGCTGCTACCTTTCATCTACCAATGGAGCATTGGATCTCAGCCAGCCCACGCCCAGCCCTTTGTAGATTTCTTTATGGTGGGTTAGATTTTGCAGCTAGTTTTCTGCGGGTTGAGATAGCCAGCCTCACGCCAACCCTCCTTGGTTGCCTTCCATGACATGCATGGTAAGTTACAATATTACTAAGCTTCGCTAATAGGCATGTTACAAATTTTATTCTATTGCATGGGAAATTGTCACAAACTATAAACAAAAAAACTTAGTATCCAATACAGGATAATCAACCTCTGCATTTTTCGTCTGTGATTTCTTGCAATTTTACGTTCAGTCCTTACATATGATTAAATTCCATATCATATTTCAGCATTGTCAATTATTTAGAGCGACTGATTAAACAGTCCACTGTTTACAAGTGGATATGAAGTACATGGCACAACACCAGCAAATTAAAATATTTTTAGACTATCTTTCCTGGTTTTGTACCCTCAACTTGGTATGTCAGGGAATTGTGAAACACGCTCACGGCCTGTAAACAAAAGTTTCTACATAGTTATGAATCTTGGGTTTACTGGAAGATAACTTTGCCTGTTATTTTACAGAAGTGTTATTGTAGTTTATACTTGCTTTTTGATTGTAGTATTTTTTTTTTGTATCGTCTGCAGGTCTGATATTTGTTGTAGATACCAATGATAGAGAGAGAGTAGGTGAAGCTCGGGAGGAACTCATGCGGATGTTAAATGAAGATGAGCTGAGGGATGCAAAACTTTTAGTGTTTGCTAACAAACAGGTAACTGCTGAATGTCATGTTGATTCTGTACTTTACAGTCAGTAAATGAAATTATCAGTTAAGGGGGAATTTTACATGAAACTTAGGAGCATAATAGGTAATCAAAGAAATGGCAATATTAACATTTTGATGGATGATCTAATGACAAGATAGGATCTGAAAACTTTGGATATGGAGAGATCATGGGGAAACATTCGGGGTAATTAATGAAACTGGAGAATTATTCATCAGTTTTTGTCATAGGTGGGGAGATTTTTTTTCCTCACAAAACATAAAGCAACATGGGCATTATCAGGCTACAAAATGAAAAACCAAATTCACCATGTCTATATTAACAAGAGCCTGTCTCCCTGGTCTAGGGGTTAAACGACTTTCTCCGTACTCCTGTTTATCTACATAGGGTAACGCAGCGTGCTAGAATTGGTAGCGATTCTCGCTGCATTGGTGACTTACGGGATAAGTGAGCTGGCCGCTCAGAAAGCAGTGGCAAACTACTGGGCGTGATCTTGCCAAGAAATCAACAACAGCTATAAAATGCTGGTGTTGACAGCGATGTCAGGACAAGGATAATGGGGGGGGGGGGGGGTATTAACAAGAAATTGGACCATCTCTTCATGGTGTAGCAGTTTTTAGAGGTGCTGATGTAAATTTGAATACTATCTGTTAAATAAATCTAAAGTTTAAATTCAAGAGATACATAGCATCTTATATCTAATCCAGTCTATTATAGTATACCTCCGATACTAAGGTACAATTTATGGTCGCTGTCTATAAATACCAAGTCATAAATAGGTAGTGAATGAGGAGAGCAAGGAAAACCGTTGGCAACAGGTTAAAAGCATTTGGTATGACTCGTGTATTGAAGTCCTTGGTAAGAGGGAATGAAATATAAGGCATGTATAATGCTGGAAAACCTCAGGAAACTAGAAGAAAGGACAAATTTTAAAAAAGCAGACTTAATTAATAGCAAAATCAGAGCTGCTAAAGTCAGAGCCCAAGAAACATACACATAAGGGGAGGTAAAAGATAATATTTAGATGTCCAAGGAAATTGGTAGGAAAGTATAATCAACCAAGTGGACTTAGTAAAAATAGTCGTGGAGAAGTTCTCATTAGTATTAAAAATCAAATTAATAGATGCGTTGATTACTTTAAGGAACGTCTGCATAGACAAGTTTCAAATGGCTGTCCTGATAGAATAGAAGTGGAACTGAATATCAACTGGAAAAACCATCTAATGAGTAAATCAGAAACGCTATCATGCTAACAGGCGAAGGGAAGGCTACTTGTCCATATGGTATCCCAACAACCGCTATTAAAGCCAACAGAGACACCTCAACTGAACTGCTTCAGGGATATCAAAAAAGTTGTTTCCTAAGAAAGGACCTGCAGGAATGAAAATTATAGAGAAATAATGTTATTGTCAATTCCTGTTGGAATATTACACTGGATGTATCTGGTGAGATGAAGGGATGCCATTCACAAACAACTAAGGTATGAACAGACAGGCTTCTGACCAAAAAGATCTTCACTGGCCAGATAGTCATATGATACATAACAATATAGCTGAGTACTGAACTTCATTCGCTTCTCTATATTGGATTTATGGGTTACAAAATGCCTTTGACAGCATTGATAGGGGATCCGTATCTGAAGGTTGATGTGGCACTATGGGATCCCACAGAAAATCGTCACCATAATAAGCAGAACGTACAAATATATGGAATGTACAGTTCTTCATGAGAGAAAACTAATGAATACATTTGACATAAAAACAGGAGTGTTTGAGTGATGCCTTTTGTCACTATTATTATATTTACTGGCTATAGACTGGGTTAAGACATCTACCACCGGAAATGGAATTACAAAGCAACTTGATTGATTTGGACTTCGCCTATGACAGTGTATTTCTGTCAGACACTCGTAATCAGATGCAAGATAACCCAAACACACTTGATGGATGCATTATAAATTAGTACAAATTCATAGCAGAAAACAAAGATAATAAGTTTCAGCCTAGCAAACAGCCTGAACTCTTATTTCAAGAGGCAGAATGATTCACTTATTTGGGTATTAATGTAGGCAGAGCCAGAGAGGATATGTTAAAATAAGAATACAAAAGACAATCGCAGCTTTTATAACACAAGGAAATGTGTAAAAGGAGCACCATACTGAAATATTTAACTCCACTGTTAAGTTGGTACTGCTATTCTACAGTCAAAGCATGGAGAATGACTTAAGGAATTGCTAGTTGTTTTTTTTTTGGTGCTTGCTCGCTTTGAACTCAGCGTAATCATGACACAACTTCTAATGCGCTGGACTGAATTTTGTGTGTGTGTTGCTTTCCTTATTAACAGTGTCCCTCGCCATCATGCTAACCCACTCCGACTTCAGAGGTACTTGTAATTTTTGTCCCCAAGTCAAGGACGATAGGTCAACACTTTAGTCAACTGTCCAGTGTAGAGGTTGAACCCCCTTACCTCGACATCAGCACACCGGATGTTTTAAGAACATGGTCTTATCCATTCAGCCATGCTGACCTCAGAATTGCTAATAAACTACAAATATTCATTATTTGGCTTGTGTAGGGTGGTGGGACTAAAGTGACATGACAGAATCACTAATGTAGAGCTAAGAAAGAGAATTAAACAAATTTCACTGAATCAGAGGTGAGGAAACGGTCTGGTGGGTAAGATACAACATTGAGAAAACAAATAGTACAACTAGACATTTCTTTGTCTGAAACCTGCAAAGGTAAATGAAATCATGGGAGGCCTGAAAACACATGGAGAAAAGAATTAATGACGGAGATGAATAATATGGGGGGAACTGCAGGAGATGGCGAAATATAGGACAGTTTGGTGTGAGTTGGTTAGGGCTTTTGTCCATATGGTGGACCGGTGGCAAAAGAAGAAAAGTCAGTTTGCATACATGCGTTTATTTATATATAATACCATTTCAGTGTGTTTTAATGGTTTGTGCAGTCTTTCAGATGTTTCTTCTTAATTGTCCCTCAGGATCTACCAAATGCCATGAATGCTGCGGAGATCACAGACAAGTTAGGACTGCACAGTTTGAGAAACAGGATGTGGTATATACAGGCTACCTGTGCTACAAGTGGGAGATGGCCTTTATGAAGGCCTTGATTGGTTGTCCGCAAACACTCGGATAAATAGCATTTACATATAGTGTTGATTGCTTTGTTATTTTTTAAAACTATTTTAATGGCTATGTTTGTTCACTATGCAAGGTATTGTATTCACTTTTGTTAGAATATCTGGTCTTCCAAAAGTGATTCATGTGGTGACATTCTTGGCCTGTAGTTTGCATAGTTACTTAACGTTTCTGGTATTTAAATATTTAATTTTTTTTAAGGTTAAAATGTGTTGCCAACATCAGGTGTATTTGGTGTTCTTGAAATAAATATGTATAAAGTAAGACAAGTTTGGTGTGCAAGTACAGTTAACTCTTATGTCATTCCTTTTGTCTTAGCCAATGTCTATAGGCACAAAATGTTCAGTTATATTTCACTTAAGTGACATTCAGCGATATGAAATAGCTTCCTTCTAAAGAACAAATATGATTTAAATGAGAGTGGTTGGCTATTACATGTGGTCTTCATAATTAAGGGTTAGAAAACATGGGGAGTGTTGTTAAAAATGTGGTTACATTGATGAAAGGGAAGAATCTCAGGAAAATATTACTGAATAAGTCAAACAAAGCAACTGAGGCATATAGAGTGGCATGGCTCCTTATTAAAGTACACGAAGTGAAAAGTGGAAGGCAGACTGGGAGGAGGGGTGAGAGAGAGAGGAGAAGACAGGACACAAAGTGTTGGTGATTATTGGTGCAGATTGAAGACACAAAGTGTTGGTGATTATTGGTGAAGACACAGGGTCACAAAGTGTTGGTGATTATTGGTGCAGAGTGGTGACACAGGACACAAAGTGTTGGTGATTATTGGTGCAGATTGAAGACAACAGGTCACAAAGTGTTGGGGATTATTGGTGCAGATTGAAGACACAGGACACAAAGTGTTGGTGATTATTTGGTGCAGATTGAAGACACAGGACAGTGTTGGTGATTATTGGTGCAGATTGAAGACACAGGACAACAAAGTGTTTGGTGATTATTGGTGGGCAGATTGAAGACACGGTCCCAAAGTGTTGGTGATTATTGGTGCAGATTGCAGACACAAGGCCACAAAGTGTTGGTGATTATTGGTGCAGATTGGAAGACACAGGTCACAAAGCGTTGGTGATTATTGGTGCAGATTGAAGACACAAAGTGTTGGTGATTATTGGTGAAGACAAAGGACAGCAAAGTGTTCGGTGATTATTGGTGAAGACAAAGGACAGAAAGTGTTGGTGATTATTGGTGAAGACATAGGACACAACGTGTCAGTGATTATTGGTGAAGACATAGGACACAAAGTGTCGGTGAATTATTGGTGGAGACACAGGACACACAGTGTTGGTGATTATTGGTGCTGAGTGAAGACACTGAACACAAAGTGTCAGTGATTATTGTGAAGACAAAGGACACAAAATGTCGGTGATTATTGGTGCAATTGAAGACAAAGGACACAAGTGTTGGTGATTATTGGTGAAGACATAGGACACAAGTGTTGGTGATTATTGGTGGAGACACAGGACACACAGTGTTGGTGAAGACACAGGTCACAAAAGTGTTGGTGATTATTGGTGCTGAGTGAAGACTACTGAACACAAGTGTCAGTGATTATTGGTGCTGAGTGAGACACTGAACACAAAGTGTCAGTGATTATTGGTGAGACTAAAGGACACAAAGTGTCAGTGATTATTGGTGCAAATTGAAGACAAAGGACACAAGTGTTGGTGATTATTGGTGCTGAGTGAAGACACTGGACACAGTGTTGGTGATTATTAGTGCAAATTGAAGACAAAGGTCTTAAAGTGGTTGGTGATTATTGGTGCTGAGTGAAGACACAGGACATAAAGTGTTTGTGATTATTACGGCAGAGTGAAGACATAGGAGAGAGTGTTGATGATTATTAGTGCTGAGAGAAGACACAGGACAGAAAGTGTTGGTGATTTCATGACATCAAATGATTTATTGTATGTTGCAGTATCCTTTATGCATTTTTGTGACAATCGACTTTTAAAAAAAATAACTTTAAAGCTGAACTGTTTTTCTTTCATGTGAATAAATTGACTGCGAATGCACTATCTTAATAACATGTTACTATTTCCTGTCTAAGTTTTGCATCTATGGTTTGTTTGGATCGCATTTAAATTCATAGATCTGTTTGGATCAATATTTAATCACAAAGATCTGTTTGGATAGGTATTTCAATTCAAATATCTGTTTGGATCAATATTTAAACTCAAAAGATCTGCTTGGATCGTGTCAACAAAAAAGATTTGTTTTGATCAATATTTCAACAAATGTCAAAATAAAGTTTGTATCTGTATTTAAATACAAAGATCTGTTTAGGTCAATATTTTAAAACATACGCAGTACTTTTCTCAGTGTGGCATCTTGTGGAGTGTTTTATGCTACCATTAGGGTTATGGCATTTTGCATTTTTAGTCTACTGTTTTGTTTTATTCTGTGGTATTTGCCATATATGTGTACATCACTATCTAAACCATGGGTTTTCTTGTTGCCTATCAAATATCATTTTCTGTTTATTCTGACATAAATTATCAACACATTGGTTTTAGTTAAGGTTGGCTAGAAAGTGTTTTGATTCATAAGTCCGTTACTTTGGTGCCCAGGTTTTCTAAACCTTGAAAAGAGCTTGTATCTGTCAGAATGAAGTTGGTGTAGAGACTTCTTTCCTAACTCAGTCACCAACTCACACTAAGTGATCCTATCTTTTACTATCTCCTGCAGCTCAACCCATGTTATTCAACTCCGCCTTTAATAGAAGTTTATTTACATAGCAGTTACTTTGGTATTGGCCTCACAAACTCGGCAGGTTACATTGCAATTATGTTTGGTATTGGCCTCACAAACTCAGCAGGCTACATTGCAATTACGTTTGGTATTGGCCTCACAAACTCAGCAGGTTACATTGCAATTACGTTTGGTATTGGCCTCACAAACTCAGCAGGCTACATTGCAATTACGTTTGGTATTGGCCTCACAAACTCAGCAGGCTACATTGCAATTACATTTGGTATTGGCCTAACGAACTCAGCACAACTGAATCTAGCATTCAGGCCAGGTCATGGGTCAATTACTTTATTTCTATAGTAGCCTTGTTAGTTCTCGGTTTATTTGTTTATACAGTGCTGGGGTAGTGTTCTACACTTGCAAGTTTAGACTCTTCACAAGTATTCAGACACTATGAGGTGAGATGGCCAGCTGCCTTACTCATGGCGAAGAAAATCAAAACATTCTGCTACGACAGAGGATCCTAGTTCACATTTGGGTTGACAGTTATGCTACCACAGTTCCTATAATTAATATCATGTGAATACCAAATGGCGTATCTCCACAAATCTCAGCCCCTGGTGTTATGGGGCAGTTCTGTTGATGTTATTCCTCCACGCCACTATCTTAAGTCAGTCAAGCATATTGAGAATCATAACAACAGCGCACGTGTTGACATAGTGCTGTTGAAAAAGAAATAGTGAATACTGTCAATCATATTGTTTAGTTTATGTCACAAGAAATAGCAAATACTGTCAATCATATTGTTTAGTTTATGTCACAAGAAATAGCGAATACTGTCAATCATATTGTTTAGTTTATGTCACAAGAAATAGCAAATACTGTCAATCATATTGTTTAGTTTATGTCACAGGAAATAGCAAATACTGTCGATCATATTGTTTAGTGTATGTCACAAGAAATTGTGAATACTGCTGATCATATTGTTTAATGTCACAAGAAATAGCGAATACTGTCGATCATATTGTTTAGTTTATGTCACAAGAAATAGCGAATACTGTCAATCATATTGTTTAGTTTATGTCCACAGAAATAGCAAATACTGTCAATCATATTGTTTAGTTTATGTCACAGGAAATAGCAAATACTGTCGATCATATTGTTTAGTGTATGTCACAAGAAATTGTGAATACTGTTGATTATATTGTTTAGGTTATGTCACAAGAAATCGTTACACATTATTTGTGTTTGTATGCTTCATTACTAGTCTAGAATGACTGTTCACAAATGAATATCAAAAGATTTCTGTTTCCGCCATACACTTTTGTTACTATAAGTGAGGATTGAACTGTGTGGCTGTATTATGTCTAATTTTACCTTTGTAAAACATTAGCCAACAACCTGTCACTGGGTATTTTACACTTTATTAAAGGCCTGTATTGAAATATGTATTTGAGTTACTTTCTTTCATTCATTATATTAGTATGTCTATCCACTAATATATTATTAGAACTTGTTTTGGTTTTATGTCCGTATTTTTCATGAAGAAAATAATTGGATGGAATCTCGGACCATTGTTGTTAAACCAATACACAAAACTCTGCACTACGATGTTGTTATACATTACAAGAAGCTGCTGACTAAATATTACATATTTTATCATACCAAGAGCAGAACTTCATCGCAAGTCCAGTCTTAACCAATTTTATGTGCAGATGTGTTAACATTATTGTATGCCTTTTGTCGTGGTAATTTCTTATAAGCTAATTTTTTTCCCTTCTAAATGGTAACAAAAGGTGTTGTGTTAATAATATAGACAAATTTGTAGATCATATCAACAGATGTACATAATATTGAATTTGGTAATTAGTCAGAAAGGGGATCTGCGTGACAGTGCTTAAGCCGTCTGCCTTGAGCTTCAAAGTGTTCATGTCATTTGCTTCACAAATTCTATTATCTCGGCGACTGCTAAATGTCATCGCTGGAGCTATGGAACTTGTGCTTTGTGTGACACTTTTATTAGACTGTTCCTTGGAAAGAGACCAAACCATATGAGATAAAACCTAGTGCAATGAAGTTGACCCTTTCCTTTAAAGCCTCTATTAAAAGTAAAAGAGTGCTTAATCCTTTGAACCCTATGAGCCGGTATACCGGCTTCCACATGTTTCCTGTTTACATCTCACTGTTAATCGACAACCAGCTGACCAATAAGCATCCAGCTTACATTTAAACATGGCTAACATGTCTAGATGTAAGCTGGATGCTTATTGGACTGATAAAAATGATCAGCTAACACGACTTCAATGCTGCAGATGCCACCACCGGTGACCTCAAAGACTGACTAGTCAAATTCTGCATGAAGGCTGTTTTCAGTAGCTATATCATACATGGAGAATTAGTGCCAGCAGTTCCTGGAAAAAGACACAGTCAAATTCTGCATGAAGGCTGTTTTCAGTAGCTATATCATACATGGAGAATTAGTGCCAGCAGTTCCTGGGAAAAGGAAGGCAACCTTCCATATGTACATTCTTCTTCTTTCGTTCGCTTGAAATATGTCTATAACTGCAATGTTGTCTCTTGTATGAATCTAACAGTCTTTTTTAGTTCACTCAGCGGTCCATAGAGTTTATCTTCCACTGTTGTCTCTCTAGGCCAGAAGGTTCACCTGGATATGTTGTAGTTTGGGCAGTACATTGATACACTTTGCAAACAACTTGTCAGAAATTTCCATCGTAATGAGCCAGTTACCCCTGGCTGAGTTGTGGGGAACACATGGAAGGACGACTTCGTAATGCACAGGATGAACCGGTCCAATTGCATAAATATGATTTTTTTTAAAAATCACTTAGAAACATTTCCCATGTTTCTTGTTGTTGTTCACGCATGATTTTTTTTCCAGAAATAATGTCTTTTTCAGGTTGAAATATTATTAGTATGCAAAAAAAACGGGTAATTACCCCGGGAACCCCAGGGTTCAAAGGGTTAAGATCTCTGTGCTAGTGTCAGGTTTTACCTAAAGCACTCAAAAAACAAAGTATTCATTGTGTGAATTCATAAATATATACCGTACATTGTACAAAAAATGAATCTTGTCCTTTCCCATCTATTCCCTCTATTAGATTAGCACTTCTTTCAAGGTGGTATCCTGATACAGTTAACCCTTTACAGGGCAGACGCTTGTCCGTTTTTTAGCCCTGAGCGGGCAAGATTTTTTCAGGTGTGGTAAAATTTCGGGTCGCGTTAGTAAAAACATCACAAATAAGGTGTTAGTCAACCGATTTTAGTTAAATAAACAACACAATGAAGGGAAAAGCATGCAGAATATGTTACTCACGTGATTTTTGTCGGTAATCCATATATGAACACAAATATTTACGAAATACAGCATGTTTGTGATTTTCTGCCATCTATACGGCAATTTACGAACACATTTTCAGAATCATAATCACTTTCTTTAAAGTCCGACTCAGACTGCTAATGCAAAGTAACGCTTTGCACTGATATCTAGCTCTGATTAATAGTCAACTTCATGCCCTTTAATGTCATTTAAATTGAACCTAGCGAAATCTCGGTTATCACTTGAAGAATCGCCGAAATCCATTTTGAAAAACAGCGTTAAAATCCCGAAAACTATTAAAACAAAAGTCTGTAAAAGTCCATTCAAATTCATAGTAGCGTGTTTACAAATGGCGGCCACGTTGTCAAGCTATCGGCAAAAGCGAAAGTAACCGTCGGAAAGCAGAGAGATCGCGTTTTTACAATGCATAATAGTATCGGACGTAATCGGCCAATCCGCTCGTTTAAGCGATCGGCCGCTAATGGCCGCTCTGCCCTGTATAGGGTTAATTACTACAAATGTTTATTAACTGTTAATGAACATGTTAAATTTAAAAAATAATTTAGGTTGTCTGTCTTGTTTATAGATTTGAGTAACGTGGTTGGGAATCAGTTTAGTTAAAGGCAGACAGTTTGTTGGAAAGTCAGTTTACATGTACATCAAGGCACTTGGGTAACAGTGTGACAAAACAGTTGCAGCAGTTGATTCTTGCTAAGTACAGAATTAACAATGGACTTGACTGTTATTTCTTTTCATAATCTCCAAGATGTCTTATCTCTCTCTCCTTTTTTTTCATCCTCTTCTCCTCCATCCGCCCTCCACAGGTTCGTTGTTAATATTGAACTTTTGTTGGTCAGTTACGTGGGAAACGTTAAACGCCTTGAATTTACTGGTGATAACATTTCTCATGCACACATGTACATTGTTATTTCTGCATTGAAAGTCTTTTCATGTTTTGAAAAATGTTTCTGTCATCTCCAGGTTATTGTGAAACGGAAGCTCTGACACTATGGGAAATCTGTTCGCTAATTTGTTCAAAGGCCTATTTGGCCGCGCCGAGATGAGAATATTGATGGTTGGTCTGGATGCTGCTGGAAAGACTACAATTTTGTACAAACTGAAACTCGGAGAAATTGTTACAACTATTCCAACAATTGGTTTGTACTATGTTTATTATTTTAAGTTTTTTTTAGCATGTTTAGTTATCACAGCGGTAAAAGAAAAATGCAGAGCTCTTTTTGCAATTGTTGAGACGTGTGGTATATGCACATGGCCCCATATTTTTCTGAACCAATCGGCACCTGAGGCGCGATGTAAATATCACGCCAGCAGTGCAGCATTCTTGTAGCCGCACAGCATGATCACTTCTGTTATTTCATCTGTGGGTTGTGGGGATATCATAACGGGCATGCTAGTAGTGCATGCAAGATTATAGTGTGTAAGTGATGTTGATAAACCCAGAAAACACTATGGTGGATTCTTTATTGCGAACACTTAATTTTGAATATATAGTGAAATAATAATGGGGGATTTTGAAATACATGGACTGCTGCTGCCTTTCATCTACCAATGGAGCATTGGATCTCAGCCAGCCCACGCCCAGCCCTTTGTAGATTTCTTTATGGTGGGTAGATTTTGCAGCTAGTTTTCTGCGGGTTGAGATAGCCAGCCTCACGCCAACCCTCCTTGGTTGCCTTCCATGACATGCATGGTAGGTTACATTATTACTAAGCTTCGCTAATAGGTAGTGGTAGCAACCTTTATTATTAGTCCCACAAAAACCTCTTGGGCAGATGCTAGCTTTGGTTGTCTGTTTTTCTTTTTCCATTCTGTTTTAAGTTATATTTGAAGAGTTGTGATTTCGGTATCTGTAGAATAACAATTTCCTGGTTTTATTTGGACACAGAAATGGGCTCAATGGCTGGTGAAGTTGTAAGAATGCCAGAAAAAGTTTTTCAGGCATATGGCTGTTTCTCAATGCTGTTACTATGTTTGCTTTCCAGATGTCAACTCCCTTTCTATTAATGAGTGTATGAGATTGTGTGTGTGCAGCTGCAGTCTCATTATGAAAAACAGTCACATAAAATCACATTGCCTGGAAATATGTAATTAAGAAATAAGATTAAGTGTTATTTATATCCATGGTTTTCAAAACTATATTGATGTAAGTGATAGTAAAGAGGATATTTACAATTTACGACCAGGGCAAAATGAAACAGAGTTCGATAGAAGTTATCCTATCATGAATGTTGGGAAATATTGTCCTTCTGGCTTCCAGTGTGTAACACAGTTAATATCTTCTTCTGTTATGTTTTCAACGTTGAAACAGTCGACCATAGAAACATCAATACTTCTGTTGTCATCTTGTTTCAATGTTGAAACAGTCGACTATAAAAACATCAATACTTCTGTTGTCATTGTTTCAATGTTGAAACGGTCGACTATAAAAACATCAATACTTCTGTTGTCATTGTTTCAATGTTGAAACGGTCAACTATAAAAACATCAATACTTCTGTTCTAATCATGTTTCAATGTTGAAACGGTCGACTATAAAAACATCAATACTTCTGTTGTCATTGTTTCAATGTTGAAACGGTCGACTATAAAAACATCAATACTTCTGTTGTCATTGTTTCAATGTTGAAACGGTCGACTATAAAAACATCAATACTTCTGTTCTAATCATGTTTCATTGTTGAAACGGTCGACTATAAAAACATCAATACTTCTGTTGTCATTGTTTCAATGTTGAAACGGTCGACTATAAAAACATCAATACTTCTGTTGTAATAATGTTTCATTGTTTAAAATAGTCAAATATAAAAAAAATCAATGCTTCTGTTATCAGGATTCAATGTTGAAACAGTGGAGTATAAAAACATCAGCTTCACCGTGTGGGATGTTGGTGGCCAGGACAAGATTAGACCTTTATGGAGGCACTATTTTCAAAATACTCAAGGTATGGAACACTTCAAAAATACCATTTTTATTTTTGGTGTTTTGTGTCTGAAGGATTGTGTGGAATGCTCATATGCATTTATGATTAGTCCAATTCTTGCAATTAAGAATCGCCTAGACACCCCTAACTTGAAAAGCTCTTTCATGCTGTACAGAATTCTGTCGTACATGTCTTTGTTTTATTTGACCAAACTATGCATTCATTAATCAGTGAATTCACTTCAAGTGGACTGCATTGGCAAGCATCTTGTTTGTTGGTATTATAATACAGTGTGATAGGTGTTTTGTTTTCTTGTGGTATTGTCAGTTTTGTTTCCAAGCATGTTGATACTGTTGTTTCCTGTGTGCATTATTGTGGTGATTTGTTTTATTACGTTGCCGCAGTTTGTTTTTTTATTGGTGGTGGGGAGGTATTGTATTAATTTTTTCTGAGTGCATCGCTGCAGCTGATTTGTTTGTGTTTTTTATGATATTGATACAGAGATTTCTTTTCTTGTGGTGTTTCTACAGTTATTTGTTTTCATGTGACAATGCTGCAAAGATCTCGTGTTTTTCTACAGTAATGTTTTTCATGTGACAATGCTGGGATTTGTTTTCTTGTGGTATTTCTACAGTGATTTATTTTCCTAGGGGATTGCTGCAGTGCTTTGTTTTCTACAATATTTATTCTGTGCTTTGTTTCTTCTCATATTTATTATGTTTTGTTTTCTCTATTCTGTGTTGTTTCCTCTATTTATTATATGCGTTGTTACCTCTCATATTTATTTTGTCCTTTGTTTTTATCTCGTATTGGTTATGCGCTGTGTCCCCTTATATTTATCATGTGCTTTGTTTCCTCTCCTATTAATGCTGTCCTTTGTTTCCTCTCGTATTGATGTATTCTTTGTTTCATCTCATATTGATGCTGTGCTGTTTCCTCTATTGGTTATGTGCTGTTTCCTCTCGTATAGGTTATGTGTTGTTTCCTCTCATATTGATGCTGTGCTTTGTTTCCTCTCATATTGGTTATGTGCTGTTTCCTCTGATATTGATATGTGCTGTTCCCACTCATATTGGTTATGTGCTGTTCCCACTCATATTGGTTATGTGCTGTTTCCTCTGATATTGATATGTGCTGTTTCCACTCATATTGGTTATGTGCTGTTTCCTCTGATATTGATATGTGCTGTTTCCACTCATATTGGTTATGTGCTGTTTCCTCTATTATTTGCTTTGTTTCCTCTCATATTGATGCTGTCCTTTGTTTCCTCTCTTATTGATGCTGTGTTGTGTTTCACTCATATTGGTTATGTGCTGTTTCCTCTCATATAGGTTATGTGCTGTTTCCTCTCATATTGATGATGTGCTGTTTCCTCTCATATTGATTATGTGCAGTTTCCTCTCATATTGATTATGTGCTGTTTCCTCTCATATTGATTATGTGCTGTTTCCACTCATATTGGTATGTGCTGTTTCCTCTCATATTGATGATGTGTTGTGTTTCACTCATATTGGTTATGTGCTATGTTTCCTCTCATATAGGTTATGTGCTGTTTCCTCTCATATTGATGATGTGCTATGTTTCCTCTCATATAGGTTATGTGCTGTTTCCTCTCATATTGATGATGTCCTTTGTTTCCTCTCATATTGATGCTATCCTTTGTTCCCTCTCATATTGATGATGTGTTGTGTTTCACTCATATAGGTTATGTGCTATTTCCTCTCATATTGATTATGTGCTGTTTCCACTCATATTGATATGTGTTGTTTCCACTCATATTGGTTATGTGCTGTTTCCTCTCATATTGATTATGTGCTGTTTCCACTCATATTGGTTATGTGCTGTTTCCACTCATATAGGTTATGTGCTATTTCCTCTCATATTGATTATGTGCTGTTTCCACTCATATTGATTATGTGTTGTTTCCACTCATATTGGTTATGTGCTGTTTCCTCTATTTATTATTTGCTTTGTTTCCTCTCATATTGATGCTGTCCTTTGTTTCCACTCATATTGATGCTGTGTTGTGTTTCATCTCATATTGGTTATGTGCTGTTTCATCTCATATTGGTTATGTGCTGTTTCCTCTCATATTGATGATGTGCATGTTTCCTCTCATATTGATGATGTGCTGTGTTTCCTCTCATATTGATGATGTGCTTTGTTTCCTCTCATGTTGATGATGTGCTTGTTTCCTCTCATAGTTGATTATGTGCTGTTTCCTACTCATATATATTGATATGTGCTGTTTCCACTCATATTGATACTGTGCTCTGTCATGTTGTGGCATTGCTGTAGTGCCTTGCTTTGATAGGTAATTCTGTATTAACCCATGCTCATTCATACTCCATAGGTTTAATTTTCGTCATAGACAGCAATGACAGAGAAAGAGTTGGTGAAGCAAGAGAAGAGCTTATGCGAATGCTGAATGAGGATGAACTCAGAGATGCCATACTTTTGGTGTTTGCCAACAAACAGGTGAGTACTGAACTTGTAACACATTTTCTTGATCATTGAAGGAAACACTGGAGCAATCTGTCCATTCATTATTAACATATTTAGATTTCAAATAATTGTCCATGGTTATTCATTATTTTTTTTTGTTGAAATTTTGCTTTTATTTGGTTTCCCTGCAGATTAAAAAGAAAAAAGTGTAACAGAGACGGTGTTGTTAAATACCAGTTGAGTTCGTGGCATTTGCAATCATCACTTGGTCTTTGATATCTTAGGCAGATGAGCCTAATGTTTAGATTGACTATGGTTACACTTCATTTGTGCTATTCATGCACTTTAGTGTTTTCTTCACAGTGAAGATTGTCTGTGTGGATGTGTAGCATTTTGTCTGTAGCTTTGGTTGTACACACAGACAGACCACGGTCAATTGTACCATTCCTGTCACTTTCTAGCCTGCCTTCGACTTTTCAGTGTGGTTTCTATACAACTTTTAATGCTGCCAGTGTGTTGCTTTTGTCTTTTATTTCTGTCATTTCATTTTCAGTTTATCTAGACTATATTTGTTGTTGTATTTTATAAAATGCACTATTCTGTTCATGTATTTTTCTAGAGCCTCAGTTTGATGTTCTAGTTGCTTGTTCCATTGTCCACACTTCTGTATATATTAGTATTGAATATGTTGACTATTCTCATTGGCACTTTATTGTTGATCTTTCTAGATGTCAACATCAATATCTTTTTCATGCCGTTGATTGCATTTTTGATTGTTCTTTTCAGGACTTGCCAAACGCAATGAATGCTGCAGAAATCACAGACAAGCTCGGTCTTCACTCACTCCGCAACCGGCAGTGGTTCATCCAGGCCACTTGTGCAACCAGTGGTGACGGCCTGTATGAAGGTCTGGACTGGCTATCCAACTGTTTGAGGAAGAAAACGTAATCAGTTGCTGCGTAGACACTGCATAGATCCCACCATGCTTACATTACAACAATGATCTGTGCTGAACTGTTTGGGATAACAATATTAACGGAGACAAGACAGGCATAGAACATTACTGTCATTTTGTTTGGGAGCTGGGGGGGTTTATAGAACAAAGAGGACATTCAACATTACGTGCATATTGAACTAATTACATTGTTTGTTTCTTTGCCTGTCTGTACTGCGTGTAGACATGAATGTGCAGTTGTTGGGAGTGTCATTAGGATGATGATTATTTTCTTTTTTTTTTAAGCCTCAGTGATTATTTATTATGTAGTAGCAGGCTGATTGATAAAATCCAAGGCTGTTCACTGGCTTTCATACCATTGTGAATGTCTGTTGTGCTAGCAGTGTTGACAGTTTGCCACAATAAAAATGTGACATATTGTATTTGTATAAGCAGACCATTGCTAGCTATTTTACTTGTATACAAATGTGGGAGATTAATGTCAGTGGGTTTTCTTGAATTCATCAGCTTCATACCTTCAGTGGGGTACACTTATGGCAGTTTTATTTTGTGTGCATGTGGCCGTAATGTTCGTAAGTATATGTGTTGTTGCAGGACTTCAAAATGTTAGACAAATGTTCTTGTAACCAATAAGGGAAATTGCTACTGCAGCAGGGCAAGACAGTATGAGATGAAAACAGGTATATGTGGCTTCTGCAAGAGATGACAGACAGACACAGTGTGCTTTCATACCTTAGAGCGAACTCAATCCCAGTAAACGGAAATCACAGTGGGGCAATGAATTGGGGGGAAAAATAATAATAATAATGCTGACATAACGTTCTCTAGATATGAATAAGCTAAACCACAACACAAGAAATCTGATGTTTTGGTCCTAGTGATCTTCAAGAGCAGCACAAAGTCTACAGAAAAACATAAGTAAATAAAAGCACACAGTGTTATAAGCCCCACATGCCTGGCTGTTTTCATGTCAGATGTTCTTGTATGCTACAGGAATAGTCATTGCAGTAGTTTGACTCGAAGCTTGGTATGGTTTGCTTCACTAGGGACTGTTTTATTTCATCTGAAAAAAGAGCGCCATTATCTTAGGACATTTCTTCCCCTCTTGTCATTCTCTGCATTTAGTGTTGCTAGAATGATGTATTTAAGTAGTGTTACAGGTGAATTCTTCTATTGCTTATATTTTCTATCAGAAGTGCACATTCCACAGTCCAGCTTCCAGAATGTGGCCCCTGTTTGTCACATTGGGAAATTTGGTCTGTCAGTCAGTCAGTTGGTATTGCTGATTTAATGTTCCTGATTTGTAACATCCATCGTTGTGTTACTCATCTACCACCAATATTATGTTGATGTATGTGTATTTGTGACATAAAAACTCCAGTTTCCTTTCTGTATGAATGAAATAAAATAAAAAAACTGGTACTAAAATGTCTTCTTGCTTGTTTTGTAATTTATTATCATTATGCAGTACTTGCTTTGCCACAAATTTGCTGCTGTGTTCATTGATTTGTCCTCAATCACCTGAAAGGAGATGTAGAAATACAATATAACGAGCTCATGGAGACAGAAGTGATGCTGCTGACAGTTTGCCACGGCCATTCTCTTACTGCAGTTACTTATTGCCCTAGCTGTCAGTAGCACATGAACTGTGTGTTTGGACAACACCAAACTCCCTCCAAACAGCTCTCCCAGGCTCTTCATTGCATGAATCTTTCCACAATCTCTAAGCGTGAACTTACATTGTGTGTTGGGAGTGTTGACAGTATGATTATTCAGTGACAACCATGTCACAACTGCCTTTGTCGGATTGGTGTTGGGGGTGTTGACAGTATGGTTATTCAGTGACAACCATGTCACAACTGCCTTTGTTGGATTGGTGTTGGGGGTGTTGACAGTATGGTTATTCAGTGACAACCATGTCACAACTGCCTTTGTCGGATTGGTGTTGGGGGTGTTGACAGTATGGTTATTCAGTGGCAACCATGTCACAACTGCCTTTGTCGGATTGGTGTTGGGGGTGTTGACAGTATGGTTATTCAGTGACAACCATGTCACAACTGCCTTTGTCGGATTGGTGTTGGGAGTGTTGACAGTATGGTTATTCAGTGACAACCATGTCACAACTGCCTTTGTCGGGTTGGTGTTGCGGGTGTTGATGGTATGGCTATTCAGTGACACGGATTGGTGTTGGGAGTGTTGACAGTATGGTTATTTAGTGACAACCATGTCACAACTGCCTTTGTTGGGTTGGTGTTGGGGGTGTTGACAGTATGGTTATTCAGTGACAACCATGTCACAACTGCCTTTGTCGGA
This sequence comes from Cepaea nemoralis, assembly GCA_014155875.1. Taxonomy (NCBI): domain Eukaryota; kingdom Metazoa; phylum Mollusca; class Gastropoda; order Stylommatophora; family Helicidae; genus Cepaea; species Cepaea nemoralis. The sequence goes on from JACEFZ010008130.1 coordinate 368,899, forward strand.
TTGGTGTTGCGAGTGTTGACAGTATGGTTATTCAGTGACGACCATGTCACAACTGTCTTTGTTGGATTGACCTGTGCTCACACTTTCCTGCACCATGTGGTTGAGTTCTTCTGTCTGCACAGTGTCCTCTCCCCACCTGTGATTTGCTGGACTGATTCTCAGTGTAGGCGCTGAATGGTACTGGAGACAAGGGTGAACCCTGTGGCAAGCCAAGGTGTATTGTTGGTTCAGAAGTTCGACTGCCACAGTTAAACGCTACTTTCCATTTTAAGAGAGCAGCAGATAATCAATATGATAAGGAGGAATGTACAGATATTCATCATTAGGAAATCAGCATGGCTGAATGGATAAGAGTGCATGTTCCTAAACATCCCGTATGCTGATGCTGAGGTAAGGGGTTCAACCCCTACACTGGACAGTTGGACTAAAATGTTTACTTCTCATCCTTGACTTGGGGACGTAAATTAGTCGGAATGGGTTCGCCTGATGGTAAGAGACACTGTTAATAGGGAAAGCTAATCCACTCAAATTTCAGTCCAGCCCAGCGAGAAGTTTGTATGGACTATGCTTGAGTTCAAGGGAGTGAGCGCAAAACAAAAACTGATCTTTAAGATATTCAAAGGCACTCGATTCATGCTCAAGGTCAATTGCAGCAGAATATTGTGAGCAAAAACTGCCACATTACCCTAGGCTTATCTATTTAGCCAGTATCCTCCAAGGGTTGGTGGAAAGTGACCTTGCAGAGTATTTACATGGCAGGACGGCTTATTTTTTTATATTTGATCTGATTTCTGTCTCCATCTAATTTCCACTTGCTATCAGATGTTACATCATCATCTTCTACCTTTCCTTATGAGCATAGGCCCTCAGCCAACTCACTCCAACCTTTGCAGACTTGTGCACGAATGAATGCATCTTAAATCTGTTGTCTACAGGAAGCGGTAGCTAGTCTCACACCAACCCCTTATCATAGGATACAATGTTACTATAACTAGTCTCACACCAACCCCTTATAGGATGCAGTGTTACTATAGCTAGTCTCACACCAACCCCTTATCATAGGATGCAGTGTTACTATAGCTAGTCTCACACCAACCCCTTATAGGATACAGTGTTACTATAGCTAGTCTCACACCAACCCCTTATCATAGACAGGATACAGTGTTACTATAGCTAGTCTCACACCAATCCCTTATCATAGGATGCAGTGTTACTATAGCTAGTCTCACACCAACCCCTTATAGGATACAGTGTTACTATAGCTAGTCTCACACCAACCCCTTATCATAGACAGGATACAGTGTTACTATAGCTAGTCTCACACCACCCCTTATCATAGGATGCAGTGTTACTATAGCTAGTCTCACACCAACCCCTTATAGGATACAATGTTACTATAGCTAGTCTCACACCAACCCCTTATCATAGACAGGATACAGTGTTACTATAGCTAGTCTCACACCAACCCCTTATCATAGGATGCAGTGTTACTATAGCTAGTCTCACACCAACCCCTTATCATAGGATGCAGTGCTACTATAGCTAGTCTCACACCAACCCCTTATCATAGACAGGATACAGTGTTACTATAGCTAGTCTCACACCAACCCCTTATCATAGGATGCAGTGTTACTATAGCTAGTCTCACACCAACCCCTTATCATAGACAGGATACAGTGTTACTATAGCTAGTCTCACACCAACCCCTTATCATAGGATGCAGTGTTACTATAGCTAGTCTCACACCAACCCCTTATCATAGGATGCAGTGCTACTATAGCTAGTCTCACACCAACCCCTTATCATAGACAGGATACAGTGTTACTATAGCTAGTCTCACACCAACCCCTTATCATAGACAGGATACAGTGTTACTATAGCTAGTCTCACACCAACCCCTTATCATAGGATACAGTGTTACTATAGCTAGTCTCACACCAACCCCTTATCATAGACAGGATACAGTGTTACTATAGCTAGTCTCACACCAACCCCTTATCATAGGATGCAGTGCTACTATAGCTAGTCTCACACCAACCCCTTATCATAGACAGGATACAGTGTTACTATAGCTAGTCTCACACCAACCCCTTATCATAGACAGGATACAGTGTTACTATAGCTAGTCTCACACCAACCCCTTATCATAGGATACAGTGTTACTATAGCTAGTCTCACACCAACCCCTTATCATAGACAGGATACAGTGTTACTATAGCTAGTCTCACACAACTTCCTAGTCGCCTATTATGATCATTGGCACCTTGCTGTCTTGACAGACAATAGTTTTACATTGTGCTTGATAAGGCCAATTTGCGCTGTAAATGTTCGTCCACAGTGGATGCATGTGAACACATTGTCATTTCCATCATCATGCACCATCTTACATCTCGCACGCTCGGTGTGTGACTTATCTGCAATCATTTTCTCCTTTGTCTTTATTCCATTTCTGATATTTGCCCTCCATGCAACACGTTCAGTGGCGAGTTGCTCCCAAACTGTTTTATTAATGCCTGTATCAATCATGTCCCGCTTACACACATCTTTGTATTGTAGTAGAGGCCGACCCTGAGATCTCTTACCCATCTGTAATTCACCAAAAAAGATGTCCTTTGGTATTCTACCATCATCCATCCTCCTAACGTGTCCTATCCATCTAAGTCTACGAAGACTGAGCATGGAACAAACCGTCACACAACCTTATCTTTCCAATACTTCAGTATTTGTGATTTTGTCTTGCCACTAAAAATACCGTGTTCTTCGCAGACACTACATATGAAAGCTGTTTAAACATTTCTCTTGGTGTGGGTAAGTTGTCCAGGTTTCACTGCCATGAAGAAGAGTACAACGGACACAAGCTTGGTAGACAAGGACTTTTGTTTTGGCAGTAAGCTTCCTGTTCTCCCAGACTCTTTGTTACCCTGTTCATTGTTGTTGCTGCCTTACCAATCCTGATGTTGATTTCCTGATCTAGGGATAATTTGCTATTTACCTCTGATCCTAGATATGTAAAATGGTCTACTATCTCCAGGTCAGCGTCGTCGATAAAGATTGATGGTACACCATGTGCACCTTGTGACATAATCTGTATCTTCTTTTTGCTAATTGTTAAACCAAATTCAGAACAACTCAACAACAGAGTGCATTGTAATTGCAGCATCATCTGCAAAAAAGCAGCTCTGATAAGTACCCTCCTAATTTTGGTCTTGGCCTTCAATCTCTGAGTATTGTAGAGGCCACCATCTGAGCGTGAGTGAATGTATAAACCAGCACCCTGATCACGAAAGGCATATTTCAGCAGAAGTGAAAAGTACAGAGGGAAAGTCAATAATTAAGTCACAAATGGCTGTAGAAAATAACTAGATATGATAACAACTTGAAACCAGTTTATTCTTATACATATATTGTCCCTTTATTTCTCAACATAATTTCCGCCTACATTGAGGCACTTACCCCATCAGTCCTCCCAAACCAATAGCATAAAACTGCGTGCTCTTGTTTTCTAAACTGTATTTTCACATTCAACTTCAGCGTCATTCGCGAAATGTCTCCCGCAAAGGCGGGCTTTCAGTGGACCAAACAGGTGGAAATCGCTGGGCGATAAGTCGGGGCTGTAAGGTGGATGTTCCAGAACTTCCCACCTTAGTTGGTTAATTTTCTCCTGAGTTAATCGAGCCGTATGTGGTCTTGTATTGTCATGAAGAAGCAACACTAGTCAGCAGTCCTGGAAATTTCAATCGATCATGCATTATGCAGTCAAAATTTTTTGGACATGTTATGAGAAGAAATGGATTGGAGAACTTATTGACAACTGGCAAGATCGAGGGGAACAGACCGAGAGGAAAATACCTGGATGGCTTGGCCACGTGGCATGGACGAGACAGGAACACTGAGCTGATCGACTCTGGTGATCGAGTGAAATGGCGAGTCATGACCGCCCACACTTTCCGGCATGGCACATGATTGATGCATTATGCTGTACACTGAACCATGTGAGCACCCTTTTGCAGATACAACAGTCTATTGTTACTCGCCTGTCACCTCTAATCATCTCCTCCACCCACTGCATGGATGCTTTTGTTGCAATCTCAACAGGACGACAAGATCATATTTCATCAACAATTTTAGAGCATCCTTAAATTAAGAAAGTTTTTCTACCCAGCTATGCATCGCTTTATGGGACAAACATTTGTCAGCATAAACAGGAAGCACTTCATTATGAATGTCTTTTGCTGGCAGTCCTTTTGCCCATAAAAAACGCACAACAGCACATTGCTCTATGGTTGTACACTCCGTAAGTACAGTCGCCATTTTGTTTATGCGCCTTTATAGCAGCCATTATAGCAGCGTTAAAATCTATCAAAAATACAATAAGAGAGAGAAAAGACAGAAGACACTCTTAAACAGATCTAAGAAGAAAGAGAACAATAGAACTGCTCAAGTCAAAGAAAGAAACATCTCAACCAGAAAGCACAAAGTCCCAGACAGAAGAAGAAGCAACAGAATACGAAATAATAGTGGAGGAAGAATACGCCGGCTACCCAGACCAAGACCTAGTGTGTAGGGAGGTCATGAATCCACATCTCTCTCCAGAAAGATCAAATCACTGAGCCATCCAAGACACAAGGTACCAAAGAAGACCCAGAAGACATGAAAACAAACCACCAAGATCAAGACATAGCTGGAGGAAGGATTGATTGATTGATCTAGGAACCGACATCACAGCATTCGGGGCATTCCCATGGGCGCTTCGTCCCCATTCTCAGCAGCCAGCGAAGAGTTCCAACACTAATAGTACCAGTAGCAATTTGATTAAATGTCCGTCTCGCCTTTCCTCTGAGCGTTGAGCGTCGGTCAGATCCCCTCATCATCCCTCGCTGCTTCATTCTTGCCAGACCATGATCCATTTGCTCCTCCGAGGTGTACACGTGCTCCCACAACGCCACAACGATGTCTGCCTTGTCATGCATCAATACTCCACAAATTTTGCAGAGCCAGCCAATCTGTCCGCCTGTTCATTCCCCAGCACACCGGCATGCCCTGGAGTAAAGATCCAGGCGATGCTTACCACCCGTGACCTTCGAAGCGAAGCAAGCCAATCTGCACAAAGCATACCTGTCCTCACCTTCCTCAGCATGCTTTTTGAGTCAGTTACAATCACGATGTGTGTGTGTGTATCGTATTCTTGATCAAGCGGAAAGCTGCAGTGACTGCCTCCACCTCCATTCTTAAGCTAGATGTGGTATCATATGCCAGGCTCTCCTGCACCAAACGTCAGCCTTTAGCTTTTGCTATGAACCCCCAGGCATTTCTCCTACCTCTCGACACCGAAGGATGACGACTGGTAATTATCCCTGAAGGAAATAACACCATATGATGGGGTGGGTACAATTACGCCAGGCCTTAACAAGTGTGCGACTCTGTCCAGACATGTAAAACCACAAGGATGAAACAAACACAATCACAGCCATTCAAATTTTCTCAAGGAAGTAGATATGCACATCTCCCAGGGAAGGTTAACCCGGTCAACAAATGCCCGCAGATGTGTCAGCCTAACGGCGCATAAACGCAGCTCTGCTGTAAACAGGCACATCGCAATCACGTCCGGAAAAAAAAACTCCAGATGAACGAAGAAGAAGAAGATATGCTCATCTATATCTATGAAAGATGAAGCAAAATATACACTATAAGGGCCCCCAACTACAACAAAATAGTCGATGATTGAATGGAGCCATTCGTATCAAAAGTTGGAATTGGAAAGAGAAAAAGTGTTGTAGTACTACATAGAACCTGTACTTTTGAATGGATGTGAAATGTGGAAGATGAGCAGACAAGCTGAAAAACATCTAATGGCAGTGGAAATGTGGTTTGTGAGGAAAATGCTAAGAATACCATGGACAGACCGAAAAACAATGGTAAGTCCTACAAGAGGCAAATAAAAACCGCAAAATGATTGGAGAAATTAGATGTAGACAGTAAAGTTATTTTTTGGCATGCTATGAGAAGAAATAAACTAGAGAAGTTGGTGACAACTGGCAAATTGAGGGAAAAAGAACAAGGGGAAGGCAGAGAAGTAAATATCTGGATGGCTTGATCACATGGCATGGTTGGGACAAGAACACGAAGCTGGTCCACGACTCTGGTGATCGTGTAAGATGGTAAAACGACCCTCCACTCTTACCGGCATGGCATATGATGATGATATACAGTTGACAATCCGTCTGTGGTGTTTTTCCACCAGCAGTTTTAGTTTTCCCTCTTGGTGGTTGGGCAAGGCGATGCCGCTCTGTGCCTCTCAACATTTTTAGCATGTTCCGCTGTTTGTTCTCTCCACAATAATACACATCTGTTTGTCCCATTTTGAAGACTGCTAGCTAATTAGTTACAGAGTATTAAGAATGGTAGGTAATCAGTTATGGAGTAACAAGACTGGTATCTAGTTAGCTATGGAGTAACAAGACTGGTAGGTAATTCATTATGGAGTAAAACGACTTGTAAGGGATCAGTTATGGAGTAACAAGACTGGTAGGTAATTCATTATGGAGTAAAATGACTTGTAAGGGATCAGTTATGGAGTAACAAGACTGGTAGGTAATTCATTATGGAGTAAAACGACTTGTAAGGGATCAGTTATGGAGTAACAAGACTGGTAGGTAATTCATTATGGAGTAAAATGACTTGTAAGGGATCAGTTATGGAGTAACAAGACTGGTAGGTAATTCATTATGGAGTAAAACGACTTGTAAGGGATCAGTTATGGAGTAACAAGACTGGTAGGTAATTCATTATGGAGTAAAACGACTTGTAAGGGATCAGTTATGGAGTAACAAGATTAGTAAGTAATCAGCTATGGAGTAACAAAACTGGTAGGTAATCAGTTATGAAGTAACAAGATTGGTAGGTAATCAGTTATGGAGTAACAAGACTAGTAGGTAATCAGATATGGAGTAACAAGACTAGTAGGTAATCAGTTATGGAGTAACAAGATTGGTAAGTAATCAGTTATGGAGTAACAAGACACAAGACTGGTAGGTAATTAGATATGGAGTAACAAAACTGGTAGGAAATCAGTTATGAAAAAGTAACAGACACCAAAAGAACTTTTGACAATTTTTATTTGGTGTAGTCATTTATAACCAGACATTCTTTATACACATACACTTCTCAGACACAAATCATATATACAATGAGCCATCCCATGGCCCTACATATCCAACAGCTATGAGAATAACATCAACCAATGTCCAGACTCCAAGTCCACCGAAGCTGAGCAGTTTCCCAATGCCTTCTCTCCATAACCCCAGATAGAATCTATCCACTCCAAATCCACCCAAGAATATACTGTAAATAAAGTAAACACAATTATTTTGTTTAATTAAACAATCTAAAAGTAAAATCTGAATTTAAGCCAATGATCATTTCACAAGATGAAAATTTTATGCAAGCATATCTGTGCCGGTCTCCTGTGGTGAAGGGGTTAATGACGTGATTCGTTTCCTGTCTACTCGGGTTTGAAACACAGTGGTGCTGGTTTTTTCAAAAAAGGTATAGGTGCTGGTCGTTCAGAAAGCAATGGCAAACTACTGAACATAAAACTTGCCCAAGAATCACGAACAGCCAAAATGCTGAGGCTGACTGCTATGTCCTGAGAAGGACATGCAACTAAATTTTAATTTAACATATCTATCAGTTACAGTGAAAACAGTTGTAAAGAGTCAATCCTGATATATGTAAGTGGATCATAGACAATCAGCAGATTGGCATTTAGCTATTTGGAGGCAGCAGAGATGTGATTCTACAGAAGATGACTGATGAACACAATGGGCAGATGAATAGTCTTGAAGGCAACCTTGAAAGAAAATACAAACCATGATGAGTCCACATTTTCTGGACACTTCATGAGTAGAAGAGAACTGGAGCATTATAATGGGAAGACCTAGTAGAGTAGCTACTAGAAAATCTGACAGTCTGGCAAAGTGAAACATCCTATATTGGAAATGATTTTCACTATGTGAGTCAGGAGGCTGTGGACATAGATGGCGACCAACGCCACATAGATTCTATAAGAATGGGCATATAAAGATTACTATTTACTCCAAGCAACAAATTAACAAAACATAACAGTGCATTAAATCAATAATACATAGATCAGTACAACAGTAATAACTAGCACTTTGACAGTCCTAGATCAGAACTAGATACTGGTTGACAGAAATACCGAAAGCTACTGACACACCTTTGCCACATTGAAATTATGTCAAATGACATAAAGCTGTAAAAATGCCATGAGTAAATTAACAAATATAGAACGTGCAATTGGTCAGCTCTACAAGAATACAATCACAAATGACAGATGAGGGAGAAAAAAAAGGAAGTTCCATGTGTAAGTTGTGCATATTAAACATCCAACAGCAGTTGGAAATCACGAGTGTGTCACAAAGACACTGTCCTGGCAAGTTGTGAGGACAGAAAACCCACTAATGGATACAAAGAGTCTGTTACCCTGAGTAGAATCTGCATAGAAGGAAGCGGACCTGACATTCATGCATGCCGAAGTGAGACTCACTGCCCTTGGAGGTGTCACAGACTCTTCGATGGTGTAATGATGATGAGGAAGATACTTTGACAATTTCATACAAAACATGTATTACGTTTCTGTGCTAGCTAACGAAAATTCAGTAGTTTTCCCATTTTGTCCATTTACAGACTATTGACCCTAGAATGAAGGGTGCTAACTAAACACATAACGACAGATTTTCTTGCTGTTCCTTTACACTTCCATGCCTTCATTGACTGTACCATCATCATCATCATCATCAAATAACATCTCCACAAATGAAGGTTGCCTGCAATGAGTCTCCCACACCATGTGTCCTCCTCCTCCTCCACACTGCACATGTACAGGTCTCGTCCACTCCATATCTTGATGTTATCCACCAACAAATAACAATGTCATTCTGTTGCACATTTCCCACCAGCACATCCTTTCAGAAGGAGCTGTCTCTGTATATGACCATGGTACCTTAACTGTCCAGCTCTTGATCTCTTCAGTCTAATTTTGATATACTTCTGTGTCTGTTTTCCTCTCCAGCCATGATATTTCTCCTATTAATCTATATAACCACATTTCAAATGCTTGAATCTTGTAGCACCATTTATTCACTATGCACGCTTCTGCACCATACAAAGTTCATTTGTTTTTAAAAACCAAATCCTGTTGCAAGAATCTGCTGTGAGTATATGAAGTGCTAGGATCATCATATGTTGTAGGTCTGAGTGCACAGAGGAATAGGTGGCCAGTCTGTCTTTCCCTTAGTGAACATCGAGAGCTGACATCAAACTTGTATCCAACAGTGCTCACGCACTTTGTCAGTATAATATTCTAACTATACACCAATGCAGCTGCTAATAGTTGCAGAGTAGCAGAATATTACTGCACGCTAATTTGTGGCATCTGTTTCCCCCCAACTATGTTCAGACCTTTCTTAACATACTGTTAATCCTTGTTCATTTGCCTGGTTAGTGCATACAGAGTAACTTCCTTTGTCTACTGCTCATATTTAAATTCTGCTGAAATGAATGATTACTGCCAAAGGAAATGGAGATTATCCAGAAACTGCTGCGTTACGGATTGTTCAATGCATTGACAAGTGCTGGCTGATGCTGAGATAAAAGAACTGGGGCTTGTATTGGAGAACAAAGTAGATTCCAGAAAAATGTTAGATTTGGCACACCACATACTTGTCACTCCAAGCATCATAAGGTGTTGTAAATGCTGGTCATTCTAGTGGCATGCTAGTTGTAAGCACATCACATTTGTCGTTTCATAGACCTTGCACCACACTTAAATCCAAACTCAAGAATTGTTAAGTATGTTGTTTCATCCTCTTCTTCTTTGGTTCGCATGAAATTTGTCTATATCTGCAATGTTGTCTATTGTATGAATTTCAGTCTTGTTTAGTTCACGCATGTGGTCCCGTTCCCTTAGAGTTGTTTCTCTAGGCCAGGTTTCCCTAGATATGTCAGTATTTTGGGCAGTCTTGGAATATGTGACTGCTGTCTGTGACATCAATCCACATGTGCAGATGGCTGATTTACCAATCTTGAATTTTGTAATACATGTGGTTGTGTAATCTATTTTGTCCTTATCTCAGGCACAGAATAATTATTTGTTCTGGTTTGTCCATAAAGTGGTAGTCATCTTTAGCTATTGTTGCTGATTGATTTGATCATTATTTTATTTTCTTTTGGTGGTACGTAACAGGCACATCAGGTTGTTCTCCTAATGCTCCTTCCTTACCTAGTTTCATCTGTTCTGTTATTGCATCTTTAACTCCATCCATCCATCATGTGCCATGCCAATAAGCGTGGGCGGCCATGTTTTGCCATCTCACTCAATCACAAGAGTCATGGATCAGCTCTGTGTTCCAGTCTCGACCATGCCACTGCTGCCAAGCCATCTTTAACTAGCAGTCATTTATCAAGAGTCTTCAATATATGTCCCTTGTCCATCACGAGTGTTCCAACTACTGGTTGTTCTTAAAGCCAACATATCCACTCGCTAACTGCCTCACTCCTGCATGTCTCAAACAGTACAAACGTATAGTCAAGTCTGCATTTAGCATCACAACTTCACACAAAATGACAGCATGATAATGAAACAGTTGTTGGACTTCAGATACAAGTGTTCAAATTGCAGAACATACACTACAACACTACCAAATACAGCTCAGAAAAGTCAAACTTATGGCTGGATGAAATAACCCAAGATGGGACGCAGAGGTGTTTCTAAGGCCAAGACCTACTAACACGTCCTAGTCATGCATCCTGGGCAATAGGTCCCTTCAGGGTTCTGGCTAACGTAGTAGGAACGCTGATTCTTCCGACGTTGGAGAGTATATGCCTGCACGGCGAGGAACCACCAGTCTGCACACCAATAATCCAGACATGGGACAACAGATACTCATGCAAACCTCAGGTCCTGTATGACATCACACTGATGTAGGACAACAGGATGTCTTCATCCGACATACAGGACTTCACGCTGGAGTTCACAGCCAGCGAACACAAGCATGCTAATAACCCAAGATGTCAAACTCTATGGAGGACTGATCTGAAGAAGCCAGTGCCAGTCATGCATGAAATAAAACTGCAGCTATACACTGATACCAAGTGAATAAAAGGAGAAGGAGGAACAGCAGAAGAAAAAGATGTAAGAGTTAATACTTTATTTACCTTAGAAGCAGTGCCGTTGACCATTTGTACCCTTGTGACCAGTTGCAAGGAATCTGTTTGTGAAAGCATCGACGCCCTGTAACACAGACAAGTCAATGAAACTCTTCCATGTCTTATTTCAAGCTTTCAGTGTGTCTGACTTCAGCATGCATGTGTGCCAGGTTTGCTTCATCTAGACAGATTTAATCCAAGATAACGGGCTGTATCTACCTATGACTGAGTTGTTTCTCTTAACACTTTTGTCAGGGCAGCTGCCTTACAGCCTCTTTGCGATTTCCAACTGACATGGAATTTTTAATGTGTACAACTTGCACACGGAACCTCCTGTTTTTTCTTTTCCCCCTTATCCGGGTAGACTAGGTATCCGATCACATTTTCCACAAGATCCGAGGGGTGTATGGTATCAATATCAATGGCTCTTGGAAAAATTCTCAGCCCTTTGCTGTGATATGGAATAGGCAGAAAAAGCAGCGGCTGCAGCAGGATATAACAATATGAACTGGAAACAAATAGGTATATTAAGCTCCTGCGAGAAGAAACGTACTAAACATCAACATGTGGCACATACCTTACAAGGAAATCCATCTCGTATCCCGAAATACAGGTGAAAATCCGAAATCAGAAGCACTCAATAAATATATAAAATGAATAATATAATAAAATAATAAACACACAAACGCGTACAATACGACACACAGAACGACGTTTCGATTCTCAGAATCTTTGTCAAGTACAAGACAACACGGATAGATACGACAACGAAATATAAAAAAGCACAAAACTAAAAATCACAACCACCATGTATCCATGTGGCAGCAGAAAAGACGGATTTGCCAGGTGAGAAGGCACTCTTGGCTGCAGAGTTTAAATATAGTTGCCAGATAGGATTGAGAGGAAAAAAAAATGCGAACAGTCTGATATGAAAATATAGGTGTGGGGAGACAGTGGTATGGATATGGGGGGGGGGGGGGGGGGGGGGGGGAGGACAGCATAGTAATGGACAGTGTAAACAGTTGGAGAAGATGGAACAGTTATACAGTGGCGTCCACAACAGTATTAATACCATTCAGCAGGTATTATCCATCCAGCAGGTATTAATACTGTTGTGAACGCCACTGTATAACTGTGCCACCTTCTCCAACTGTTTACACTGTCCATTACTATGCTGTCCTCCCCCCCCCCCCCCCCCCCCCCCCCATATCCATACCACTGTCTCCACACACCTATATTTTCATATCAGACTGTTCGCATTTTTTTTTTCTCAATCCTATCTGGCAACTATATTTAAACTCTGCAGCCAAGAGTGCCTTCTCACCTGGCAAATCCGTCTTTTCTGCTGCCACATGGATACATAGTGGTTGTGATTTTTAGTTTTGTGCTTTTTTATATTTCGTTGTCATATCTATCCGTGTTGTCTTGTACTTGACAAAGATTCTGAGAATCGAAACGTCGTTCTGTGTGTCATATTGTATGCGTTTGTGTGTTTTTTATTTTATTATATTATTCATTTTATATATTTATTGAGTGCTTCTGATTTCGGATTTTCACCTGTATTTCGGGATACGAGATGGATTTCCTTGTAAGGTATGTGCCACATGTTCATGTTTAGTACGTTTCTTCTCGCAGGAGCTTAATATACCTATTTGTTTCCAGTTCCTTTGCTGTGATCAAACTTCTGAGCCTGAGGCTTGAATGAAAGCTTTGGACACCCGGTTTTTCTATAAACCCTTACAAGCTGCTCATGGAGAATGTTCTTAGAAATGCATCCATGTAGTGCTTTTAAAAATTATGAAAACGTGGACGGATAGAAATAGTAATGAAAATATCTTGCAAGAAATTAACTCACAAAGAGAACTGGCTACTCACATCAGAAAAAGAGAGTCCACATCTTTTTGGGCATGTCATGAGGAGGAGAAAGCTGGAGTACCTCATGACAACAGGGAAATATGGAGGGGAGGGGAGGCAGAGGGAGATCCAGGGAGAAGAAGTCAGACAGTTTTACATAATGGCATGGAGAAATATCAGTGTCAGAAATTATTGGCAGTACACAAGACAGAAGGCTGTGGACAAACATGATCATCAATACCACATGAAATGAACTATAAGAAGCAGGAGAAAATTCATGAGCCATTGCCTCCTATGGACTACAATCCCTTTAAAATTAATTTCCTAAATGTGGCTGATGTGTCACCGGATTATTAATCTGAAGTTGGGATGGGCCCTAATTATAACTTCTCTTATGAGGTTGAACGAGGTATGGGTAATGGGAAAATGGCCGACATAATAAGACAATCTAAAGTTTTTCAGCTTAAAAAATGCACTTGCGAGGAATAAAATCTATGCTTTGATATTCAACAAATGTTGCTAATTGATGGTTTTCCAGTTGTATAAGTTAGGTATGCCTGTAAAGGCAATTTAAAAATACAAATTTAGTGTTTGTATTTTCAATTATCTTATAAATCTATGGTTATTAAAACAAATAACATTGAGAAAAATTAACTATTCTGGGCATATAAAGAAACATGAATGTCTGGAAGATATAATTCTGGAAGGAGACATACTGGGTAAGCGGAGAAGAGGAAGACCACACTGCAGATGGATTCAAGATGTGACAGATAATTTACATATGGTACGTCAGCATGGCCGAATGGATAAGAATGCATGTTCTTAAACATCCGATGTGCTGATGCCGAGGTAAGAGGTTCAACCTCTACACCGGACAGTTGGACTAAAATGTTGACCTATCGTCCTTGACTTGGGGACATAAATTACAAGTACCTCTGAAGTCGGAGTGGATTCGTCTGATGGCGAGGGACACTGTTAATGGGGAAAGCTAACCCACGCGAAAAATTCATCCAGCACTACTGGAAGTAGTGTACATGAACTAAACTTTAGTTCAAAGCGAGCGAGCGAAAAAAATATGTACATATGGCAGCAATAGAGGCAGGACATATCTGGCTTATGACAGAGATAAATTTTGAAAGACAGTTACAGGGAAAAAATGTATGCACATGACAAGACACTGGATGATAATAAATAAAGCCATACACATATTCTTACCCATGCATAAGTGTTGACTCTTTGCCCAACAGGTGCTCATAAAAAATGGTCGTGCTGGGTAGTAATTCCGTGGTTTGTTTAGGGCACAATCCACTGTCTGGTTGCACCACTGTGTTCCAGTGAGGTAACTGATAGCAATAGAGGCATTCATACTCTCTTTCAAATCTCTGACTCCCCTGTAAAATGCAAGCGTCCAAAAGTTACTTCAAATATGTGACGCTGATAAAGTTTATTATAAACGGAAATAATACAGACATTCTGTTGAGCAAGACATAAATGCAAATATATTTCAAGTATTTCAGGAATATTCTAACTTTTAGTTTTTCTAGTTTTAATTGGCACTGTGGATTAGGGGATGGTGAGATGTCGCAGGCTCATAATTCCCAGTAATAACAAGTCGAGTGTCCAAAATCAGCTGTGGGTGATTTGGAAGCAGACTGCTTTGTGTTGACTTCTATGGCATGAGGCGTCAGCTGTTCAGAAAGCAATGGCAAACTGTTGAACTCACATTGTTTAGTCAATCAGAAACAACCAATAAATGCTGGGCTTGGCTGCAATGTCCTACTCGGGATATCTAACTAACTTTGCTGCAGTTTTACATTAGCCAACCTGGTTTTTTTTGTTGTTGATGTGTTTGTGTGTGTGTGCGTGCATGCGTGCGTGCGTGTGTGTGTCTGTGTGTCTCTGTGTGTGTGTGCGCACGCGTGCGTGTGTGTGCATGTGTATGTGTCTGTGTCTGTCTGTGTGCCTGTCTGTCTGTGTGCATGTGTGTGTGCATGCGCACACGCATGCTAAAAATAGAGACAGGAAAACAAAACTTACTGAGCAATTGACATTTGGCTTGGGTGTGCATGAAGCTCTCTGTCTGGTCCCATATTGGCATGATACATTAAAATCACAGTCAATACACTCAGCACCCAAGGCCCTGCACTCCATGTTCTCACTGCACACCTCTCCCACATTTATTCTACAGTCGACTGCCCTGGGACCACTTGTGTTCTCACTGCCATTACCGGATGAGTTGTCTGGCGCTGCTGTTGTGTCCAGGTTTTGTGTTACCTCGCCAGGCCTACCAGCATCTGCAACAGAGAAGTTCCGACAATGAGGATCCTGGAGATACCTGCAGTGAGCTACTACACTCATTTACACTTAGAATGGGGTATATCTGTCACAGTTTTCTTATAGTCCAAGCCACTGGTCACCATATTTATTCACTGCTTCCTTTCTTACCTGTTGCTGCAAAACCACTTACGAATAACTATCAACGAATTAGTGTTTAACTTCTTTTCTCCTGCTTTTCAACTCATAAATCCTGGAAGGAAATCCACTTACATGAAGGACAGACCGAATGTCAAACCACCACTGCCTTGTAAAAGTTCTTGTAAGAACAAAGGCTAGGACAACAAAGCCCAACAGAAAATGTGGGCAGGCAGAGCCCACAAGCCCAGGAAGGCAATCTGCCTATGGGAGGAGTAATCCAGAAAAGAAACCTCAACCGTTGAAGTCAGAAGATGATGGCCCATGTGACAAGGAATTAGAAAGCACACATCTACTCACTACAATGGATGCAGGTCAGCATGGTCGAATGGGTAAGAACGCATGATCTTAAACATCCGGTGTGCTGATGCCGAGGTTAGGGGTTCAACCTCGGAGGAGCAAATGGATCATCATGGTCTGGCAAGAGTGAGGCAGCGAGGAGTAACGAGGGGATCTGGCTGATGCTCGACACTCAGAGGAAAGGCGAGACGGACATATAATCAGATTGATACTGGTAATATTGGTGTTGGAACTCTTCGCTGGCAGCTGAGGATGGGGACGGAGTGCCTATGGGAATGCCCTGAATGCTGTGATATCGGTTCCTAGATCCGAGGGGATCTGGCTGATGCTCGACGCTCAGAGGAAAGGCGAGATGGACATATAATCAGATTGCTACTGGTACTATTGATGTTGGAACTCTTCGCTGGCAGCTGAGGATGGGGACGGAGCGCCTATGGGAATTCCCTGAATGCTGTGATATCGGTTCCTAGATCAATCAATCAATCAAACCCCTACACCGGACAGATGGACTAAAATGTTGACCTGTCATCCTAGACTTGGGGACATAAATTACAAGTGCTTCTTCTTCTGCTGCGTTCATCCGGATTTTTTTTTCCGGATGTGACTGCGTTGTGCCTGTTTACAGCAGAGCTGCGTTCTTGCGCCGTTAGGACGACACATCCAACTTCTGTGGGCATTTGTTGACCGGGTTAACCTTCCCGGGGAAATTACAAGTGCCTCTGAAGTCAGAGTGGGTTTGCCTGATGGCGAGGGACACTGTTAATAGGGAAAGCTAATCCACACGTAAAATTCAGTCCACTACTATAATAAGTGTGTATGGACTACGCTTGAGGTCAAAGAGCGAGCGCCAAAAAAAGTAACAAAAAACATACAAAAACTACAATGGATGCTATGCACCAGGGAGAACACAAACGTTGATCACAGAAGAAGGAGAAAATCTGCCAATGAAGCATAGGTCATAAACCAACTTACACCAAACACTTTGTAGGCTTGTTCACGGCTGGTCATATGTTGCAGCAAGTTTTCTATGGCCAGTCTCAAGCCAATCCTCCTTAGTCACCTTTGACAAAATACATGGTAGGTTAAAGTGTTTTAGGGAGTCTCCGTGGGGAAGTGGTCAAGCCGTGAGACTCGAGCTCCGAAGGTTGTGGGTTCGATTCCAGGCCGCATCCTTCGGTTCACGAGTTAAATTTTTCGGAGACTCCGGTGGGTCGTTGCTAGAGCTACAGAGTTCATGTTTTGTGCGACGCTTTCCACACTGCGGAAAGAGACCGAGCCATATAGGATTAATGACCCGCGCAATGAAGTCGATCCTGTCGACTTTTAAGCGACTTTTTTAGCGCTACTATTCCTTACTTCCCTTATGCATCCAAGTAACTAATAGGCGAACTTTTGACTATTTACCCCTTATTCTCAGTTAAAATATCAACACAATCAACACAAAAAACTAAATCATTTCAGCTTATATGTGCCAAATATGGTGAATAGATTAGCTATGATAACTATATATTGCTTTACCATGACAGAGCTATGACACAATGGACTGTGTGGATTTCTGCAAATAAGAAAAGGATGCTCCATGCCGCCATAGTGGATCAGACATCCAGCCTTCTCAGACCATAGCAAAAAACTTGAAGGACATATTATGTTGCACATGCTAAAAATCCCTCAACACGCGGAAAGCGAACGAGCTCACTGAATAGACCACGGCCCAGGGTAAATATCAAAATAGAACAACCTAATATTTATAATATGTGTGATTGTTGTATGCCCACATTATCTTCTCTCCGGTATTATGGAGGCAGTGCATTGTGCTCAGATTCTCCTTGTGTGATCAACAAGAGGAAACTGGAGTAATTATGGAGTTATCTGTGTGCAATGAAAGTAGCCCTTGAGCTTGTTCAACATGTAAGAACAGAGAAAGTACTTTTGGCTTATACTGGTTTCATGCTAGTAACTGGCTCTGTGGAGATAACGGCAGCCTCAGATTGATTGCTGCTTTCTTTAAATACCCAGGACCTCATTTATTAGAGCTTTATGTAAACATTCCAAAACTGATTTATATTAACATTCCAAAGTGTCATAATTTCACCATTTCAAATGTGCACACAAAAACATCTACATACCTAAATTGGTTGAAGACACATGGGAAAACATGACTGTCAATATGAGTAGTAAGACAGACAACAAATGCCATGAAACCAATGTCCTCATTATTAATGCAGTCTGTTCTGTAACATCCCTTGACTTTGACATCATCTTGCTGTGAAAGAAAGAGTTGTTTTAATTTAATGGATGAGAAAAGCAATATTGCCCATGCAAACAACTAATTTAATTCTGACACAAACTGATTTTAAAGCAGATAGTTAGTTGCATATCCTTTTACAGGACGCCGCAGTCAACACCAGCATTTTTTTGCTGTTTTTTATCTCTTGGCAAGTTCACATTCAGTAGTTTGCCATTGCTTTCTGAACTAAAACGTTGTCTCAATTATCAAATCTGCTTTGATTTATTTACTGTCTTATGCCAGTTTGAAATGCCATGCTGCTGGATAGAGAAATTTGTATCATATCCTAAAGGGAGTTAATGCATTGTTTCATTAAGCCTGTGGTCTATTTCATTAAATTGTGATGCATTGTCGAGTCTTACTTCTTCAGTCCAGCTACATGGTCCATTCTTCTTCTTTTCGTTCATCCGGAGTGTTTTTTCAGATGTGATTGCGGTGTGTCAGTTATGCACCCTTGGGTCAAAACCCGTAGGCCAACACATCCGGCTACAGCATGCTTTTTTGACCACGTAGCATTCCTCGGAGACTCTCACTTTTGTGGTGCCATCTACAGCCCAGCTGGCCAAGGTTGAACGGTCGAAGACAACGGTCATCCCTCAAAGGAAGGCAGGGACAGTCCATAGCATTTTCCGCCATCCAAGGTTGCTTCCATAGTTGCAGGGCCGACACATAGCGCCCTGATTCTGGGCTCACCGAAGGAAATCGTCACGTCCTGCTCATGGCTGCTTTAAATCCTCACTTCAATATATTGGTCATTTCGTTTGCCCCGGGCCATTCCTGCACAAACCAGACAAGTTTGCAGACGGTATCCACTCAGCGAGTTTTCGGACATGTGCTTGTCGTTGCGCCCGTCAGAGCTGTTCCAGGCACGACAGACATTCGGAAAACTACCTAGTCAGAGCTGTTCCGAACAAGAGCGGCATTCGGAAACTAGGTAGTCAGAGCTGTTCCTAGCACGAGAGACATTCGGACGAGACATTTCACTCGGACGTAATTGCGTAGTGTCAATTTTTAGTTTGCCACCCGTAGGATGAAACTTCCGACTTCCGGCGGGCATTTTTTAATGAGGTTAGCCTTCCTCTGGTTTCGAGGCACGTTAGACTGTTGTGATGTCGCCAACATCTCAGCTGGTCAAGATAGAACGATCAACGACATCGCGGTCGGCCCTCAAGGGAAGGCAGGGGCAGATCATGGGCATTCCCTCGCTATCCAAGGAGGCTTCCATAATTGCAGAGCCGGCACATATTGCTCTGAGACTGGGCACACCCGAGGAGTTGCCGCGTCCTGCTCATGGCTGCTTTAGTTCCTCACTTCCATGTGTTGGGAGTCTCGCTTGCCACTGATCGCTCAAGCACACACCAGAAGCGGTCAGACTGCGAGCGACATCCACTCGGTAAGCTTTTTATTTTTGACTTCGGACAACGCAATAGGTTCGCTCGCCGTGCGTTCCATTTCGCGTCATTGAGACGTTCTTCCACTTTTGTCTACACTCTCTATGAGTTAGATACAGACAGTTTTCGTAACCATTTCCTTCGACTGGGGCACTTTTCTGACTTTTTGTACTCGCTCACAAGGTAGGCTACATTTGCTGCCGGCTCAGCACCTTACCTTCGTGCGGCAGTGAACGAGAAACGGCCAGGCCCTCTCATCCGGGGATCTCTCATATCCCCCAGCTGAGAGCCTTCGAACTTGTATCAGACCTGAGCATGTAGCTTGCTCAGTATCACGACTCTATTTTTCGGTAGGAGGGTATTGGCCCGGCTCTCAGATCCGAGGGTTTGTGGCTTAGAGGCGTTCAGCCACAGCCCTCGACAGGGAGCCTTAAGTGTTTTGTCCGGACCAAGAACTTCTGCCTTCGTGCGCCTGATTTAAACTTCTGACTGTTATCCTCACCTCAGTCTAACCCGCAGAGCAGCAGGTTGTGTCTCTCTTAGTCTGGCCCCTATCCCATAAGCTGTCCGATATGTAGTTTTCATCTATCGGCAAGCACATGGGGTCAGAGGGACACACAAGCTCCCCCACCGCGGCAAGGTGGAGACACATCGGGGGAGACATGGTCCAGTCTATATGCAAGGCCACCTACAAGGCCTGTCTACATACAAATCCCAGTTCATCTACATAGTCCAGTCTATATGCTAGGCCTAGACCCACCTACAAGGCCTAGACCCACCTATAAGGCCTGTCTAGATACAAGGCCTACTTCACATACATGGCCAAGCCTACATACAAGGTCTGTCCATATATAAAGCTTGATCTACCTATAAAGCCCACTCCACCTTGGGAAGATAATGTGGTGGTTTCTAACTTATAACTGACTAAAAAGGTTAGATGTATATCCATTACATGATGTCAGTCAACCCCAGCATTTTTTTGGCTGTTTATGATTTCTTGGCAAGTTTACATTCAGCAGTTTACCACTGCTTTCTGAATGACCAGCACTGACTAACCTAATAATTGTATGGATTGACTGCAAACAAAAGCCTGTAAAAATACAATAAATTAACTCAAACAAAAAGGACACTAATACAACTGCATTAAACCTAGGAAGGTTAACCCGGTCAACAAACACCCGCAGAAGTCAGATGTGTTGGCCTAAGGGCGCGAAACTTGGCACAACACAATTACGTCTGTAAAAAAAATACTCTGGATGAACGCAGAAGAAGAAGAAGAACTACATTAAGAAGTGTAACACTACACTCCCATAAATTCAAGGTGGAAAGCACAATAAGAATATCTTAGTTGTCTGAAAGACATGAATAAACAACCATAAACATATATTATTAAAAATAACAATACTAGTCACTGGCCGTCTTCATATACCAGGTGCTTTTCAGAATGGTGCTCTTATCATGACATGCCAGAAAGACTTGTGATCTGTTGCGTTCCCCTGCCTGAATGTTCATACCCAAGGTGACTTTAATGTCTCATGTCCACCTTGTGCTGGTCACCCCCTCTTCCCTCCCCCCCTCCCCCACCTTTTCTTCCAGGAACCATGCCCTTCATTTACTGTTCTTTCTAAACGTCCTCCTTCACCTTTATCTCCCAATGAAGCATACATGACAGGCCCTCAGCCAAAATTTTCGTTGGGTGGATTTTGCAATGAAAATATTCTATGGGATGGGGATGGCCAGTCCTTTGTCAACGCCAACTCGGCACTCTTCCGAATGCCGGGACTAAATTATTTAGTGTAAAATGTATCCCTTACAGGGCCTCATAAGGTTATTTCCGGGGCGAAGTGTTGTCAATCCCTTACGTTTGAGTGTATCGTCATCTGCATGTATCGTCGTCTGCTAGACCGATCGATGGATACAATAAATGTTTGTGCGCCCGGAGGGCGCTCACAGTCGTCAGAGTGTATATCCATATCTTGTAGTGCCGACAACAGCGATGGCCCTCCGGGCCCAGAAACATTTATTGCATCCATCGATCGGTCTAGCAGTCCAGTACACTCAATTATATGATTGTTTAGCCTCTTTGATTCAATGTCGTGATCGGCATTCGCGACCGAGGTCACGTGACCCGACGGCCGCGTTGCTGGCTTCCGAAAATTTGACCCGATTCTAATGTGGTCATATTTTTTCTTAAATTCCAAAAATCGTGGGACTTTGACGGGCTATAAATAGGCCAGTATTGTGTACCATGCGGCCTAGTTTCATGCACATGTGCCCTGAAAGCTTTTCGTTGATAACTATCATCGCTGTGTAGTTTCAACTGTTGAGGTAAGTTCACGAATGTACAGAATATTGCTAAAGCCTCCCAATGATTACTATTAGTAATAAATGAATTCTCCATCCAGTTTTATATCTCTGTGTACAATTTTATTACTTGAAATGATTGGGGTTGATTTAAATTAGCTGTTGAAGTGGATCACTTCACTCAGTCTCTCTCGGAAAAACCGGCCGCCATCTTGCCTTCTTATTTGCCTTATACAGAAAGGACTTGACATTGTTTACACCAGTTCTTTAGCTAACAGTTTGTTGCTAAAGCCTCTCAATGATTAATATTAGTAATAATTGAATTCTTCATCCATTTTTATATCTATGTGTACAATTTCATTACTTGAAATGATTGGGATTGATTAAAATTAGCTGTTTGAAGTGGATCACTACTCGGTCTCTAGCAGAAAAACCGGCAGCCATCAATATAGTCATGTTTACGTTCAGTAGTATAGTCAAATAAAATGAGTTACTCTGTTGTGTTAAATTTTGTCTTCTTCCTTCACACAAGTTGTGTGAAGTGTGAAGAAGGAAGAAATTATATTACTTAAGAAGACAAAATTTATTTTATTACATTACTCTACATCACATGTATAATAACTACAAAATACAATGCCCAAATGCCTCTTACTGTTTATAGTAACATCCACATATTCTGAAATGTACATAGTTCACAAGAATTTGAGAGCTCTCACAACCACCGTCACTACATAAGCATTGTTATTGTTTTCCTACCACCAACTGCTTATCAACTTGTTATGTCGTAACGCCATTTTTTTTTTCACTTTCAAGGGAGATTAATGAAAGAGACCAACGAGAGTAACTCATCATTCAGTGCCTTGCCGTTGGTGTGGGCGATCGTTACATATCTTTTACAGGACGTCGCAGTCAAGACGACCATTTTTTTTTTTTTGCTGTTGTGATCTCTTGGCATGTTTACGTTCAGTAGTTTGCCATTGCTTTCTGAACGACCGGCACCTATACCATTTCGTAAAAAACCAACGTAGGCGGTCTGCTGCCAAATTACCCGCAGCTGTGTTTCGAACGCCGGTATACGGGATTACGAACTGCGTCCGCAACACCTTCGCCACGGAGCGGATCATGCCTCTCAAGAAATTGCGATCTCCGACTGCGTGGATCAATTCGAATGTTGACCCTCTTCCGTGCCATGACACAAGACTATCCAGAATCTTTTCCCGCTGTCTTCCTCAAACTCTCTTTCCTGTTGTCACGACATGTTCCAGTTTTGTTTTGCTTTTTTTCTCATAACGTGGCCAAAACAACGATGACTGCCTCTGTCTCAGTGTCTGTGATAATTTGTCTTTCCGACTTAGATTCCCTCGATATGTCCAGACTGCTCATTTTGGTTGTCCAATTAATTTTCAGCATTCTTCTATAAAACTACATCTCCAGGGCTTCCAGAGAGTAACTACAGCTCATTTTTGTAATAGCAGCCATCATAGGTATCTCACAAGACAAACGGCACAAGCGTGGGGCTACCGGTGGGGTATGGCGTGTTGAGGAAGAAGAGAAAGTGCGAGCCTGGCCGCCCAGCAGCATATACCAAGCTGGGAGCCAAAAGAATCCACATATTGGGGACAATGGGTGGAAACAAGAAGTACATGGCTCTTCTAAAACATCGTGGAAGTTTTCTAGGGGCAATGAAAAAATTACTAATTAGTACTAATTACACTCAAAAAATGTATCATATTGATGTGGAGTACAGCCTATCTAATAATGAATTTGTGCGTACAAAATCACTAGTGAACATCTCCGGCATACATACATACAGATTGACTCCACCCCTTTCAGTCAATATTATGAGGCTCACTATGCCACACCTCTTGGCTGCAAGAAGGGTGTCGAACTGCCTGAAGAGGATGAGGCAGTGCTAAACAAGGTGCGTTCAAAAATGACTCAGAAGAAATATGATCAGAGGAAAAAGCAAGCCAAAGTGGAACAAGCCTTGGAAGAACAGTTTGCCACTAGGAGTCCTTGCCAAGATTGACTCTCGACCAGGACAGTGTGTGGGAGTGGATGGTTACATCCTCGAAGGCAAAGAGTTGAGAGTTCTATTGAGGAAAATTGAAGTCCAAGAAGGCTAAATAATTGAACTTACTACGGGAAAATAAAGTTCATGTAAACATTTTTAAAACTGCCATCTACTCCATCATCATTATGTGCAATGCTGAATTATGGCGGCAGTTATAATAAGTCAATAGCTAATCGTCTACCTAAACTGAAGAACTTGGTGACAACTTGTAAGATTGAAGGGAAAAGAACAAAGGGGAGGCAGAGAAGTAAATATCTGGATGGCTTGACCACATGACATGGTCGGAACGAGAACATGGAGCTGATCCACGAATCTGGTGATCGTGTAAGATGGCGAAACATGACCGCTCAAGCTTATCGGCATGACACATGATGAATCGTCTACCTTGCCACTCTGCCACCTCAACAACAATTATCTGCCTCCGTCTCTATTACACTTTATCCTCCCAGCTGTCACAATATTATCCAGGCCTGCCTCCTCTTAATGTGACCAAAACACGATCATATTCTTGTTTTGTAGTGGGTAGTCAGGGGGTATTTGTCTTGAATCATGATTACCTAGTGATAAATACAGGATGGTTTCCTCTTATCCTTCCGTTAGTGTGTCTATGATAGCAACGTCAGCCTTTTTATGGAAAAAGATATACCCTGCTAGGCTACAGAGGAAAGAGGTTATGTGTGGCGCCTCTCACCCGCCGATTGTCATGTCCCAGACTTTTGAGGTAAAGCGATCGTTACCTCACCAACTAACACACCTCCTCTAATGACCACCGCCTGTGTTGGTCCGTGGCTGCTTATACTAACTAACTAATTAACTAACTAACTAACTAACTAACTAACTAACTAACTACCAAACTAACTAAAAGTTCTAGGAATTTTCCCAGCAACTTCTGGCATCTAATGACATCACACTGATACACCCTGATCTACTAGGACACCTAACCTTCTCAGATAAGGTAAAACAGAAAAAGACCCCCCCCCCCCCCCTTCCTCCCAAACAACAACAACAACAACAACAACAACAACAAATAAAAAAAACAGGAGGGTCCGTGTTCAAGTTGAGCATGTTAACAATCTTACGGCAGTTGGAAATCTCTCTCTCTCTCTCTCTCTCTCTCTCTCTCTCTCTCTCTCTCTCTCTCTCTCTCTCTCTCTCTCTCTCTCTCTCTCTCTCTCTCTCTCTCTCTCTCTCTCTCTCTCTCTCTCTCTCAAACACACACACACACGCGCGCGCACACACACACACACACACAGACTCACACGCACGCACGCGCGCGCACACAAAAATCGGTCGTAAGACGGAAAAACTACCCACGGATAGTCTTTGATGGAATCTGTCCTTACATAAATGCATACCAACACGGATCGTTGAGTGGAATAAGTAGGTGTGATGCACTCACCTTGAAATATAAAAGACAAAGAAGAAGTATTGGGTCTACTTGTTTGTTTATTTGTCACTGGTCATACTTGGAAATTAGACTTCTTAGCCCCCGGGATGGTTAACCCGGTCAACAAATGCCCGCAGAAGTCGGATGAGTCGGCCTAATGGCGCAAGAACGCAGCTTTGCTGTAAACAGGCACAACGCAGTCACATCCGAAAAAAAAAACTCTGGATGAACGAAGAAGAAGAAGAAGAAGAAGAAGAAGAAGAAGAAGAAGAAGAAGAAGAAGAAGAAGAAGAAGAAGAAGACTTCTTAGCAGTCCATGGACACCTCCTATGCTCTCTAGTTTCTTTCTAATCTTGGCATTCAGGGCCTCTAACTCACATGCATACAATCATCATCATCATGTCCCATGCCGATAAGCGAGGGTGATCATGTTTCGCCATCTCACTCGATCACCAAAGTCATGGATCAGCTCCACGTTCTTGTCTTGACCATGCCACGTGGCCAAGCCATCCAGGTATTTACTTCTCTGCCTTCCCCTTGCTCTCTTCCCCTCGATCTTGCATAAACTGTATCTTAATAGTTGCATGTCCTTTACAGGACGTTGCAGTCAACACCAGCATTTTTTGCTGTTGTGATTTCTTGGCAAGTTTACGTTCAGTAGTTTGGCATTGCTTTCTGAACGACTAGCACCCATACCATTTCGTTAAAAAGCCAACGTAACGCGATCTGCTACCAAATCGCTCGCAACTGTGTTTCGACCTAAAACTCTTTATCAGACATCAGTGGAATGTTACCTTCTGCGTGTTGTGCGTTTGCTCTTTTCTAATGCTATTTCATAAATTATCATTACGATTGTTGCTGCACACATGTTCTGTCGACATTAGAACTTGTGTATTGTATTCTAAGTGCTTGTGTGCCTCCTGACCTGGTACAATTGACTTCAGCACCTGTTCTTAAGCATAATGTGCTCATGTCTGCCTCTCCCAACAGGATATTTTGATCTACATTCTCTAATATAGCATCTTAGTACAATTGATATTAAGTCAGGTCTTAGATATGACTGAGATACCGTATGACAGTAAATGGTGCTATCTGCTTTCTGCTAGCGCAGAATGTTGGGCGAGGCTCACCAAACGTAACGCTATTTACCACTAATCCTAGATATGTAAAATGGTCTACTATCTCTAGTTCGGACGTCGTCAATAAAGATTGATGGTATCCCATGTGCACCTTGTGACATAATCTGTGTCTTCTTTTTGTTAATTGTTAAACCAAATTCAGAACAAGCATTGGAGAATGCAGATAGTAGACGTTATAATTCTTCCTCAGACTGGGTTGTAATTGCAGCATCATCTGCAAAAAGCAACTCTCTGATCAGTATCCTCCTAATTTTGGTCTTGGCCTTCAATCTCTGAGGCCGCCATCTGAGCGTGAGTGAATGTATATACCACCATCCTGATCACGAAAGGCATATTTCAGTAGAAGTGAAAAGTATATTCCAAAGAAGGTAGGAGCTAGTACACAACCTTGCTTAACTCCACTCTTGATTTCAAACTCTTCAGAAGTTGCACCATAAAACTTGATTATACCCTTCATGCCTGTGTGGAACGATTCCACAGTGGACAGAAGAATTGGTGGGCAGCCAATCTTCTTTAGTGCTTTGAATAGACCCTCACGACTGACCAAATCAAATGCCTTTGTGAGGTCGATGAAGGCAATAAACAGTTATTGATTCTGTTCACGGCATTTTTCTTGCATTTGTCGCGATGAGAATGTTATATCAACGGTAGACCGGTTCTGTCGAAAGCCACAATGTGATTCGGGGTAGACTTGATCTCCTAGGACTTGAAGTCTGCGCAGAATAATTCTGGCAAATACTTTTCCAACAATACGCAGAAGTGAGATACCCCTATAATTGTTGCAGTCGCTCCGATCGCCTTTGTTCTTGTACAGTGTTATGATGCTTGAATCTTTGAAATCCTGTGGGACTTGTCCTTCACGCCAGCATAGCTCTATTAGCTGGTGGATCTGTAGAGTGAATGTGTCTTGCCCACTCCTGATAACCTCTATTGGAATCCCATCCTTACCTGGAGCCTTGCCAGATCCAAGTTCATTTATAGCACACTTAACTTCTGTTATGGTGGGAAGTGTGTCCAGGTGGTCAAGAGTTGGTAAAGCCTCTATGGCGTTGGGGAAATCATCCGCTAGTTTGGTCTTACTTGAGTAAAGCTCCAAATAGTGCTCTATCCATCTGTCCATCTGCTGTTTCTTATCAGTTATGATTTCTCCTGTCAAGGTTTTCAGTGGTGCACTTCTTTTGATCATTGGATCACAGGCGTTCTTTATTCCTTCATACATGCTTCTCATGTTTCCCTTATCAATTGCGATTTGAATGGACTCACATAACTTGATCCAATAATCATTTGCACACTGCCTGGCAGCCTTTTGCACATCCTTCCTAGCTTGCTTTAGCTCACCCAGTGTTAAGAGTTGGTCTTTCCTTGTTTCTTAAGAGAGCTACCTTCTTTTCAGTCCTTGTGTACTGAATGCCACTGTCACTTGGGTGCATTCTCTTGAAATCAACTGCCATATGAATTATCACAAGGGCCTACTGCATGAACTGACAAGCACAGTGTTGATTTTAAAACACTAGTTCTATTAACTTCAGTTTCTTTTGCAAAAGGTATATTAAAAGCATGAAACACAACGCATATGGTGTCAGATTAGAATTTTGATGTTATTTTGTTGTCAGTTTGTCACTGTGCCAAGGTAAAAATGACATCTGTTGAGAAATAAAGTGAACAATCATTATCAATTAAAAAAAAATTGAGTATCAAAATTGCATCAAGAAAATACTTGAGGAAATGGAGGCAGATAATACAATGGAGGCTGCTGTCCAATAGTAGATACTGCTAAATAATTGGGG
The DNA here is from genome assembly GCA_014155875.1 of Cepaea nemoralis. Classification (NCBI taxonomy): domain Eukaryota; kingdom Metazoa; phylum Mollusca; class Gastropoda; order Stylommatophora; family Helicidae; genus Cepaea; species Cepaea nemoralis. The sequence goes on from JACEFZ010008130.1 coordinate 397,120, forward strand.
GGGGGGGGGGGGGTTGAGTGGTCTTGAGGTAAGGTGTCCGTCTCAAGGCTAGAAGTCCTGGGATCAAGCCCCGGTGAGGGCCGGGATTTTGTCACGTGGACTTCTAGTAACAAAATTTTCCCTGGTCGCTGGGTAGTGAGATTGGACGCCTGTGTGTACCATTGCGCACATACAAAAATCCCTTGGCAGTTGGAAATCGAAAAAGAGTAGCCTAACGGCGCTGCCTGGGCAAAATTTTAGTTAAAAACTTTACCCAAAGTATTTCAGGATCCTCGCCGGTGCTATGGAGTTTGTGCACTGTGCTGAGATTCTCCAGACTCAGGCTTGAGTTAGGAGCAGAACGGAGCACTTATGGGTTACACCAATGTGCCGTGATGTTGATCCATCGACTAAACTAAACTGCTAAATAATTTGCAGTCCTGAAATATAACTGTCTATAGCTTTTACTGAACACTTAAGGCTAATTAAGTTGTCCATTTCATATTCTGATTTCAACTGCAGGCTCAGAAAAAATTAAGGCACAAATGTTGCACAATAAGGGATAACCCTGCACCTCATTGTGAATGCCAGTTAGCTCTTTACTGGTTTTACAAAACCCTATGCAAGACTGTTGCCATACACACACGTCACACACCATGGATAAACGATCATCAAAGGTCTGAACTGACCTAGCAAAGCATCTCAGAGTTAGTGAACCCCCAACAATGCAATGACCAGAAACCACAAAGCAACAAAACTCTGGCACATAGATATCAACTGTCAGAAGCCTTCTAGAGAAGAAATTGGAAAGGCTATAAACTTCTGAGGGGTGATTTGATTTGATTTAACTTTATTTTCAAGGGGTCACAAATTGGGCACGCAGGCCTGTCTTACAATCGGCCCTTCCGATCACTCATCTTTCGTTCATCAATAGTGCATAATATATTCACATTGGAAAGAAACATTGTCAAATGAATGTTGTAAACATAAACAATGCATATTATTGTTATGAGACACACCCCCCACCCCACCCACACACATACATCCCCCACCCACCCAAACATCCCCCCACACTCCCAACCAAACCCCCCCCCTCCCTCCCATATCTAGACACATACATGATGCCTCACATAATCACTGAGACTAATATGAACAAACTCCCACACATTACACACACATATACACTGATGATTATCGTGAGCATTCTCACAAAATTGTAATAAAATGGAGAAAAAAATTATACATATATATACACTGTGTAATGTAAAAAATAGTGATGCGATTCAATAAGTTAATTCCTAAAACTGACATAAACATGATGGAATAACTTAAGCAGTACACAAGTTTTTGTCAGTACATGTTAGAAAATCAAGTGGCAGTAAAAATGATAATATGAAAGATGACGATACAGAAAAATATGGAATAGCACGTCACATGACATACATGCGCTCAACTCTCTCTATCTCCTTATTTTTCCTTTCACACACACTAACTCTCTCGTCTCACTCTGTCTCTCTCGCACTCACCCACACTGACTCACCCTCACTCTCCCGCTCACACTCTCTCTCTCACACAGACACACTCTCACTCACTCTCCCACTTTCTCTTTCTCTCACACACAGACACACACATTCAATCTCTCACTTGCTAACTCACTCTCTCTCTCTCTCACTCACCCATTCACTCTCTAAGTCAGACTCTCTCACTCACACACCCAGACAAGCAGACAGACACACACACTCACTCAGACTCTCTCTCACTCTCTAACTCACCCTCTCACTCACCTACTAACAACTCTCTCTCTCTCTCTTGCACACTCACTGTTCTCTCTCTCTCTCTCACACTCAAACACACACATGCACACTACTAATTCTCTATCTCAATTACTCACTGTCTCTCTCTCACTCACTGAGATACACACATGCACACTACTAATTCTCTCTCTCAATCACTCTCTCTCCCTCACTCACTCTTATCTCTCACTTCACTCTTTTACTGTCTCTCACTCCCACACATAGAAACAGGCGCGCGCGCACACACACACACACATTCACTCTCACACTCACTTTCTCTCACTCACACACTCTACCGTAATGTACACATGTTCATATTATACATTATACATGATAAAATCAAGTGGCATTCAAAGTGATAATATAATATGAAAGATGAGAATACACCCAAAACTCTCTCTCTCTCTCTCTCTCTCTCTCTCTCTCTCTCTCTCTCTCTCTCTCTCTCTCTCTCTCTCTCTCTCTCTCTCTCTCTCTCTCTCTCTCTCTCGTTTATCGGGGTAGATCTAGTTTTACTTTATTATTGTTGTTTGTGTTATATTATTTAAACAATTCAACTCACGTGTCTGTAGAGATCTTGATTAACTTATCACTGCTTATGCTTGTGATTCTGCCGATGATAGCGCGAAATGTGTGTAGAACCTTGGTTCTTTGTTGCTTGTTGACCGCCACCGACTTCATAAATAGCCAGTCGAAATCGCACGGTTTTCGGAATGTAAAAAAAAATATATATATATATAAACGACCACAGTCGGAATTTGGCCGAAGTTCGGAAACAAGCCACATGGTTGCCAGGTTACGTGATCTTGACCAGAGTTGCCACTTTTTTTCTTTCTTTTTGACCAAAAATAAAATCTAGAAACGGCCCAAACAACATCCATAAATATCTAGATTTCGTTGGAAAGTATCTAGGGAAAATATCCAGATTGATAAAGTAAGAAATTACATATGTATTGATGTGACTGCCCTTCTCCCTGGCTAAGGTGTAACCCCGTATATTCTCGTGAGTAACGCGGCGGCAGCGAACCGGCAGCGGTTCAAGCCGCACTGGTAACTTACGGGGGTATGTGAGTCGTCGCTCAGAAAGCAATGGCAAACTACTGAGCGTAATCTTGCCTAGTACATCAACAGCAGCTGAAAAATGCTGATGTTGACTGCAACGTCCTGTAAGGGATCTGCAACATTTTAAAAAAAAACTTTATGTGACTTCACCCTACAGAATCATGTCCTCATCTTCGCTGATGTCCTGTCTCACAAGGTGCACTTAACTTGGATGATGAAGTTGAAGCTTCAGATTCAAAATGACTCTAATCCAATTTCTTTTAATACACGATCGTGGAGCTAATAAGTTGAACAGCATTTTCCCGCTCTCATCAAGCCAAATCTTATTGTCATGATAGCATTTAAGAGGTAAAGTTCCATCCTGTTTCTTAGTTTACCTTTTGTATACTTCATAGTACTGAAAACTCTTTCCACATCAGCATTTGAATGGGGTAGTATCATGATAAAACAAAGAAAATTGAAGTATTTTGGTCACCTGAAACGTCACGAAAGTTTGGAGAGAACAATAATGGAAGGGTATATCCTGGGAAGAGAGGAAGAGGAAGGCCAAAGAGAAGATGGGTGCAGAATGTGGTGGATGATCTCCAGATGGGTGTATCAGACGTGGGACATCTTGATTGTGATCAAGAGGTTTTCCGGAAGGTTGTTATGGGAGCGAGGTTCTGCAAAGGACATGCTACTTAATGAATGAATGAGTATCATGGCAGACATCGCACATTCAAAGAGCTCACAGAATGGACTGTTACCTGAGGCATCTTTAAATTGTCTTACTTCACTCCAAAAGGCTTCAGTTTCTGTTTTGTTTCTCCAGTCAACCAAATTTATTTTGGTTAACTGATATTCTGCTTCCGCCACACTATTATCAGTAGCCTCTAAAAATTTCATATCTTGACAATATTTTGATACGTCCTTTACTGGCTGAAGTATGTTGTTAACAGAAAAGAGTGAAATATTTTTCAATACATCTAAAGTTTCAGGAAGTCTCTGCTTCAATTGCTTGAATAATGAGAGAAGAACATCTTGACATCGCTTTCTTAAGTTGTTCTCTTCATTTTCTGTGAACAGTCCTTTTGTTTTTAAACCATCAATTTTTGATTCGATTTGGTATCCCAGGTATGGCTTAGGAGACAAATAGCTCTGTATAGTGCAAGTGAACGAGTCAGCTTTAGAAGTTGACAATATAAGTCTTTTATCAATTGAGTGAAATAGCAAAGTGAGATCGTCAAGTAATTTAACTTTATCAACATTTTGAGATTCAAATAGTTTATTAACTTTTTGCACTTCACTTAAAATGGGTTGTAAAAAGAGAAGGAATGCCAAATTTTGTTCATCACTGTACATTGCATATAGTATTTCAGCTGTAGTAGCACTTTTCAATTTGTCTTGTTATTTCGAAGTGTGTCTTCAACTCCAACCATTGGTTCACAATTACTTCAACAGCTGCTTGAATTGATAACCATCTAGTTTTGCAATATGACAGAATTTTCAGTGGTGAGGAACTATCATTTAATGCTTTATATAAATTATTATATTCCTGTTGTCTGATAGATGATTTGTAGAACCAGTTATGTGTTTCAGCAATAAGGAATTCCAAATTCCTTCGTAAACATTCTGATGAGGCATGTGATAATGCTAGGTGCAAGGAATGACATGCACATTTTATGAGGATTAAAGATGGGATATCTTCCTTCAATTTTGCATAAACGCCATGGTTGATACCAACCATTAAAAACATGTTTTGCATATCCTTTACAGGATATCGCTGTCATTAGCATCTTTCAGCTGATTATTGATTTCTTGGCAAGATTACGCTCAGTAGTTTGCCATTGCTTTCTGAGCGAACGACTCCATACTCTCATAAATCACTGGCGCGACTCGAACCGCTTCCAATTCTCGCGTGGTCACGTCAACCACGAGAGTATTCGGGGTTACGGAGAAAGCTGCTAACCCCTCGGCCAGGAAGACCGGCATACCAACCATTACCGATGCATTATCGGTTCCAATTGCAGCCAAATTCTTGAAGTTTAAATGTTTACTAACCAAAAGATTCTTCAAGTGCCTGAACTATACTTTCTGCAGTCACACTCTTCCAAGTGAATTAGTCCAAGAAATGTAGAAACTACTTTGTCTTTGCTGTTGCTATAACATCCCCCAAGCACTTTCAGAACCGAAATGTCATTCGATTCGTCTAATAATAAACTATATTTATTTGTAGAAATATCACTGATCGAATCTTCTTCAAAGTGAGAAAACAAAGTACTTCTGATTATATTTGTACACTTGCTGCGATGCATTTTCACGTCCTTTAGCACTTTACTGTTAGAAATAGTGTCTTTAAACAAATCAGTCAAATGGTCACAGTTCATGATTGCACAATGAAGTCACATCTCCATGGATTGACATCACCCAATCTTTAATTATGTCATCCTGCAGCCACTCTTTCCGAAATATTTGTTCATATTCAGCAAGTACGATTTCTGACTTAGATTATGCCATATGCCCTGTAAGAGGTATATCATGGGCAAGATGTAAGGCTTGCTTGCGATACTCAGTTGGCAAAACAGTTTGCTCTGTTGTGCTGTCACCTCTGGTGTAATACCAAAGTACTAATGTCACGAAAGGCAGGAGCCAGTCAGTGAGCTAAGTTCCAAACTGTTGTAACGGTCGGGCTGTCTCAGTGAGGATGCAGTTACTCTGCCTAAACGCGCTCTGAATGTCTGTGTGTTTGATTCCAGTCTCCATCATTATATTCATGAGAGCAGTTTTGTCGGATATTCGTGATTTGTGCGACGCTTTCGACTGGCCGCCCGGCAGATTACATGAGATAAAAGTTAGTTGCAAATTCTTTATGGACGTAGCATTCAACCCCAGTATTTTTCGGCTGTTCGTGATTCCTGGGCAAATTTACGTTCAGTAGTTTGTCATTGCTTTCTGAACGACCGGCACCCATACAATTTCATAAAAACCAACGCAACTGTGTTTCAAACGCGGTATGCGGGATTACCAACTGCGTCCGTAACACCTGCGCCACGGAGCGGCCGTGGGATAAAACGTAGTGCAATGAAGTCAATTTTCTAGCCTTTAAACAGTGATAACAATTTCACGAGAGCCAAAATCATTATATAAGGGGGGCGCAGAGGTGTTTCCAGGGCACCAGGGACAAGTTCTATACTGGCCAAGACCTAAATAACACGTCTTAGTCGTGCGTCCTGGGCAACAGGTCCCTTCGGGTTCCAGGCTAACGTGGTAGGATCACTGATTCTTCTGAAGTCAGAATCTGCCTGCAGCGGCGAGATACCACCAGTCAGCACACCAATAAGCCAGACATGGGACAACGGATACTCACGTAAACCTTAGTCCGGTTTGATATCACACTGATGTTGGACAACAGGATGTCTTCATCCGACATACAGGACTTCACGCTGGAGTTCACAGCCAGCGAACACAAGCAAGCAAACATTATATAAGGTTTTGATTGAACGCTGTGAATGTCACAATAAATAATACAGAGAAGCAAACAATTTATGTGGAAACAATTTCGCGTTACACCTTTTGTCTTCAATGACTTCAAAGTAAAAGTAATCGAGTGCCCATGTTCGTCTGTTCTTCTTCTTCTTCTGCGTTCATCCGGATTTTTTTTCCAGATGTGACAGCGTTGTGCCTGTTTACAGCAGAGCTGCGTTCTTGCGCCGTTAGGCCGACACATCCGACTTCTGCGGGCATTTGTTGACCGGGTTAACCTTCCCGTGTGTTCGTCTGTTCACCATGGTTAGCAATACTGTAAACTTCAGTTGTCATGCCTGTCTGAAGACTCACGTTTCATAACTTGGGTTCATAAATTTTATAGAAATTCATCATTGCATTGCTTTTATCGTCTGTCATCTTCCTTTCCTCTTACACCCCAACCTTCACTACCCCCTCTTTCATTCTTTAGACTATTTGTGTTGTTCCGTCCCTGATGAAGATGTGTATAGTCGAAATGTCGTTTGTTCTGTCATAGCATACTTACTTTTGTTTTATAATTTGATTAGTATTTATATTTTTTGGATTTTCTATGATCTTTCTTTCTGTGATTTATGTTCATCATTATGGAGTTTGTTTTAAGGTGCGATGTCTCCCTTTTCGTAGGAGCTACACATAACTTCTGTATTTCCTCGTTCAACCTGTTTGAGTAGTTTTGGTTATCATTTAGACCTAGAATTTCTTCAGTTGTCTTTATATATTTCCTAATCCTTGTAGGTAAATGTATTTTACTTCGTTGCAGATTTACTGCCTCTCTCGTCATCAGAGGATTAACCGATGCGGTTTTACTTCGTATTGGTTTTTATTCATGATTCTTTATCACCTATACGTATGCTAAATTAAATATTTACAGTTTTCTTTAGTTATCATCTATTTTAGTTTTCAACCTGCCGCCATCGTAAATTGTCGAATAGCGGAAACTGTCGAATAGCGTAAATTGTTCTTTAAAAATTTTCAAAGGCAAGATGATCGACTTTATTGCGCCTGGTTTTATCCCATTAGGCTCTGTATGTTTCTGCGGGGCGGTCTGCCGAAAGCGTCGCATAAAGCACGAACTCCGGCGCTCCAGCGACGACCCCCAGAAGTATCGAGAAAATTGCAGTCGCCGCGAACTGTGCAGGTTAAGATTTTCTTTTTGCCCCCGACAGAAAAACAATCCACACCTTACCGAGGGTCGAACCCGGGTCTCCTGAAGGAGAGTCCGGGGTTCTAGCCACTAGGCCAGCCGCTCCTCGACATGTAGAATGTCTACATTTAATCAGTTTGTGGTTGTCAATAATCTTTTGTAGAATTTCCGCATTCGTTTTCCTATCCGTCCATGGTTTTCGTTGTATTTGCCTCACAAACCACATTTCTACTGGCATTAGATGTTCCCGCCTTGTCTGTTTATTGTCCATGTGTCACAAGCAAGAACAGTAAAGATTCTATATAATACTCTTTTTCTCACTGCAGTTGAAGTCCTGTTATTGGTCTGTATGTTTTCCATCTTGCAAAAGGCTATCTTTTCCATGGCGATCCTTTTTCTAATCTCGACGAGGCACTTTCATCATCAATTATCTCGGAACAGTAATAACATCTGATGGGAGATGCCTTGAAGAGATTAGAACAAGAATCGCCATGGCAAAAGTAGCCTTTAGCAAGATGAAAAACATATTGACCAATAAAAAGATGTCAATTGAAACGAGAAAAAGAGTGTTGAGATGCTACATTGAACCTGTACTTTTATATGGATGTGAAGCGTGGACAATGAGCAGTCAGGCTGAAAAACATCTGATGGCTGTAGAGATGTGGTTTCTGAGGAAAATGCAAATACCATGGACAGCCAGAAAGACCAATGAACAAGTCCTTCAAGAAACAAATGAAGATCATAAATTGATTAGAGAAATTAGACGTAGACAGTCAAAATTTTTTGGGCATGTTATGAGAAGAAATGGATTGGAGAATTTGGTGACAACTGGTAAGATCGAGGGGAACAGACCAAGGGGAAGACCTAGAAGCAAGTACCTGGATGGCTTGGCCTTGTGGCATGGTCGAGACAGAAACACGGAGCTGATCCACGACTCTGGTGAGATCGAGTGAGATGGCAGAACATGACCGCCCACGCTTACCGGCATGGCACATGATGGATGGATGGGTGACTATTCCGAGATCGTTGTATCGACTGACTTGTTTAAGAATATTCCCATTTATTCGGGTGTCACATTCCGGCATTTCTTTCTCCGTTGAGATGAATATTTTCTCTATTTCCTTACACTTCAAATTATATCCTAGTTGCTCACTGTGTCCGATAACCGTATGTGCTAAATGCTGCAGATTTGTTTCATTGTCAGCAGTCATCGTCATTTCTAGTGCCTCTCCACATTAAAAGCCGGTTAATGTATCACAAACAATCTCTGTTTTGTGTCTTCACAGTGCTGTCATTTGAGACTACGTCTGGTTCCTCTCTAGATGCCATCTACACATATGCAACAACTTTGTATGCATGTATAGACCCGTACGAAGGAAACCTTAATACATACTGGTGAACAAACAAATCGATTTTAACTTGTTATATAGTGAAATTTACATCTAATATCCTCTTGAAATATTGTGTAACGTTGTTAAATTATGGCGAGGTGAGATGTACCACCTGTCAAAGAAGTCATGAAGAGGTTAGATGTACCATTTGTCATAGACCAAGTAACGAACTTTCTATCCTCTACTAAATTATATGACAATCTTGGGCATGGTAGAGTTCCCGTTTAGTCCACACGGGATCGGGTAACGGATGAGCTTGCAAGCATTTGTTGTTGGTTATTGTTTCATGTTGGCGACTCTGGGCAGATCTCTTCATAGAGTCGATGGTGATGGTCATCGACAAGTATGGTCACTACCAAGAAGGAAAGCAATGGTAGACTACCTTCTTTTCAATTACCTAGAAAAGTGTATAGTTAAAGAAATTATAGAGAAAGAATGTTAAGTGAGAAAAGTGCTGTTTAGGACAAGCCATAGAAATGATAACTGTGGTTACTAAAGTTTGCCACGTGTCTATTCAGGGATGCGTGACAGTTCGTTTGAGGTCTTCACGGGAACACAAGAGTTTTTGCTCAAGTGTCACACCTGTGGGCCAGGTTTGCTCCCTCAATTTGACGAAGTCAGGCAGTCGTGTAGGATATGTTTTAGGATTTGCTTGAGACCACCACATCTGCAAGTGGTAGACTCAGTGAGATCCATTCGGTGGAGGTGTGCTTTGGCTGTACAGTATCTTACTGTGAGTCTAAGAGTTTGGTCTGCACATTTCTGCCAAGCTCATGAATGCTGTCGTGCTCTCTGGGTAGTCCTTGATTTTCTTCTTCTTCTTCTGCGTTGACCCGGAGTGTTTTTTCAGACGTAATTGTGGTGTGTTTTATTATGCACCCTTGGGCCCAAACCCTTAGACCAACACATCCGACTTTTGCAAGAGTTTTTTTAAAACCAGGTTAGCATTCCTGGGGGACTCTCACTTTTGTGGTGCCGTCCACAGCCCAGCTGGTCAAGTTAGAGCGGTCGAAGACTTCACGGTCGGCCCTCAAGGGAAAGCAGGGACAATCCATGAGCATTTCCTGCCATCCAAGGAGGCTTCCATAATTGCAGGGCCGACATATAGCGCTCTGGTGCTGGGCTCACCCAAGGAATCACCACGTCCTGCAAATGGCTGCTTTAATTCCTCACTTCCATGTATTGGGCATTCTGTTCGCCACGGGCCACTCCCCGCACAAACCACAAACGGTCAGTCTGCAGACGACTTCCACTCAGCGAGCTTTCGGTTCGGACGTGTACTGGACGCTGTGCCCGGAAGACTAGATTGTCACAGCTGTTCCAGCCGGAAGACAAAATAGTCAGAGCTGTCCTGGGCACGAGGGACATTTATATAACTCGGAAGTTTTTGCGTTGTGCCAATTTATTTTCAACCTTTAGGTCGGCACATTCTACCTCTGCTAGCATTTTTTAAATCAGGTTGGCCCTCCCGGAGGTTTCGAGGAACATTCTCTTGTGGTGTCATCCACATCTCAGCTGGTCAAGTTAGAACGGCCAAAGACATCACGGTAAACCCTCAAGGGAAGGCAGGGGTAGACCATGGGCATTCTCCGCCATCCAAGGAGGCTTCCATATTTGCAGAGCCGGTACATAGCGCTCTGGGACTGGGCTCACCCAAGGAATCGCCACGTCCTGCTCTTGGCTGCTTTAATTACTCACGTCCATGTATTGGGTGTTTCGGTCACCATTGACTGCTCTCCACGTAAAACCAGGAACGGTCTGCAGACGACATCCACTCAGCAAGCTTTCGCTTCAGACTTCCACGTAATGGATTTGCTAGCCAAGCGTTCCATGTCGTGTTAATGAGACGACATCCACTCAGCAAGCTTTCGCTTCAGACTTCCACGTAATGGATTTGCTAGCCAAGCGTTCCATGTCGTGTTAATGAGACGACATCCACTCAGCAAGCTTTCGCTTCAGACTTCCACGTAATGGATTTGCTAGCCAAGCGTTCCATGTCGTGTTAATGAGACGACATCCACTCAGCAAGATTTCGCTTCAGACTTCCACGTAATGGATTTGCTAGCCAAGCGTTCCATGTCGTGTTAATGAGACGACATCCACTCAGCAAGCTTTCGCTTCAGACTTCCACGTAATGGATTTGCTAGCCAAGCGTTCCATGTCGTGTTAATGAGACGACATCCACTCAGCAAGATTTCGCTTCAGACTTCCACGTAATGGATTTGCTAGCCAAGCGTTCCATGTCGTGTTAATGAGACGACATCCACTCAGCAAGATTTCGCTTCAGACTTCCACGTAATGGATTTGCTAGCCAAGCGTTCCATGTCGTGTTAATGAGACGACATCCACTCAGCAAGATTTCGCTTCAGACTTCCACGTAATGGATTTGCTAGCCAAGCGTTCCATGTCGTGTTAATGAGACGACATCCACTCAGCAAGATTTCGCTTCAGACTTCCACGTAATGGATTTGCTAGCCAAGCGTTCCATGTCGTGTTAATGAGACGACATCCACTCAGCAAGATTTCGCTTCAGACTTCCACGTAATGGATTTGCTAGCCAAGCGTTCCATGTCGTGTTAATGAGACGACATCCACTCAGCAAGCTTTCGCTTCAGACTTCCACGTAATGGATTTGCTAGCCAAGCGTTCCATGTCGTGTTAATGAGACGACATCCACTCAGCAAGCTTTCGCTTCAGACTTCCACGTAATGGATTCGCTAGCCAAGCGTTCCATGTCGTGTTAATGAGACGACATCCACTCAGCAAGATTTCGCTTCAGACTTCCACGTAATGGATTCGCTAGCCAAGCGTTCCATGTCGTGTTAATGAGACGACATCCACTCAGCAAGATTTCGCTTCAGACTTCCACGTAATGGATTCGCTAGCCAAGCGTTCCATTTCGCATTAATAAGACGTTTTTCCACCTTAGTTTTTAGGCGACCTCCACACAGCAAGTTTTCACTTCGAACCTCCACGTAATGGACTCGCTAGCCAAGCGTTCCATTTCATGTTAATAGGACACCCACTCACCAAGCTTTCGCTTCGGACTTCCACGTAATAGATTCGCTAGCCAAGCGTTCCATTTTGTGTTAATGAGGCGTTTTTCCACCTTTGACTATGCTCATTCAATGAGCTCTAGTACAGACTTGCATTGTAACCACTGCGTGCGATTGGGTCGCTTTTTCACATTTAGTAACGCTCACGAGGTAGGCTACACGTGCTGCCGACTCAGCACCTTACCTTCATGCAGCAGACAGCGAATAACGGCCAGGCCCTCTCATCCGGTGATCCCTATATCCCTCGGCTGACAGTCGTAAAATACGTGTCTGGACCAAGCATGTAGCAGGCTCAGCATTTCACCACCCTTTTGCAGTAAGTGAGTATCGGCCCGGCCCTCACATCCAGGAGATATTGACTTAGAGGCGTTCAGCCATATCCCTCAGCTGAGAGCCTTAGAGTATGTGTTTGGACCAAGAATTAGTGGCAACGTGCGCAGGTTGCGTCTCTCTTGGTCTGGTCCCTATCCCAAGAACTGTCCGACATGTTGTTGTGCTTCCGTTGGTATAGCTCTTGGGGTCATTGGGACACGCAAGCCCCTCTACCACGGCAAGATGGAGACACGTCAGAGGGGGTAGCTGTTCTAGAACTCATCACTTTCTATTCTATCAGTGCTTTATCTTATTCGTTAGATAGCATTAGGGCCACTCCTTCACTGTGAGGGGCATTTTTCTGTGACATGAGACCAGCAGTTCCACCTGTGTTGAGAAGCTTTTTGCCTGCACCCTGCCATCTTGTTTCACACAATCCCAAAATGGTAATCTGATCATATTCCAATTGCCCAACCACTAGTGCCGTCTTTCCCCATTCAGACATAGTTCGAACATAATAACAACATAATTTGCCCCAAAGCAGTTTCTTGCTATGGGTCTGTGAATCGATAGCACATCACATTTTGTAGCCTGAGAGCATAGAGGAATAGGTGGTAAATCGTTCCCTCATTTTGGCAAGCGACCAGCCCAAAACCCTCATCCAACTGACATCATGACATTACCAGTGCACTTCGCTAGCATGACCGCAGTTCAAATATACTGGGTGCCAATTCTGGAGATTTTCCTAGGTGAAAGCTGGTCATTTGGCGACCTCAACTTTTTATGGCTTTCTCCACATCGCTTCATACTTCTAGAATACCTCCTCTCATCTTTGTTGGCTGGGTTATTTTTCTGTCCTTTTCTTTAGACTTCTTAATGGTTGATTTTTTTTTTCCAGAAAAAGTTTCTATAGGATGGTGTCACCATTTAAGACATGCTTAGTAGATTACAATGTTACCAGAGATCAGCATGGCCGAATGAATAAGAGTGAGTGTTCTTAAACATCTGGTGTGCTGATGCCAAGGGGTTGAACCCCTACACCGGACAGTTGGATTAAAATGTTCACCTCTCATCCTTGACTTGGGGACATAAATTACAAGTACCGCTAAAGTCGGAGTGGGTTTGCCAGATGGCGATGGACACTGTTAATAGGGAGAGCTAATACACATGCAAAATTCAGTCCAGCGAACTAGAAGAGTGTGTTTGAACTACGCAAAAAAATGTTACTACTATTCTATGCTTCCCTTAGGTGCCTGGTAACACACTGGCGTTGTTTGCTATAACATTTTGCTTTGGAGTAATACTCCAAAGGCTAGAGGACTATTTGATCAATAGAAGAAGAAACAATAACCACACATGTAATAAAGACTGGGAGTGTCACCTTAAATATGCTGTGACCACATTTATCACCATTCTCTTGCTGTTTGTCCTTGACATATTTACCCCACTTAACTCAACCAGTTTACTCATTCTACTCATTTGCAAAACAGAGACAGAAAGATGTACATCACTGATATACGCACACCTGTACACTTAAACAAATGCAACTGCCACACACTGCACAAGATCACACAACATGAAAATGGTTAGCGAGTCAGTAAAAACCAAACCATTTGCAAAGAAAGTGAATGTTTTGTTTTGAAAAGCAGTAATTAATTTCAGTGACCATCTGAAAGAAAATAGATTTTGCACAGAAATCTAGATTTACTCATGTAAATGTTGGGATTTTCAATGCATAAATGTGCATGCAATATCCTACCAGTCAGCTTGGCACTTAAGGGCCTGGCAATTAACTTGCCATGCTGTGTTCTAATGATCAACTTTAAGTGCCACGTTCTGATGATCAACTTGGAGTGCCATGTTCCAATGGTCAAATTAGGGTGCCATGTTCTGATAATCAACTTGTCATGTCATGTCCCAATGATCAACTTGTCATGTCATGTCCCAATGATCAACTGGTCCCAATGATCAACTTGTCATGTCATGTCCCAATGATCAACTTGTCATGTCATGTCCCAATGATCAACTTGTCATGTCATGTCCCAATAATCAACTTGCCATGTCATGTCCCAATGATCAACTTGTCATGTCATGTCCCAATGACCAACTTGTCATGTCATGTCCCAATGATCAACCTGTCATGTCATGTCCCAATGATCAACCTGTCATGTCATGTCCCAATGATCAACTTGTCATGTCATGTCCCAATGACCAACTAGTCACCCGATGTCCTGATAACAAACTTGTAACTTCATAAAATAGACAAGCTAGCCAGCTAAAAGAAGTATGGATGTTCTAACAATTTATTTGTTCTTTTCATCTTAACTTCAGAATACACATCTTCACACAGAAAATAGTTCCAGAATATTTTTAAAAAAAACCCATGTTACTTTAATGGCAACAACAAATGTATCATCTAATACTACAACCCATGGTGACCAACAATATTACACATACATAATAATAATTTACAACAGACATTTTATTTCTGGGAAATTTGGCCTGCACCACAGTCAGAAGACCAGCACAAAATTGAAAGTACAATGTAAAGTTAATATAAACACAACATTAAACAAAATACACGGTTATCACTTGGTAGAGATTTCATGTATACTAAATCATGGTTTTATTAGGTGAGGTGATAAGGTCTCTTCTTTGCTGATATTTTTCTTGCTTAATTAAGAGAGTTGGTAAGAATCCATTTTATGATAGAGTTTAAGGTTTTCTGTGGCCCAACTTCAAACCAGTAATCATAGCCGGGCTACTGAATGCTCCAAGTGGTTTTTGGGAGGCAGGGTACATGTATTTACAGCTTTCAACAATGTTGCCGCCCTCATAATTTACATGGGAGCCACATTAGCATAGTGGCTGCCTAGACTTGCCTGTAGGCCTGGCGGTTATAGAATTGAATATAGATCAGGGTGGGTTTTACAAGTGAGCCACGTTAGCACAGTGGCTGCCTAGACTTGCCTGTTGGCCCGGCGGTTATAGAACTGAATATAGATCAGGGTGGGTTTTACAAGTGAGTCACGTTAGCACAGTGGCTGCCTAGACTTGCCTGTTGGCCCGGCAGTTATAGAATTGAATATAGATCAGGGTGGGTTTTACAAGTGAGCTACGTTAGCACAGTGGCTAGGCGCTTGCCTGTTGGCCCGGCGGTTATAGAATTGAATATAGATCAGGGTGGGTTTTACAAGTGAGTCACGTTAGCACAGTGGCTAGGCACTTGCCTGTTGGCCCGGCGGTTATAGAACTGAATATAGATCAGGGTGGGTTTTACAAGTGAGTCACGTTAGCACAGTGGCTAGGCACTTGCCTGTTGGCCCGGCGGTTATAGAATTGAATATAGATCAGGGTGGGTTTTACAAGTGAGCCACGTTAGCACAGTGGCTGCCTAGACTTGCCTGTTGGCCCGGCGGTTATAGAACTGAATATAGATCAGGGTGGGTTTTACAAGTGAATCACGTTAGCACAGTGGCTAGGCACTTGCCTGTTGGCCCGGTGGTTATAGAATTGAATATAGATCAGGGTGGGTTTTACAAGTTAATCTGGGCTCCCATGTTGACCCAGCTTATAATGAATACCAGGCTAGGAGCATATATGCCCAATTCACCAAAGTTGTGTAAAAGGATCCTTATATATCTGTATGGTATAGAATGGTCTGGTGCTTGAAAACAACTGTCTCCATGTTATGGTTGTTACTATCTTATACATACAAACATAAGACTAATATTTTCATCAATACAACTACTGCTTTTTTTTTAAAAACATTCTGATCAAAATGAAATCTGTTATCAAATAGATAACATCCTAGCATAACTAGAAATAAAATACACACACTAGTTGCGCTACTGTTATGCTACAACTGACGTCTATAAGGGTTGTTGCCATAAACAAATCACTTCACCTCACACTGTTTCCATATATTTTGCCACTTTGTGGGCTAGGGATTTCTCAAGTGCTTAAGTTGTACAACTTTCTATGACTCTGCATCATATTTTGAGATGATTCGATGGGGATTTCAGCACATGACCATGGATTGGCAGGTAAGCAAATCTATTTGGTATAATTTAACTCTTTAGTTTTTTAAGTGTCATTATTTTGGAAATCAACTCACTTCTTCTTTCGTTTGCTTAAAATATGTCTATAACTGCAATGTTGTCTCTTGTATGAATTTAACTGTCTTTTTTAGTTCACTCAGCGGTCCATAGAGTTAATTTTGCACTGTCGTCTCTCTAGGCCAGAAGGTTTGCCTAGATATGTTGTATTTTGGGCAGTTTTGGAGTATGTGCTCTGCTGTCTGTGACGCCAATCCACATGTGTACATGGCTGATTCACCAATCTTGAATTTTGATCAACTCACTTCAGCATAGTGTTCATTTTACAGCACAGAATAGGGAATCAAACATGAATTCTCAATGTTTTGTTTACAATGGCAATCACATCGGATGGGTGTTCTTGAGTTTTAAGTATGAACAAGAAAAACATACAAATTAAATTAATATTTACAGCATGACATATAGGAACATTCATTTTTCATCCTCACTTCCAAAAGATAAGACTTCTGCAAATAAAATTGATCATCTATATGACAAAGAGACAATGATAAATATCCCACATATCTCTGACAAGGCAACCATGTTTTCTCATTAGATTAAATTTGCAATACAAAAACATTGTCCAATCTCATGTCAGTTCCCAGAATGGTAAGTAGTTACTTGAGCATGCAAGCCAAACATAAATTTAGTTTTGTATTATCCGTGGCTTGTTTTGTGCAGAACTTTTCCCCCCACAAGAGCCTTGTGAAATTTCTCTCCAACATAACTTCATATCAAGTGAGAAGACACTGCCTTCCTTCTGACAGACTATGGGACACCATTGGGCAAGGTGAAGTACCCATTTAGTCTCATTCAGACAGCGTAATGTGAAACCATGTCAGCATGTGTACTCCTCTAATGCATCAGCCATCTCAAAGTATCTTTACTCACTGTTCCCATAAGGATTTGGTTCGATAAATTCACGACAGTAGACAAAGGAACTCTTTATAGAGACAATTATGATCATCAACGAGTATGGTCATTGCCAAGAAGAAATGCAATGGCAGACTACCTTCCTTACTGATGCCCAGACAACTAGTTTTGTAACTAACTACCCATCGTTGTTTATTAGGTATATTAATGTGGTTTCTTCATCTTGCCTTTCACATCTGTACAAACTAATAACTGAAATAATGTTCTTTAACATCCGGTGTGCTGATGCCAACTGTGTTTAACCCCCCACACCGGACTGTTGGACTAAAATGTTGACCTGTTGTCCTTGATTTGGGGATGTCAATTACAAGTACCTTTGAATCAGAGTGGGTTTGCCTGATGACAAGGGGCACTTAATAGGAAAAGCTAATCCTCGTGCAAAATTCAGTCCAACACTACTAGAGGTGGTGTATATGGAATACGCTCGAGTTCAAAGCCAGCAATTTAAAAAAAAAAACTGAAATAATATGTTAGTCTTTTAGTGTTTTAAAACAACCAGCATTTGCTCTTGCTTTGAGGAGCATTTTAGTTACAGAGTGGCTAAAATATGTTACTTCCTTTAGGATAGGGCCTGATATGATGTAAGATGTAGTTGCTCCCCAGCCACCATCCAGGTGTAAGAATCAGCTGTACTGAGTTTCGAAAGAAAAGGCAACAAGTAAGGACACTGGTTATCTGATTGTATACAGATGTGGCCAGTTATAATCTAGATACAAATACATTTCTGTGACAGTACTTGCACCTCATGATACTTGCTTGTAAGCTGTTTATGTTTAGGACATCGAATCATTCACAATGTAATAAATTAAAATGTTCATGCATGTGAAACTTTGATGATATGAAATTCTTATTACCATCATGTCTAACAAAACAAATACACGAAGAATGTATATTATATTTGTTACAATGTGAGGGAATAGACCTGATTTCCTGCACTTGCATACTGGACAATCAGGGAGTTTTCACAATCAACTTGTAAGTTTTAGCCAGGACCAATAAAATGGTTGGAATAAACACAGATTGTCCTACAATACTTGAAGGGATAACATCGTGCATCAAAGTTACAGAATAATAATAAAGTGGTTTGGGCATCTATGAGAATGATCAACTGGTGATATAAGCATAAAAGATATGGATACAGAGCCCAGAGTTGAGTTGAGCTAAGAACTGACATCACTGCACTCAGGACATTCCCATACGCACTCCGTCCCCTCGTTCAACAGCCAGCAAAGAGTCACACTACTAATCGTTCCCACCGCTATCTGATTGAAAGTTCTGGTAGAGCCCAGAGAAAGACGATTAAAATGGGATAAACAACCTCAAGATACTTACACTAAACAAACAACAGAGCTTAGATCATCATCTCCTTGCCCCCAAACTGTTTTCACATACTTGATGGCAAATGTGAATTAGGAAAGTAAATATTTGGGAGTTGACAGCAAACAGGACTACTGACACCTTGCTTATATTTCAGTACTGCATGAATGAAGACTGAGTGATTCAGCTTCCCACAGCATAGCAGTTTTTGTTACGTGACATTAAAATCAAATGCTCATTTTCAACAGCTGCAATGTTAACAGCAGATTAAAGCAGATACAACATAAAACAGAAACAATTTTACCATTATTAAAAACACCGATAGCAAACAGAAAAAGAGTGTTTTTGAGCTGAAGATTACACATATATACTTCTCATTTATATAAATTAAGATTGTTTAACACGAATATTTAAGAACTGCTTGCAAGATTTTTATAATAAATATCCTGTGCTACAAAATAAAGATGCCAAGAAAATGTGAATTAAGAAAATGTGAATTAACAACAGATTATGTTTCTGTGTTATTATCATCCTCATAACTTAGTGCAGTTTTAGAATAGCATTTTCTCTTATTAAACAGTTGCTCTCACTTCTCAAATGTATATCAGCGATGTTAGTTCCTAGCATTAAATGTCAAAATGTTCCTTCGTGCTGCTCCGTGTAAAATCTAACAATTAAACACAGACATGGTAAAGAATATTGTAATCAGTTCAATATTTAAGAGCACAAAAACCTGATCTTTGTGTGAAACTCCAGATGAAAGCTGTGTTTGATAACTGCATACTATAAGCCTGTGTACAATAGCTGGCAGCAATAGTCACATCATCATGATATATGACTGGTGAAATAACAGAAAGCCTAATACAATATTTCTACTAATGGGGCACAAAATGAACCAAAAAAGTGCATGACCAATGATGCACCCATTCCAAACTGTAAAAAACATTAAAAACTGAGTAATCTATTCCATTCTCCTTCAAGAAATCTTAAACAAAAATGCTAAAACAATTGTTTTTAATTTCCTGTTTTCACAGATATTTCTACACCAACTGAATGGAGCTTCACAAGAATTTCTCTAAATTTCTTCTGGATGATTTCTTAAATGTTTGTTTACATTAGCTTCACAAATCAACCGTGAGTGTTCGTGAGATTCTGTAAGTAGCCCTACTGCAGTTTGTACTTTCTTCTATAGCTCATTTAATGTCAGTTCTTTCTTCTGTAGCTCATGTAATGTCAACAATCTAAAAAGTGTCCTCAGAATCCAGGGAACGAGATTTCTTGAACTCCTGGAAGCGAGCTATTATATGCTCGATGCTATGCTCTCCATGGATCTTGTTGTCACGGGTGCGGACGTTAGCAGTCTTATTGGCAACTTCTTTTTCACCAACAACTGTGAAACATAAACATCGGTGTGAATAATTGTGCTAGTTTTTTGTAGATCTACAAAATCCTCCTTTCAAGAGAAAAAACAAAATACAAATCCTTTATAGTATATGTAAATGACCACGAGTGAGTGCATGTATGTATGGTTGGTCAGATGCTCCTTGACAAACCGAATCTCAGACTTACCTTTTGCTAGTCACCACTAGGAGGCAGTTCAAGCTAGTTGCATGTCCTTTATAGGACGCCACAATCAACCCCACCCTTTTATTTTTGGCTGTTTGTAATTTTGTAGGTAATTTTATGTTCAGCAGTTTCCCATGGCTTTCAATGCTTATACTATTGTGAAAATCAACGCAAAGCAGCCTGTTTCCTAATGCCCTGTGGCTGACCTGGAACATAGTAATGTCGGGATTGTGAGTTTGCATTCACTGCCTCTAAGCCAACTAGGTTGTAGTATTCAATATGTGTTTTATTTCATTTGTATTTGAATCATTGTAAATTTATAATGTATGCTAACATCTTGTTTTTTTTAATGATGATGCAATAAACATAGAGCTGCAGGAGAGAGCAAACAATCCTGGTTGAGGCCCTATGATTCATTAGAAGATAAAAGACAGCAGCAGATGAAGAATATTTTACCCCTTAGTTTACAAGAACCATTATATACCAACCATTAAATAAAACACGCATCTTACAATGAGCCTTGCTTTTGGCCTGATAACTGTAAATTTTGATTTCATATCTTGTAATAATCATAAGATTATGGCGGGCTTTACTGCTGAATGTAATTTTCAAAAATAAAAATAAAATTAATCTGTAACATGTAATTCTTAAATAAAGGTTAAATATGTGGCGCTTTTCTGGGAGCAGCGGTAGAGTAGTGGCTAGACTGCACCAGAAGTACCGGTGGTCTCAGGCTCGATCCACATACGGTTTTCAAATTTTTGAAAAATTGAACTGGGCTTCTAGATTGACCCAACCTCAAATGGGTACCAGGAAGTGCTGACCACTTCACTCCCTGAGTGTTGTTTGGTCCATACAAATATGGGTCTAGCTCCACATGTTCAATGCACTTTAAACATGTAAAGGGGACTTTTATTTTTTTAACTGTATGTGGCTGAGAGAAAATGAAACATAAGAGAATAATCTTACCATGAAGGATAATATAGAAACAGATTCCATCAGATTCTGGAAATGGCTCTGTACAGATATTTACAATTCTCTAATGTTTTTCCAATAAAAATTGATGTGTAAGATGAAGTTCACAGTTGAAAAGATCCACACATTAATCAACAGACAAACTGTAAAACAAATCAATCACATACACACAAAATGGTGGGGTGGGGGGAGGGGGGAGAGAAAGAAGAAGAGAGGTGGGTGGGTGCGTGTGTGTGTGGGGTGGTGGTTTATGGGAACAGTCAAAAGTTAGGGAAGGCACATCTACACACTTAAGAGACATGCCTGACTAAAAACAAAAACGGATGCCCAGGTCAAAGGTTTGACAAAATAGTGCCACAACAATTCCCTTTCAGATGGCATACATAAACCACAGAACAGAAAAAATATGACCAACACACTAAATACTGACCAAAGATGAAGTTGTACTGGGCCAGTTGAGCATTGCGTATTTTCTTATTCATGGTTGTGCCTTGGTCAAGGTCGTGCTCACATAGAAAACCTGCAGCGTGAATCTGTTTCATGACCTGTAGAAAAGAGTAGATCATGGCAGCTGTTAAAATGTGTACTCTCATTGATGTAAACACTAATAAGAGGCATTGATCCACCAAGAGGGTAGGGGGTTATGGGGTTCAGTATATAGGACAGAAGATCTACCCTGGATGCTACCGTGTGGTGTGCAGACTATGTGACTGTTTTATCTTATCTCTGGTACATAGCGCATGGAAATGTTCTGAGTGCAGTGATGTCAGTTCATAGCTCAACTCAATTCTGGTACATAACCCAAAAAAACCTGCCATTCTAGGAATTTATTTTTGTGCTCACTTGCCTTCAACTTAGGCATAGTCCATTCACATGCTCCTACTTCTAGTGAACTGGACTGATGTTTGCTAGTGGATTAGCTTTCCCCATTACCAGTGTCCCTTGCCGTCAGGCGAACCCACTCCAATTTCAGAGGTATTCTAGGACTAACAACCTGTGTAGCCAGGTGTGAGAGATCAGTATCCTACCTGATCCACGAACTCTGCATAAGCTAGGTTAACTCTATATAAGCCATGTTATCAACATTCACGGGGCGGAGTTGAGCAGGGCTTCGACATCAACCTCAGATTCAAGCAGAGCAGGTTCGTCTCAGGTTGTTGACTGTTTGGATTTCACAATAAGAAGTAAAAGGATGCAGCAGTGGATCACCTGTCTAGCTTTCTTGGTCAAGGGTGAAGAACTCAGAGGACCTATGTACACATGAACAAATTCCTTAGCAGTTGGAAATCAAAAAGAGCAGGCTGAATAGGCTTCTGGTCGAGCAAACATTTATAAATTAGAAACACTACCCACACACAATTTATAACATGTGATTCTGCTGTGCACTGAGATTCTTCTTACGTGATATATAAAAGGAGACTGCAGCACTTATGGAAATATCTGTGTGCAAAGAAAGCCATCCTTTACTAACCAAACAAAATTGACATTTAGTGACAGCCACAGACTCGGCCAACTCAACATTTTTGTTTGCACTCAAGTGTAGTCCATATACGTGCGACTACTTCTAGTGCACTGGACTGTTTTTTTTTGCACGTAGATTAGCCTTCCCCATTACCAGTGTCCCTTACCATCAGACAAACCCACTCCAGCTTCTGAAGTACTTGTAATTTACGTCTTCAAGTCAAGAATGAGAAATCAACATTTTAGTCACACTGACCGGTTTAGGAGTTAAACCTGCTACCTCGGCACCAGCACACCGGATGTTTAAGAATGATCATGTTTATCCATTCAGCCATGCTGACCTCCGTACTCAAAACTGTTGAATCACACATTGAAATTACCATAACACAGTGACTCATCAGGAACATTTGATGTGAAAACAATTTGTTCTACACCACATGGATCCAAAATACATTGTTACAAATACCAGTCACATTTAACTGTTCTAAACATGTTACATGACCATATTTCAGCAAGTCACTCACTTCTTGAGCATAATCATCAAAAGCTGGTGCCACGGTAACCACAATAGATTGTCTTGGAGACAGCCAAAATGGCCTGGAAAATAGTAAAAACATATTCAATGAACCATAAATAGGCTGCAAAATATAGAAAACATATTTACTGTAGCATTTTTAATGTGTGTACATGCCTTGCTGTAAAGAAGTTTTAATGATACCAACTGTGTGCTTTTCGTTTTTTGAACATAAAAAAGTCAATGTAAAGGACCTAACAAAGAGAAATTCACAGAAAGTGTTCAGACTTTGTGAATGTTTAAAATAAAAATAGAGCTCTAAAACCTCAGGGGCTTATTAAAACTGAACAAGTTAAAACAAAAGGAGCTTAAACTATTGTCCAAACAGAAAATAAAACTTGTCAACTGCAATCCATCTCAAATCTACTCAAAACACAGTTTAAGACAAAGTTCTAACACACCATAATATATACAAAACTAGGAGCCATGATTGCCTAGTGAACAGACGCTTGCCTGTCAGCCCGGTGGTCATGGAAATGTTGTTGGAAGTAAAAGCACCTAGCATGATACCACACCACACACCAAGTGCTACTTGGTCTATAAAATATGGGTGTAGCACCGTATGCCCAATGTGCCTAAAGATATGAAAAGGGGTTCTTTACTTATAGCAAATACAACTTCATAACAAATGTTTTAATGTTTAGAAACACAACGAGTAACTTCTGATAGTCTATTGGGGAACTGTAAAATATATAAAATTCACATCACATGACAAGAATCAATCGTGTAGGTCCTCGACCAACTCTTGCTGAACTCTTCTATATGTAGACTTGTTTATGATTTATTGGATTTTGCGGCCGACTGGCTACTGACTTTTTTTCAGTATGTGTGGAAATAGAGGTAGAGTTGCTTACTCATGCTGCCCACCTCTAACTCAAGCAGACGGGCTACAAGTTACTGCTGAGCATTTGAATAAAATAAGGAAATCAAAAATGTCACACAGCTTTAACAAAAATGATACAAACCAACCCATGAAGCATGTTTCTTCTTCTTCTTCGTTCATCCGGAGTTTTTTTTTCCGGATGTGATTGCGTTGTGCCTGTTTACAGCAGAGCTGCGTTCTTGCGCCGTTAGGCCGACACATCCGACTTCTGCGGGCATTTGTTGACCGGGTTAACCTTCCCGGGGGTTTCTTAGGACGTTTGACTCTCACTGTTGTGGTGTTATCCCCCATCCCAGCTGGTCCATATAGAACAGCCAAAGATCCTGGTCAGCCCTCAAGGGAAGGCAGGGGCAGACCATGGGCATTCCCCGCCATCCAAGGAGGCTTCCATACTTGCAGAGCCGATACATAGCGCTCTGGTACTGGGCTCACCCAAGGAATCGTCACGTCCTGCACATGGCTGCTTAGCCTCACTTCCGTATATTGGGCCTTCCGTTCACCATAGGCTGTTCTTCTGGAAACCAGAAGTATGCAGTCTGCAGATGACATCCACACAGTGAGCTTTCGATTCGGACTTTCCACGTAATGGATTTGCTATCCAAGCAATATTCCATTTCATGCCACTAGGACACTTTTCCACCTTTTATGAAGCCCACACAATGGGCTTTTGATTCGGACTTTCCACGTAATGGATTTGCTATCAAGCAATATTCCATTTCGTGCCACTAGGACACTTTTCCACCTTTTATGAAGCCCACACAGCGAGCTTTCGATTTGGACTTTCCACATAATGGATTTGCTATCCAAGCAATATTTCATTTCATGCCTCTGGGTCTTCATGCACCTTTAAATGTCAACCTGTATGTAGTTAAAGTAAGCTGCGGTCAACTTGAGCTTGTTGATATCTCCATAGAGCTTGTCCTCAAATGAAGCAGGTGTGGGCCAAAATATCTTTCTCTGTTCTGCATACGTTGGGCAATCCTGCAGCAAATGTTTTGCTGTCATTTTTCCAGTTCTACAATTACATTCATCAGTATCTCCTATCTTTAGTTTATTGAACAAGTGGTATTTCAGCCTGTTATGTCCTGTGCGGAGTCTGAAGATTGCTACTTGTTCTCTTCGGTCGAGTTTGTAATATGCATCATCCTTCTGATGGCCTGGATGCTCAGATTCCCATTTGGTTCTATAAGTGCTTTTTATCAACCTCTTTGCCTCATTATAGGTTATGTCTATGTCAGGCTGTGGTAGTTGTCCGCCTTCTTTTGCCAGTCTGTCAGCCTCTTCGTTTCCAGGTATACTGCAATGTGATGGGATCCACTGTATTACAACTTTTTTGGATTTCTGGCATAGACCATGGAGTGCTGCTCTTAGGTCAGTTAGTTCTGTGCTGTTATTGCTCTTCAGTATTGAGACAGCTGACTTTGCATCTGTGAAGATAGCTATTTGCTTCTCTTTATTTTCCTCCATCAGGAGCATTTCTGCTGCAGTTTTCAAAGCCTCTACCTCCGCTTTGAAGTTACTTGAAAATTTTCCAGTTGCCATTGAATGTGTTTTTTTCACTCCATTTTTTAAATTTAGGAGAATTCCTCCCCCTCCATTCTCTATTGAATTTTTGGCTGATCCATCTGTATATGCATGGGTCCAATTCCTGCTTGGGTAATGTTCTTTTATGTAGTTTAGGGTTATTTCTCTTCTTTCGGTTTCATGCTGAGTGTTCTTTTTCTCAATACCAGGAATGTTTTCTATCATCTCAGGCAGTTGCTGCTGTCTCCAAGCTGGGAAGTTGTGTGCCTTGTGTATGGGCTTGACTGTTGATATGTTAAGTATAGGATCTGCCCTAATCCTTCGTTTTGCAGTTTCTACAAAGTTGCTACGCTTCAGTCTTCCCTTTCCAAAACCATTAAATCTGTTGTACATAGGGTGGTCTGTCAATCTTCTAAATTTTTCTGCTTGTTGCTGGGCTCTGCTATCTCTTCTATCCTGCATTGGTTGTAAACAAGTGATCTTTTCTAGTTCATTAATAGGCGTTGTCTTCAGGCTTCCAGTTATGATTCGCATTCCTTGGTTTTGGACTCTACTTATTTTGTTAAAGTTTGACTTAGCTGCTGTTGCCCAAGCTGCAATGCCATATTCCAGTACTGGCCTCACCCGTCCAGTATATAACTTCTTGAGAACTTTCTCATCTGCTCCCCACGTTGTACCAGCAAGCTTTTTCATGATTGCCATTCTCTGCCTTGCTCTTGTTCGATTTTTCTCAACCTGTGTCTTCCATGTCAGGCGACGATCAAAGGTGACTCCTAGATAGTTTGGATTTTCTTCATGGCGCAATATTTTTCCATTCAATACCAGCTTAGGTTGCTGAGTTTTATTTGAGAGGGAGAACACTGTGCATGTTGTTTTCTCCTCACTTATCTTCACTAGCCATGATTTTGACCAGTCCTCTAGCGCTAATAAGGCTTGCTGTATTCTGCTGTTAGCTGTACTAATATATTCTTCAGATGTCCATATGGCTAGGTCATCTGCAAAGGAGGATGTGTGTACTCTGGCTGGGAAATTTTCTGTGATGTCATTTATATATGCTAGGAATAATGTTGGTGAAAGAACTCCTCCTTGGGGGACACCTTGCTCCAGCAGCATCATTTTGCTTGTTTGTCCTTGTACTTTTGTCCTGGCAGTTCTGTTCTCAAGGTAGTGGCTGATCCATTTATACATTTTTCCACAAACATGCATGTTTTGCAGTTTTACTTTCAGTCCTTCCTTCCATACTTTATCAAATGCTTTTTCTAAATCTATCCAGACTGCTAGTGTGTGCTTTTTCTCTTGGAAGGCATCCTCTATTTCCTGAGCTATATAGGTTATTTGATCTTCAGTGGATCTGTATTTTCTGAATCCTGCTTGGTGTGGTGTTAAGAGTTTGTTTTCTTCCAGATGCCATGTTAGCCTGCCATTGATAATGCGTTCCATTAATTTTCCTACACAGCTCAGTAGACTGATAGGTCGATAGCCATTTGGTTCTTCCAGGTCTTTTCCTTTCTTTGGGACTGGTATTAGTATAGCTTCCTTCCATGCCTGTGGGACTATTCCTCTCTTCCAGCTGTTATTTAGGACTGCTAGTAGTTTCTTCTTTGCCTTGGTGCCTAGTCCTATTAGCATTTCATTTGTGATTCCATCCTTTCCTGGTGATTTCTTCTTTTTTAGGGTATTCATTGCCTGTTCCATTTCTTCCATTGTTAGATTTGCCATCATATATTCTGCTGCTGTCTCTGTATTTCTATGATGTGTCTGTTTGTCTTTGATTGCTTTCTTCTGTTCGGTTGTAATATCAATGTGGTTTGCATTTGCATAGTGTTCCATTAGTGCATTTGCAGCCTTTTTGCCTGTAAGCAAGGCATTTCCTTGTTTAATTGTTATTTGTTTGTTTCTAGGTCCTTCATTGTTCATGGCTTTCACTAGTTTCCATAGTTTGTTTCCATCCCTGTCAAAATTCAGGTTTTCTGTTTTTTCCCTCCAACAATCTCTTGTTGTTTGATTTACTGTTCTTTTATATTTTGCTGAGATGGCTTTGAGAGAGATGTTTGCTTCAATTGTTTGTTCTCTCTCTGCTGTCTTCCTGCATCTTCAACTTTGTCCTCCAAACTTTGTAGTTCTTCAGTCCAGTATGGTTTGTAATTTTTTCCTCGCTCCTCTTGGAATGGACTCAGTGGCTGCCTGTATTATCGCTCTGTTTAGACTTTCCACCATTTGCTTTATGTTGCCATATCGTGTATTTATGTTTTCACAATATTTGTCTGTTAGTATGGCAAATCTGTCCCAATCTGCTCGTTTGTAATTCCAGCGGGGCAAGGGCTTTTGCTCCTGTGGAACATACTCCATATTCATTTCAAGCTTGATTGGTCTGTGGTCACTACCTGCTAATTGGTCCAGCACATGGCGATCGATTTTGTGGAGGATGTCTCCTGTGCAGAAAGCTAAGTCTGGAGTAGAAGTGGTAAGCCATCTTCTGGAGTAGAAGCTCGGTGTGTCATCCGCTTTGTTGAGTAGATGGAGATTTGAGTCTATTTCCCAGTCCCTCCAATTCATCTCCTCTTTTGTCAGTATCTGGGTATCCCCATCTTTCTGAACGGCTATTAAAGTCTCCGACAATAATGCAGTTTGTGTCAGTTATTTTCATGTTTGAGAGTGTAAGGTCCTTATCTGCTGGGCTATACAGATTGTAGATTCTTATTTTCACGTCCTTTATCATTATGTCAACACCTATAATTTCCGTTTGGTTGTCAGAGATCACAGATACTTCGCTGCAAGGTATTGTATTTCGTGTAAGTATTAGAACTCCTCCTTTGTGTCCTTCGCGGTCGAAACGTGTGGGCCTGATATCCTCTGACTGAGAATTTGTGATTGGCGTTGAGGTGTGTCTCTTGAATGCATGCCACATCTATTCTATCTTTATGAAGACGATGTGTTAGGGAGTCTTTCTTCTTGTAAACTCCTTCGGCATTCCACTGTAGTATGTTGAGTGTCCGGGGTATTTGGTCAATAGCTCTTAAACCTACTCCTCTGTGCCTTGACTCCACAGCACAGGGGAAGGTGACCACCAGTAGTCATGGGTGGACCCCCTCGAGGCAGGGGGCCCGGCACTATCACCGCCTGATGGGACTTCACGGGATTAGCACCATATCGATTAATTTTGATTTGTGACATCATGAATTAAGTTACGTTGCACTGCTTTGTCAAGCCTGTGGCTCAGTACATCCGATTTCGACAAGCATTTATTTGGGGTGCTTTCCCTAGCCTTTGACTGTCCCCAGTCTACCTACAAGGCAGCAGGTTTCACGTTGCACTGCTTTGTCAAGCCTGTGGCTCAGTACATCCGATTTCGACAAGCATGTATTTGGGGTGCTTTCCCTAGCCTTTGACTGTCCCCAGTCTACCTACAAGGCAGCAGGTTTGTGTGTCTCTTCGTCTGGTCCCTCTCCCTTGACCTGTCCGACATGGGTGGCCCTACCAGTAGCTGTGCTACCGTCGGCATAGCTCTTGGGGTCATTGGGACGCACAAGCCCCTCTACCTCGTCACGGTGGACACACAGCAGAGGGGTGAAGCATGTTTTATAGCATGTGATCCTGGTACATATGCACTGGAATCCCTGCTGGAGCCACAGAATTCATGCAATATACTGGGACGCAGAGGTGTTTCCAAGGCACCAGGGCCGGGTTATATACCGGCCAAGACCTATTGACGCGTCCTCGCCGAGCGTCCTGGGCAACAGGTCCCTTCGGGGTCCTGGCTGAAGTCAATAGGATCGCCGATTCCTCCGAAGTCGGAGAGTGTCTGCCTGTATGGCGAGGAACCACCAGTCTGCACACCAATAAGCCAGACATGGGACAACGGATACTCACGCAAACCTCAGGTCCTGTATGACATCACACTGATGTTGGACAACAGGATGTCTTCATCCGACATACAGGACTTTGCGTTGGAGCTCAAGCCAATGAACACAAGCAAGCAAGCAAGCATGCAATATACTGAGACTGTTCTAGTATGATCTATGGGAGAAGCACTTATAGAAGTATCTGTGTGCAATGATAGTAATACTATGTCAAGAAATAATAAACAATAACATATTGTGGAAGTGCACTTATAGAAATATCTGTGTGCAATGATAGTAATACTATGTCAAGAAATAATAAGCAATAACATATTGTGGAAGTGCACTTATAGAAGTATCTGTGTGCAATGATAGTAATACTATGTCAAGAAATAATAAGCAATAACATATTGTGGAAGTATGATGGTAAATGAAGAAATAGAAATGAGTTAAAGATAAGAGAATCAACTTTTTACTGGGTTTTACCCCACATAACATGGTCTCTCTCTCTCTCTCTGTAAAATGGTAAGCTGCCCGCTGAGAGCATCAAACAAAGCACTGATTCCATAGCTCCAGCAATGACTGTCCCAGGGTCTGAACAGTCCAAAAGTGAATCCACACCCTTCATAGCATGAGGCAGATGGCTTGACAACTTTGCTATGGACACTCACATTTATTTAACATTTGAAGCGGAAATAAGCAAATGTAAAATAAAAAAATACACGGGATTGGACAGTGCAACATTTCAACCTACCATTTCCCTCCAAAGTTCTCACACAGAATGGCGATCATCCTCTCTACTGAGCCCAACACGGCACGGTGGATAATGACCGGCCTCTCCTTTTCCTGATGCTCACTGAAAATATGAGACAGCATGTAGAGTTATGCTGTCAGATCCTAGATAACATTTTCATAGTAAGGAATAATATAAGTGTTGTCCCTTAACTTGTGCCTGCTAACAGGTGTAATCTATGTGTGTGGTATTTCTTGATACAGGTTATATAATCATATTACAATGCTCATATTAGGATGTTTCAACTGAGGGTGTCATTTCCTGAGATAGGATACTTAAACCTATTACATGATTAGGTTACTAAACCAAATGTGTGTGGTATTTCCTCATGCAGGATATTTAATCCTATTATAATGTTGTCTTCTTTTTATCTGCATATTTGCATGTACATGTTTTTAACACTAATAACATAAAGTTTAATTATATAAAGGTTATCCTCGTTACATCATAATAGTATTATGGTCAAACATAAACCAAACTCTACCTTTCTTCAACAGGTTTAAAACTAGGCAATCCAAATTCATTACGAAGGCAGTAACAATTCACAGCTATCAAAGACCTTTAGTGCAAATGAAAATAACAGACACTCACAAAGAAAGTACTAACAGTACTCATACTCAGTACCTTCTCCTTTTCCTTCATCTGCCTTTCACCTCCCAATGGAGAACACACTCTCAACCAAGTCATATCAAACCCTCTGTAGATTTTTTTCATGCCTTGTTATCTCGGAACAGTCATAACATCTGATGGGAGATGCCATGAAGAGATTAGAACAAGAATCGCTATGGCGAAAGTAGCCTTTAGCCAGATGAAAAACATTCTGACCAATAAAAAGATGTCAATTGAAACGAGAAAAAGATTGTTGAGGGGGTACATAGAGCCTGTTCTTTTGTATGGATGTGAAACTTGGACAATGTGCAGTCAAGCTGAAAAACATTTGATGGCTACAAAAATGTGGTTTCTGAGGAAAATGCAAAGAGTACCATGGACAGATAGAAAAACCAATGACCAAGTACTACAGCAGACAAATGAAAATTGTAGATTAGAGAAATTAGACGAAGACAGTCAAAATTTTTTGGACATGTTATGAGAAGAAATGGACTGGAGAACTTATTGACAACTGGCAAGATCGAGGGGAACAGACCAAGAGGAAGACCGAGAGGAAAATACCTGGATGGCTTGGCCACGTGGCATGGACGAGACAGAAACACTGAGCTGATCCACGACTCTGGTGATCGAGTGAAATGGCGAGTCATGACTGCCCACGCTTTCCGGCATGGCACATGATTGATTGATTGGTTGGATTTTGCAGTTAAAGTTTTCTATGGGATGGGGTAGCCAGTCTCACTCAAACCTTCCTTAGTTGCCTCTTATGACATGCATGATGGGTTGCAGTGTTACTATTCTTTGCTTTCTTTCTGGGCCCTGGCAACACATGAGCAATACAGTGCCTAGAGGCCTTTAACTGACAGGCAAGGTGACTACCACAAGGTACTCACTTGATGTAGGACAGGTTGAATCTTTCTGGTAGTTGAAAATCCAGCTGAATGGTGGCACACTGATGGCTCCTTCTCAAAGCATCACTGATGGTAATATCAATCTAAACATGCAGAAAAACAAATTTATCTTTTGTTTAAAAAAAAAACATCGAAGCATTTCATTCTCTGACTGGAAGATTAATCTTTATAACATCAATATATATTTTCTCCACTATTAAATCATCATCACATGCCCTGCCAACTGGAGCAGGAATTCATGCATCTCCATAGATCTTGGTCCCTGGTGTTCTGGAACAATTCCATTGATAATAATCCTCCATGCCATCATCCATGTATCATTTCTCTCAGTCCATCCCTGCCTCTTCTATCGCCGATCTTTTCAGCCTGGATGTTTTCCAAAGCCACTCTTCTCATGATATGACCAAAGTATGTGGTTTACCTCCTCATATTTGTCTTACTTTCAAGCCAGGTATTAGCAACATATATATCAGAAATATCTCTGTTGTCTCCAATCACTTCCCAATCTGTTTGTTCATGTTTCATGACTTCCCATCACTCAGCAGAACAGGTATAATTAAATGTGAAGTCTTTGTTGCCTTATGTATTCCTCTGTCTACTCTAAAGAACTGGGTATACTGAGAAAAAGAATGGAAGGCATATAATTCTTGTGATGGGTTTTTCTCAACAGCTTCATGTCAAGTTGTCTTAGAAACATTCTTTACACAAGCAATTTGGACACTGAAGGTTAACAGCAAATAAACATTTACAAAAATGCATTTTAATTATTTCACCATTAACAGTAATTCCATTGCTGTTGTAAGAACATCTTTTTCCAAAATATTTATAATTTACATGTATGTTCATTATTTTTGTTTCTTTACGCTGCGAGGGCGACATATGTATCTTAGAACTATTGTACCAAGTTGACATTTTGTTTTGGCTACTGTCTACTGTACTTGAAATTGCACATGTAACAGTAACTTATTTCTTTTTAATAATTTACATTTTACATCACTACCTCTCTTCTAACTTGGAAAACATAGGACGTTGCAGCAACTAGCCTCCCTCAGCAAACAAATATACAAAACAACATATAAACACGGGGAAGACAAGTGACTACATTAAAGCATAAGAACGGGATGAGAAGAATGGAACGATGAAAACAATGAAAAGAAAATGAAAAAAATGCACTACTAATCTCAGAATCCCAGGCTGTGATACTGCCCAAGTATCACAGCCTAGGATTCTGAAGCAAGTAGCACGTTTGTTATTGCCTTCACACTGTTCTCATTGTTTCATCATTCCATTCAAGGACTGAGATTCACAGAGATACAGTCGGCAGGGCATATGATACTCTACTTCTGGATTCAACAGTGCAGATTATATTACTAAATAACAACATATTGACTGCCACTGAAAACAAGAACAGGGAGCAAACATTACAGTATAAACTAGACTACAGAAAGAAAACTAGATGTAGATGCACACTTGCTACACCAAATGATGCCAGTGCCTTGCTTAAAGAAACAAGTCTGTTACAAATCCTCAGCAAGTTAATCTAATCCAAAGAATTAGCACAAACAAGGACATAATGATCAATGACAAATCTGTTCTCAGACTAAACAAGATTATAATCTTTGAGCATCGTTTTGATGTATGTCAGACCATTTCCAGCAGCAGTTTCATATCTTTCCTAGAAGTATTCATAGCTTCAGATTAAGACAAGCATCCTGAGTCAAAGCTTTTCTAATCACACTCACCTTTGGTCCATAGAAAGCACCATCTCCTGGGTTTAATTCCCACTTGTGTCCAAAACTGTTCAAACTTTCTTCAAGTTGCTGCAGACAGTAACAGAGAGTTGGCATTCAGTTCAATAACAGGAATGCTCTAACAACATTCTAACAATAATACAGATCTTCTTCTTCTTCTTCGTTCATCCGGAGTTTTTTAGTGTGGACGTGATTGCGTTGTGCCTGTTTATAGCAGAGCTGCGTTCTTGCGCCGTTAGGCCGACACATCCGACTTCTGCGGGCATTTGTTGACCGGGTTAACCTTCCCGGGATAATACAGATCTAACAACAAGACAGTTCTAACAATAATACAGATCTACCAACAAGACAGTTCTAACAATAATACAGATCTACCAACAAGACAGTTCTAACAATAATACAGATCTAACAATAATACAGATCTACCAACAAGACAGTTCTAACAATAATACAGATCTAACAACAAGACAGTTCTAACAATAATACAGATCTACCAACAAGACAGTTCTAACAATAATACAGATCTACCAACAAGACAGTTCTAACAATAATACAGATCTAACAACAAGACAGTTCTAACAATAATACAGATCTACCAACAAGACAGTTCTAACAATAATACAGATCTACCAACAAGACAGTTCTAACAATAATACAGATCTAACAATAATACAGATCTAACAACAAGACAGTTCTAACAATAATACAGATCTAACAATAATACAGATCTAACAACAAGACAGTTCTAACAATAATACCGATCTAACAACAAGACAGTTCTAACAATAATACAGATCTAACAACAAGACAGTTCTAACAATAATATAGATCTACCAACAAGACAGTTCTAACAATAATACAGATCTACCAACAAGACAGTTCTAACAATAATACAGATCTACCAACAAGACAGTTCTAACAATAATACAGATCTACCAACAAGACAGTTCTAACAATAATATAGATCTAACAACAAGACAGTTCTAACATAATATAGATCTACCAACAAGACAGTTCTAACAATAATACAGATCTACCAACAAGACAGTTCTAACAATAATACAGATCTACCAACAAGACAGTTCTAACAATAATACAGATCTAACAATAATACAGATCTACCAACAAGACAGTTCTAACAATAATACAGTTCTAACAATAATACAGATCTAACAATAATACAGATCTAACAATAATACAGATCTAACAACAAGACAGTTCTAACAATAATACAGATCTAACAACAAGACAGTTCTAACAATAATACAGATCTACCAACAAGACAGTTCTAACATAATACAGATCTACCAACAAGACAGTTCTAACAATAATACAGATCTACCAACAAGACAGTTCTAACAATAATATAGATCTACCAACAAGACAGTTCTAACAATAATACAGATCTACCAACAAGACAGTTCTAACAATAATACAGATCTACCAACAAGACAGTTCTAACAATAATACAGATCTACCAACAAGACAGTTCTAACAATAATACAGATCTACCAACAAGACAGTTCTAACATAATATAGATCTACCAACAAGACAGTTCTAACAATAATACAGATCTACCAACAAGACAGTTCTAACAATAATATAGATCTACCAACAAGACAGTTCTAACAATAATACAGATCTAACAACAAGACAGTTCTAACATAATATAGATCTAACAACAAGACAGTTCTAACATAATATAGATCTACCAACAAGACAGTTCTAACAATAATACAGATCTAACAATAATATAGATCTACCAACAAGACAGTTCTAACAATAATACAGATCTAACAATAATACAGATCTACCAACAAGACAGTTCTAACAATAATACAGATCTAACAACAAGACAGTTCTAACATAATATAGATCTAACAACAAGACAGTTCTAACAATAATACAGATCTAACAATAATATAGATCTACCAACAAGACAGTTCTAACAATAATATAGATCTAACAATAATATAGATCTACCAACAAGACAGTTCTAACAATAATACAGATCTACCAACAAGACAGTTCTAACATAATATAGATCTAACAATAATACAGATCTACCAACAAGACAGTTCTAACAATAATATAGATCTAACAATAATATAGATCTACCAACAAGACAGTTCTAACAATAATACAGATCTACCAACAAGACAGTTCTAACATAATATAGATCTAACAATAATACAGATCTACCAACAAGACAGTTCTAACAATAATATAGATCTAACAATAATATAGATCTAACAACAAGACAGTTCTAACAATAATACAGATCTAACAACAAGACAGTTCTAACATAATATAGATCTAACAACAAGACAGTTCTAACATAATATAGATCTACCAACAAGACAGTTCTAACAATAATACAGATCTAACAATAATATAGATCTACCAACAAGACAGTTCTAACAATAATATAGATCTAACAATAATATAGATCTACCAACAAGACAGTTCTAACAATAATACAGATCTACCAACAAGACAGTTCTAACATAATATAGATCTAACAATAATACAGATCTACCAACAAGACAGTTCTAACAATAATATAGATCTAACAATAATATAGATCTACCAACAAGACAGTTCTAACAATAATACAGATCTACCAACAAGACAGTTCTAACAATAATATAGATCTAACAATAATACAGATCTACCAACAAGACAGTTCTAACAATAATATAGATCTAACAATAATATAGATCTACCAACAAGACAGTTCTAACAATAATACAGATCTACCAACAAGACAGTTCTAACATAATATAGATCTAACAACAAGACAGTTCTAACAATAATATAGATCTACCAACAAGACAGTTCTAACAATAATACAGATCTACCAACAAGACAGTTCTAACAATAATACAGATCTACCAACAAGACAGTTCTAACAATAATACAGATCTACCAACAAGACAGTTCTAACAATAATACAGATCTACCAACAAGACAGTTCTAACATAATATAGATCTAACAACAAGACAGTTCTAACATAATACAGATCTAACAACAAGACAGTTCTAACAATAATACAGATCTACCAACAAGACAGTTCTAACATAATATAGATCTAACAACAAGACAGTTCTAACAATAATACAGATCTACCACAAGACAGTTCTAACAATAATACAGATCTACCAACAAGACAGTTCTAACAATAATACAGATCTACCAACAAGACAGTTCTAACATAATATAGATCTAACAACAAGACAGTTCTAACAATAATACAGATCTACCAACAAGACAGTTCTAACATAATATAGATCTAACAACAAGACAGTTCTAACAATAATACAGATCTACCAACAAGACAGTTCTAACAATAATACAGATCTACCAACAAGACAGTTCTAACAATAATACAGATCTAACAACAAGACAGTTCTAACAATAATACAGATCTAACAACAAGACAGTTCTAACATAATATAGATCTAACAACAAGACAGTTCTAACAATAATATAGATCTAACAACAAGACAGTTCTAACATAATATAGATCTAACAACAAGACAGTTCTAACAATAATACAGATCTAACAACAAGACAGTTCTAACAATAATATAGATCTAACAACAAGACAGTTCTAACAATAATACAGATCTAACAATAATATAGATCTAACAACAAGACAGTTCTAACAATAATACAGATCTAACAACAAGACAGTTCTAACAATAATACAGATCTACCAACAAGACAGTTCTAACATAATATAGATCTAACAACAAGACAGTTCTAACAATAATACAGATCTAACAACAAGACAGTTCTAACAATAATACAGATCTAACAACAAGACAGTTCTAACAATAATACAGATCTAACAACAAGACAGTTCTAACAATAATATAGATCTACCAACAAGACAGTTCTAACAATAATACAGATCTAACAACAAGACAGTTCTAACAATAATACAGATCTAACAACAAGACAGTTCTAACAATAATATAGATCTACCAACAAGACAGTTCTAACAATAATACAGATCTAACAACAAGACAGTTCTAACAATAATACAGATCTAACAAGACAGTTCTAACAATAATATAGATCTACCAACAAGACAGTTCTAACAATAATACAGATCTAACAACAAGACAGTTCTAACATAATATAGATCTAACAACAAGACAGTTCTAACAATAATATAGATCTAACAACAAGACAGTTCTAACATAATATAGATCTAACAACAAGACAGTTCTAACAATAATATAGATCTAACAACAAGACAGTTCTAACAATAATATAGATCTAACAACAAGACAGTTCTAACAATAATATAGATCTACCAACAAGACAGTTCTAACAATAATACAGATCTACCAACAAGACAGTTCTAACAATAATACAGATCTAACAACAAGACAGTTCTAACAATAATACAGATCTAACAACAAGACAGTTCTAACATAATATAGATCTACCAACAAGACAGTTCTAACATAATATAGATCTAACAACAAGACAGTTCTAACAATAATACAGATCTAACAACAAGACAGTTCTAACAATAATACAGATCTACCAACAAGACAGTTCTAACAATAATACAGATCTACCAACAAGACAGTTCTAACAATAATATAGATCTACCAACAAGACAGTTCTAACAATAATATAGATCTAACAACAAGACAGTTCTAACAATAATACAGATCTACCAACAAGACAGTTCTAACAATAATACAGATCTACCAACAAGACAGTTCTAACAATAATATAGATCTACCACAAGACAGTTCTAACAATAATATAGATCTAACAACAAGACAGTTCTAACAATAATACAGATCTACCAACAAGACAGTTCTAACAATAATACAGATCTACCAACAAGACAGTTCTAACAATAATATAGATCTACCAACAAGACAGTTCTAACAATAATATAGATCTAACAACAAGACAGTTCTAACATAATATAGATCTAACAACAAGACAGTTCTAACAATAATACAGATCTACCAACAAGACAGTTCTAACAATAATACAGATCTACCAACAAGACAGTTCTAACAATAATACAGATCTAACAACAAGACAGTTCTAACAATAATATAGATCTACCAACAAGACAGTTCTAACAATAATATAGATCTAACAACAAGACAGTTCTAACATAATATAGATCTAACAACAAGACAGTTCTAACAATAATACAGATCTACCACAAGACAGTTCTAACAATAATACAGATCTAACAACAAGACAGTTCTAACAATAATATAGATCTACCAACAAGACAGTTCTAACAATAATATAGATCTAACAACAAGACAGTTCTAACATAATATAGATCTAACAACAAGACAGTTCTAACATAATACAGATCTAACAACAAGACTCTTCTAACAATAATACAGATCTAACAATAATACAGATCTAACAATAATACAGATCTAACAATAATACAGATCTAACAATAATACAGATCTAACAATAATACAGATCTAACAACAAGACTCTTCTAACAATAATACAGATCTAACAACAAGACAGTTCTAACAATAATACAGATCTAACAATAATATAGATCTAACAACAAGACAGTTCTAACAATAATACAGATCTAACAACAAGACAGTTCTAACAATAATACAGATCTAACAACAAGACAGTTCTAACAATAATACAGATCTAACAACAAGACTCTTCTAACAATAATACAGATCTACCAACAAGACAGTTCTAACAATAATACAGATCTAACAACAAGACAGTTCTAACAATAATATAGATCTACCAACAAGACAGTTCTAACAATAATATAGATCTACCAACAAGACAGTTTTAACAATAATACAGATCTACCAACAAGACAGTTCTAACAATAATACAGATCTAACAACAAGACAGTTCTAACATAATATAGATCTATTAACAAGACAGTTCTAACATAATATAGATCTACCAACAAGACAGTTCTAACAATAATACAGATCTACCAACAAGACAGTTCTAACAATAATACAGATCTACCAACAAGACAGTTCTAACAATAATATAGATCTAACAATAATATAGATCTACCAACAAGACAGTTCTAACAATAATACAGATCTACCAACAAGACAGTTCTAACATAATACAGATCTACCAACAAGACAGTTCTAACAATAATACAGATCTACCAACAAGACAGTTCTAACAATAATACAGATCTACCAACAAGACAGTTCTAACATAATATAGATCTAACAACAAGACAGTTCTAACATAATACAGATCTAACAACAAGACAGTTCTAACAATAATACAGATCTACCAACAAGACAGTTCTAACATAATATAGATCTAACAACAAGACAGTTCTAACAATAATACAGATCTACCAACAAGACAGTTCTAACAATAATACAGATCTACCAACAAGACAGTTCTAACAATAATACAGATCTACCAACAAGACAGTTCTAACATAATATAGATCTAACAACAAGACAGTTCTAACAATAATACAGATCTACCAACAAGACAGTTCTAACATAATATAGATCTAACAACAAGACAGTACTAACAATAATACAGATCTACCAACAAGACAGTTCTAACAATAATACAGATCTACCAACAAGACAGTTCTAACAATAATACAGATCTACCAACAAGACAGTTCTAACAATAATACAGATCTACCAATAAGACAGTTCTAACATAATACAGATCTACCAACAAGACAGTTCTAACAATAATACAGATCTAACAATAATACAGATCTACCAACAAGACAGTTCTAACAATAATACAGATCTACCAACAAGACAGTTCTAACAATAATACAGATCTAACAATAATACAGATCTACCAACAAGACAGTTCTAACAATAATATAGATCTACCAACAAGACAGTTCTAACAATAATATAGATCTACCAACAAGACAGTTCTAACAATAATACAGATCTACCATCAAGACAGTTCTAACAATAATATAGATCTACCAACAAGACAGTTCTAACAATAATACAGATCTACCAACAAGACAGTTCTAACAATAATACAGATCTACCAACAAGACAGTTCTAACAATAATATAGATCTACCAACAAGACAGTTCTAACATAATATAGATCTAACAACAAGACAGTTCTAACAATAATACAGATCTACCAACAAGACAGTTCTAACATAATATAGATCTAACAATAATACAGATCTACCAACAAGACAGTTCTAACATAATATAGATCTAACAATAATACAGATCTACCAACAAGACAGTTCTAACATAATATAGATCTAACAACAAGACAGTTCTAACAATAATACAGATCTACCAACAAGACAGTTCTAACAATAATACAGATCTAACAACAAGACAGTTCTAACAATAATACAGATCTAACAACAAGACAGTTCTAACAATAATACAGATCTACCAACAAGACAGTTCTAACATAATACAGATCTACCAACAAGACAGTTCTAACAATAATACAGATCTACCAACAAGACAGTTCTAACAATAATATAGATCTACCAACAAGACAGTTCTAACAATAATATAGATCTAACAACAAGACAGTTCTAACAATAATATAGATCTACCAACAAGACAGTTCTAACATAATATAGATCTAACAACAAGACAGTTCTAACAATAATACAGATCTAACAACAAGACAGTTCTAACATAATATAGATCTACCAACAAGACAGTTCTAACATAATATAGATCTAACAACAAGACAGTTCTAACATAATATAGATCTAACAACAAGACAGTTCTAACATAATATAGATCTAACAACAAGACAGTTCTAACATAATATAGATCTAACAACAAGACAGTTCTAACATAATATAGATCTAACAACAAGACAGTTCTAACATAATATAGATCTACCAACAAGACAGTTCTAACAATAATACAGATCTAACAACAAGACAGTTCTAACAATAATACAGATCTACCAACAAGACAGTTCTAACAATAATACAGATCTACCAACAAGACAGTTCTAACAATAATACAGATCTACCAACAAGACAGTTCTAACATAATATAGATCTAACAATAATACAGATCTACCAACAAGACAGTTCTAACAATAATACAGATCTACCAACAAGACAGTTCTAACAATAATACAGATCTACCAACAAGACAGTTCTAACAATAATACAGATCTACCAACAAGACAGTTCTAACATAATACAGATCTAACAATAATACAGATCTACCAACAAGACAGTTCTAACAATAATACAGATCTACCAACAAGACAGTTCTAACAATAATACAGATCTACCAATAATACAGATCTACCAACAAGACAGTTCTAACATAATATAGATCTAACAACAAGACAGTTCTAACAATAATACAGATCTACCAACAAGACAGTTCTAACAATAATACAGATCTACCAATAATACAGATCTACCAACAAGACAGTTCTAACATAATATAGATCTAACAATAATACAGTTCTAACAATAATACAGATCTACCAACAAGACAGTTCTAACATAATATAGATCTAACAACAAGACAGTTCTAACAATAATACAGATCTAACAACAAGACAGTTCTAACAATAATACAGATCTACCAACAAGACAGTTCTAACATAATATAGATCTAACAACAAGACAGTTCTAACAATAATACAGATCTACCAATAAATCCAGATCTACCAACAAGACAGTTCTAACAATAATACAGATCTACCAACAAGACAGTTCTAACAATAATATAGATCTACCACAAGACAGTTCTAACAATAATACAGATCTACCAACAAGACAGTTCTAACATAATACAGATCTACCAACAATACAGTTCTAACAATAATACAGATCTAACAATAATACAGATCTACCAACAAGACAGTTCTAACAATAATACAGATCTACCAACAAGACAGTTCTAACATAATATAAGATCTAACAACAAGACCAGTTCTAACAATAATACAGATCTACAACAAGACAGTTCTAACAATAATACAGATCTACCAACAGACAGTTCTAACAATAATACAGATCTACCAACAAGACAGTTCTAACAATAATATAGATCTACACACAAGACATTCTAACAATAATACAGATCTAACAACAAGACAGTTCTAACAATAATACAGATCTACCAACAAGACAGTTCTAACAATAATATAGATCTACCAACAAGACAGTTCTAACATAATATAGATCTAACAACAAGACAGTTCTAACAATAATACAGATCTACCAACAAGACAGTTCTAACAATAATACAGATCTAACAACAAGACAGTTCTAACAATAATACAGATCTACCAACAAGACAGTTCTAACATAATATAGATCTACCAACAAGACAGTTCTAACAATAATACAGATCTAACAACAAGACAGTTCTAACAATAATACAGATCTACCAACAAGACAGTTCTAACAATAATACAGATCTACCAACAAGACAGTTCTAACAATAATACAGATCTACCAACAAGACAGTTCTAACATAATATAGATCTAACAATAATACAGATCTACCAACAAGACAGTTCTAACAATAATACAGATCTACCAACAAGACAGTTCTAACAATAATACAGATCTACCAACAAGACAGTTCTAACAATAATACAGATCTACCAATAATACAGTTCTAACATAATACAGATCTAACAATAATACAGATCTACCAAACAAGACAGTTCTAACAATAATACAGATCTACCAACAAGACAGTTCTAACAATAATACAGATCTACAATAATACAGATCTACCAACAAGACAGTTTCTAACATAATATAGATCTAACAACAAGACAGTTCTAACATAATACAGATCTACCAACAAGACAGTTCTAACAATAATACAGATCTACCAATAATACAGATCTACCAACAAGACAGTTCTAACATAATATAGATCTAACAATAATACAGTTCTAACAATAATACAGATCTACCAACAAGACAGTTCTAACATAATATAGATCTAACAACAAGACAGTTCTAACAATAATACAGATCTAACAACAAGACAGTTCTAACAATAATACAGATCTACCAACAAGACAGTTCTAACATAATATAGATCTAACAACAAGACAGTTCTAACAATAATACAGATCTACCAATAATACAGATCTACCAACAAGACAGTTCTAACAATAATACAGATCTACCAACAAGACAGTTCTAACATAATATAGATCTACCAACAAGACAGTTCTAACAATAATACAGATCTACCAACAAGACAGTTCTAACAATAATACAGATCTACCAACAAGACAGTTCTAACAATAATACAGATCTAACAATAATACAGATCTACCAACAAGACAGTTCTAACATAATACAGATCTACCAACAAGACAGTTCTAACATAATATAGATCTAACAACAAGACAGTTCTAACAATAATACAGATCTAACAACAAGACAGTTCTAACAATAATACAGATCTACCAACAAGACAGTTCTAACAATAATACAGATCTACCAACAAGACAGTTCTAACATAATATAGATCTACCAACAAGACAGTTCTAACAATAATACAGATCTAACAA
This sequence comes from Cepaea nemoralis, assembly GCA_014155875.1. Classification (NCBI taxonomy): domain Eukaryota; kingdom Metazoa; phylum Mollusca; class Gastropoda; order Stylommatophora; family Helicidae; genus Cepaea; species Cepaea nemoralis. The sequence goes on from JACEFZ010008130.1 coordinate 441,143, forward strand.
CAAGACAGTTCTAACAATAATACAGATCTACCAACAAGACAGTTCTAACAATAATACAGATCTAACAACAAGACAGATCTAACAACAAGACAGTTCTAACAATAATACAGATCTACCAACAAGACAGTTCTAACAATAATACAGATCTAACAACAAGACAGTTCTAACAATAATACAGATCTACCAACAAGACAGTTCTAACATAATATAGATCTACCAACAAGACAGTTCTAACATAATATAGATCTAACAACAAGACAGTTCTAACAATAATACAGATCTACCAACAAGACAGTTCTAACAATAATACAGATCTAACAACAAGACAGTTCTAACATAATATAGATCTACCAACAAGACAGTTCTAACAATAATACAGATCTACCAACAAGACAGTTCTAACATAATATAGATCTAACAACAAGACAGTTCTAACAATAATAACAATGTTCTAAAACAAGACTGGTCAAACAATAATAACAGTGTTGCAATCCTAGCAATAATAAGATTGTTTTAATAATAATAATGCAGTTCTAAGAATAATATGAATGTTCTAACAATAATAAGAATGCTCTAAAAGATGTCAAAACACAAAAGGAAATTCACCAAAGACATCAGAAAGAAACAGTCAACGTTATTTGACCTTGTCATTAGAGATAAAATTGAAGAGCACTGAACAAGTCAGTTGGAAGAAGAAAGAGAGAAATGATACTAGACATCAAACATCACATAATGACATAGAAATACACCGGCATATTAACTCGTAAACAGCATGAAGGTTATGGGGAAAACATGATCACCTACGCCAGTCAAACAAGGCAGTTTCTTGTTATAGTTTGTCTGCAGGCCGCAAATGCAAACTACAATAATGTTTAACTATCAACAAACACAACTGTATAACTACCAACAAAGACACATGAATCTTCAATTTCAATGTGTAACTGTTTGAGGACCTATAGACCATCTATGGATGTGCCTGTGTCACATGTTTATCAGGGCACTTCATTCATCATCATCATGTGCCTTGCCGATAAGCATATATAGCTGATATTGCCATCTCACATGATCACTAGAGTCATGGATCAACTCTGTATTCTTGTCTCAACCATACATGGCCAAGTCATCCAGATATTCACTTCTCTGACTTCCCCTTGTTCTTTCCCCCCTCAATCTTGCCAGTTTCATTACTATTTTTAAAAAACGGAGATAAAATATGTGCTGCAGCAATTCTTCTTCTTCATTTCTCTTTTGAGGGTAGTGCATCGCACTCAGTTACACACCTTAAAAGTTGGTGAGTCTGACTTGGGTGTGCAGTTTCTATCCAAGGAAACAGGCTCAATCTACCTGAGGTTAGGTTTTATTGCCTAACAATTTTGCCGACTCTTTGCAATTACCTGCACATGGAACCCTTATCTGAGAAGGCTAGGTGACAATCTCTACCCAAGAGATTAGGGGTTTGTGTGATGTGATATTAGATACGGAGGATTCTTGTAAAAATGCCCAGCCCAACTTTGATATCAAACCTGGCAGCTTGTGAGCCTCAGGCAGAACACGATCACCTCTCAGCCACAGCGTCTCCCCAACTACCATTACTGGCATACACAGAGAGGGTTTTCATCAAACTCAGTTGTTGAAGGGATACAGTTTATCAAATAGAGTAGTGGACTTTATTCTTTAGTACAGTTTTCTCTTGTCCCGACATTCTTCAGTTGTGTATCAGCTTCTCTGCTATTCTTCAGTGAGAACAACTACACATGAATTAAATCACACAATAAATACAGTATTTTCTTTCTCAGCACCACAATGTACATGAAAATCAAAATGACAACAGTTAGAAAATAAATAATAAACTCACAAGATCCTCTACTTATTTTAAGACATTACCAAAGCACTAAAGAAAACGTGAGCATTACCTTCTCGGCCTGATCCCATACAGCCTGGTCACCAAGGAATTTTTCAGGTCTGGTTGACAGCTTGAGGTTAAATGTGAAGTTAAATGTCCCATACACAAACTTCAAGAAATCCAAACAGCCATTAATTTCTTCCTTTATCTGAAATTGATTGTTGCCATTATGTTTTTGATTTAGTATGATGCTATTATTACGACAGTGTATTTCTATCAACTTTAGCTGAAATTTCTCAATCTGATAGTATAAAAAATAAAGCGATATCAGTAATCTTGCAAGTAATATAAAGTTTGTGCCTTTTGTTTAGAATCTCCTTGAGTAATTGATCCATTTGAGATAATGAAGATGGAGCATTTAAAGAGGAATCTGTGTCTGCAATGAAAGTGAACCTTTATAAATAGAAATGCTAGAAATGTGAAGTTTATACAAGAGACAACATTGCAGATATGGACAGTCAATTTCAGGTGAACGAAAGAAGAAGGTAAACAGAAATATCTTTCTGGATACAACCAGACGTCTGAACTGCCAAGGATCCGCGAGATGTTTTCCTTATGAGTCAAGGTGAGATTTTTGCCTAATGAGATGGGTCAAATGTTTGCCTAGTGAGATGGGTAAGATTTCTGCCTTATGAGATGAGTGGGATTCTTTTCTTATGAGATGAAGTATGAGCTGGAGTTATAGATCGCTGTCTAAAGAACTGGAGTAACATATTGTTGTCTCGGGAGCTAAGTCGACAAATTGTTGTCTCAAGAACTGGGATGAATAACTGCTGTCTCTAGAGCTGGGTTGTCAGCTGCTGAACCAAGAATTGAAGACAGTTGGGACAGATTCTCGCCTTATGAGCTGAGGTAACAGAATCCCCTTTCCCTTGTCTTTTTCTTCCTTACTGAAAGCAAAGCAGTGCCCATGTGTTACTACAGCCCATACAGGAGGAAACAGCAACACTGTAGCCTACAATGCATGTCATAAGAGGCCATTAAGCAGAGTTAGTGTGAGACTAGCTACTTCACCCTATAGAACACTTTAGCTGCAAAATCCACCCAATCATAAACAATTCTACAAAGGGCTTGCCGTGAGTTGGTTCTGGGCCGATGCTTCATTGGGAGATGAAAGACAGCAGAAGAAGAAAGCAAAGTTCGGTAAATGTTTAATCACCTGGTGAATCAAGCAAGTCTTAACAGTTTTGAACGCAGTTGAAATAATTAGAGATTCCACACTGCCTGACCCAAATAAAACAGATATTTGAATGAACATTATTATCATTGATATTTTCTATCACATGAAAACCTGCAGTTCATCACTTAGAGAATAAAACTATTTCAAATAATATTTTCTTGTAATATATAAGCCAAATCTTGGGTAGAAAATAAACAGGAATTATAAACCAAGAAAAAATAAAAATACAAACCTGATCCTTTCGACAAAAGATGTGTGCATCATCTTGCTGGAATCTCCTCACACGGGTCAGACCAGACAGGGCTCCCGATAATTCATTGCGATGTAACACTCCAAAGTCAGCCAGCCTTAGAGGCAACTCCCGCCAAGATCTAGCGCCATGATCAAACATCAAGCTGCACAAGCAAAATGATTACCGTAACTTAAACAGATCCATAGAATTATTAAAACAAAAACTATAATTTAGTTTACAGAACCCTTGAATTATCATGACTGGAAAAAAATACAAGAAACAGAAAGAAGTCCAGTATAAAGCAGCTAATTGAAAACAATTGTTGGTATGTGAAACAATGAAATAAAATATTAACTTATTATGAACTAGTAATCGATTCATATGATTAACATGGTGTAAGTGTTCTTGTTCTTCTTCTTTTGCTATCTCTATCTCTCCTTGAGGTAAGGGCCCTTAAGGAAATGCTAACCTTAAAAAATTTAATTCCATAATACTTAATTACTATGTTCTTTTATGGTATAGGGTTTGATATTAAAGACTGCTGATCGATAAAATATTGTCAAATTGACTTTGCACTTAACGGTTGCTATGGAAACCAAGATAAACAGCGGCCATATTGAATTTCTTAATATACCCATAAAACATTTATTTTTTAATGTACAGGCTAAATTCTTTGTTTTATGTGTAAGTAAATAGACCCTTTACAAGTTTAGTAGAAAATTTTAATGATATCTCTTTGCAGTTTTTTTTTTCAAAATGTGAAAATGGTAATGACATTTTTCATGACATTTTTTTTTTTTTTTTAGTGTAGCACAAAAACTAAAATGTAATTTTCAAGATTAATCTACTCACAATGTAAGTGATATAATAAAGAATATCTCTGCAAAGTTTGAGTGAAATCTAACGAATAGTTTTTAAAACAATTGTACTTATGTATAAAAAACTGGCGAAATGAGAAAACGGGGAAAAACTAATTATTTTTTTGTTTTTTATTACTAATGCACTCTTTTACAGAGAAAAAAAGTGTAAAACTGTATCTTGAGTGTTAAAATTGTCCTGCTGAATATGCAGGACCTCCCTCCAGAGCATGCAGCTCCCCTTGTCTCTTCAGTTTGGCCGCTCGTACAGTGTCGCGTCTTTTAGTTTGTTTGTCCTTCTTGTACTTCAGACTATTTCTTACTTGCTTCTGCATCCTAAATGTTCCTAGTCTCTGCATATGCAGGCCTGTAGAAGGTCCATAAAACTGGGCAGTGTCTTGGGCAGCAGCAGCTCCAAAGTTGAACTCTCTTGCTGCAGTTACAACTGCAAACTGAACGCGCTTGCGAGAGGCAAAGTTGTCTTTAGTGCATCGAGCCCATATCAAGCTGTGTAAACACTCATTTGAATTCTGAGTTTATCCTGACACACATCTACTAAGTAGTTTAGTTTAGTTTGCGCAGTGCTGTTCCAAGGCGTTTACTGACATGGTTGATACACTCCTCTTTGTCTATCTGAATGTCATCCCCATATGGTTTGATCTTGGTAAGTTCCGCAAATGTTTTGGTGTCACCATCAGAAAGTATTGACGTGTAGCGAAGTTTATGACGGGCCACAGACCGTCGCCACAGCACCCTTGCAGCCTCCACCTCCATCATTCCAGCAGATCCTGTGAAATTGTTGTCACAGTTTAGAAGATGTTCTGCCTTCCATGCTGCAAATTCATCTGGTTTGTCCCTGGAAAGTGTCTTACCAGTGGTTTCACACACCTGGCAATATGTGGACATAACATGGGCATCTATGCAAAGTCCTGTAAGAACATCCACTGCACAGCCAACTCCAATGTGGGATGTGTGGCCTCTAGTCAGCCAAGTGCCATCAAAGCTGACACTAATATCTAGCACATCATTGTCATGTAGAGTTATGCCTGACTGTTGTGCATGAGCCTGTCGAACATACTTTACGGTTTGAGAAAAAACAGTGTCCTCCAGATCTTCTATCTTTGAATATAGTTTATTCGCTTTGCTGTGAAATGTTTTGTGATGAAGCCTTGCAGGTTCATGTTTTCACAAAAATTGTTGAATGTCGTTGCACCCATCCCACAGACTAATGCTGAATATACTGACTGGCTGTTGACAGCAAAAGATCTATCCCCATCATTACTTCTTGCAGATAGGTATCTTCCACACACCACTTCTTCACAACAAGAGCAGTAAACCTCTGCATACACAGCTAATCCCTTGGCTTTCTTGCTGTCAGTTTTCAAAATAAGACTATCATTTTTACAAACTGGACAACATAACAATTTGATTATTGCCTCAATTTCTGAACAATCAACTATTGCTCTGTGTTCCCGTTTTTGATATCCATTGTCGTCACCAGAATCATACATGCTGCTAGTGGATGTTGTGTATTTATACGTATCTCTTTTAACTTTGAGAAGAACACGATAGCACTGATTCATTCAGATTCACTGTCAAAACACTTGGATTTGGAATAAGTGGCATGTGCACTTTCTTTAGCTGGGTCGCTTTCAGTAGTTTCAGAATTGTCTGATCGTTTGATCGTCAGAATCGTTTACGACGTTCTGATAGGCTTTTCGCTGCTTACGAGCATTTGCGAGGTGTAGTCTGAGAGATTACTTACGTTGAGTAGATGACTTTATGTTAAATTTCTTAGAACGAGGCATATTTCAATGCGTGTCAGTCTGTCGTCAACAATGAACTTTCAGCACGTCGCCAGGTGTAAACAACACAAAGCCGCCATTTTGGAAACCCACGTGATCAATTTCAGCCATCGGCGAACGCGGATTGCTTACGATGTTCCATATATGGAAGTTTCCGGAAGATGATAGACACGAATAAACCCGATGTACACAGAAGAGCTTCCGATTAGACGAACTCGTAGTTTTACGAACAGTTACGGAAGATCACGACCTTTCCAGGGATACCTTACACGTGCGTGTCGTGTTTTCCTGAGATATCGTTGTTAGGATTTGAAAACCGTCAATTTCGCAACAATTTTCAATAATTAGACAATTTGACACAGAGGGTGGGTTCAGTAAATTATGAATATTGCATAAAAATAACAGTTTTTAAACAAAAACAAGTACAGAATCTGATAGAAGACATGATAAGGTGTCTAAAAATGAACTATTCCAAAAACAGCCAAGTTGACCAAAAATCGATGTTTTTACTGCCGCACATCGCCTTAACCAACTTACACCAAACGGTCCTATCTTTCTAGACCAGCTAGACTTTCTGCAGCTCCCACTGTGGCCTTCCCATATTATTCATTTATACTTCTTGTCTCCATGTATTTAAAGGTCTCATTCAACATGTGGTTCCAGACAAGGGGGTGTCTAGTTATATTATCCTTCATTGGTGTGTCTGTTACATGACTTTATTTTTATTTCTAGTACTTAGATAACTTTAAATAGGAAACAATACCATTCAATGTCTATACACAGAGAACACAGACAGCGGGAGGTTTGATGAAAACAATAGCCTTCAACATCTTAATAGAGAAGTGGTAATCTAGAATCAGCAAATATATAAATATATTATAATAAATCTTAACTTTTTCGGACAATGGCGAAAGTAACACTTTTAACAGGACCATATCCCCCCCCCCTCCCCCATTAAAAAAAAAAACAAGAAGAAAAAAACATGCATTATGTGAAAACAAATACCAGCTTTTGAATGCATGCTAATATCACTACCTGTTTTTCAACAGACAAAGAAAAGCTCAAAAGCACCTAGACTGTTAAAAGAGAATAATGACAATTAGTTGTTCTCTTCTCAGCAGGTAACTGGACAACTGAACAGATGAAAATGTAGAAACATACTTATTCATGGATAACTTTCAAGGGAGCTAGTTCTAATTCTTTATAGTGAGCAATCATCATCAGCATCATGTGCCATGCCGGTAAGTGTGAGCAGTCATGTTTCGCCATCTCGCTCAATCACCAGAGTCGTGGATCAGCTCAGTGTTCCCATCTTGACCACGCCACGTGGCCAAGCCATCCAGGTATTTACTTCTCTGCCTTCCTCTTGTTCTTGCCAGTTCTCCAATTTATTTCTTCTCATAACATGACCAAAAAATGTTGACCGTCTACGTCTAATTTCTCTAATCAGCTTACGATCTTCATTTGTTTCTTGTAGGACTTGGTCATTGGTTTTTCTGTCTGTCCATGGTATTCTTTGCATTTTCCTCAGAAACCATATTTCCACAGCCATCAGATGTTTTTCAGCCTGCCTGCTCATTGTTCACACTTCACATCCATACTAAAGCACAGGTCCTATGTAACACCTCAACACTCTTTTTCTCGTTTCAATTGACATCTTTTTATTGGTCAGTATATGTTTTCCATCTTACAAAAGGCTACCATCGCCACGGCAATTCTTATTCTAATCTCTTCAAGACATCTCCCATCAGATGTTATGACTGTTCTGAGTAATAACAGTATTTTAATCACAGTAAATTATTATTAGCCAGAACTCTGTTAACAAAACCCATTTGGAAAACGTAATAAAAGTGGAAATGAAGCAAATGCTCTATAGGTATATGTCACTTTAATCAGCATTGAACATTCATAGCATTTCATAGCACCAGAATGAGTTACATCAAATCAAACATTTAGCTGCTTGTTTATGATTAATAAATCTTTACAGCTGCTGGACAACGAAGATCAGATTATAAGCAAATGAACTCACCAGTGACCAGGACAATTCATTGGCTTCAGAGCATAAGTTTCCTTTTCACAGTCAAATGAGAACATGTTTTCCTGAAAATATTATATGTATAGGTCATAAATTGTCTGCTTTCTAGGCATCTCAAAGTGTTAATACAATTTTCAAATATGTTGTTGATTTTAAAGCTGCCTATTCTTAGCAGCCCAAAGTTATTCTTATGATGGTGTTAGGTCCTTAGGTCCTCTGTAGCTGTTCCAGGCCTGCATGCCCAATTCTTAACCCTTTGAAAATAAAGTTTGTTCGTTCGTTCCAGGGACCCATAGATTGAGTGTGTAACTGTTGGAGATGGTTGTAGCAGCTTTTCTCTAGTGTTTGAAAGTGCAGAGCACTAAAGAGAAGGTGGCTGATGATTTCATAAGGAGAGAGCAATGTCTGCACAGTAGTGCATGTCTGGGATTATTATGGTTTTCATGACTATTCAATCTAGCATGCCCTATTACAAACTGACATATTAGGCTCTGTGGGTCATTGGTGTTACAGCTGATATTTGGTTGGAGACTTTCTTTAGAAAGAGTTTGGACCATTGTAACCATTGCCCATCTGTTCAGCCAGTCTACTCTGAGAACCTGTTGGTCTGTTTGCATACTGCTACGTTTGTCCGTTTGTTGTTTTTTGGCTCCTGCTTTAGTAAGTCTATCAGCCTTCTATTTCACTGTGACCAAACATCTACTGTAATTTTATATTGACAGAATTATTCAAACACTGAAAGATCTCATCCTTATGTGCTATGCTGGAGGGTGCTGGCAGTCATGTTCCTCCACAACCATCTGTTCGTTGTTAAATACATTCCACCACTGATCAACTTCCACCCCAAGTTACCACTCCAATTATCATGGTCTTCTTTTGTCTCTAACTCAACCTTTGTCACAATGTTTTCCAAACCCTCCTTTCTCACAAGACCATGAGAAATGACACGGGTGGAAATGCAGTAAAACTGTAATAAGTACAATGAGTAAATCAATGAAAATTCAGCACTGACACTGATAAGCTTTACAAGAACACAAACACAAGTGACAAAGTGGACATTGCAGCTAGAGCCCTCACCAGCACACCAACAAAGTCACTGTTAGTTACAACTACATAGAAATTATACAAAAGTTACTTAGCTGTTGATCTGTCGCCCGAGTCAATCAGACCATGTAACACTCATCGGGCGCACAAATCAGAGAACGTACGATTACTATGGGTCAGCTGCCAGGTCCACTTTGTCACCTGTGATCATGTTCTTGTAAAGCTTACTATTCCACTTCTCTTTTTCCCTTCATTTACTCATCATAACATGACCAAAGCAAAAGACTGTTTTGTCCTGATGTCAGCAATCATTTGTCTTTGTAAATTGTCCTTCTGTAATGACATGACTGTTTCCTCTTGATGTGTGTGTATTCTCATGTTTCCCGACATCCTTGCAATAGCAGACTCTGTTTTCAACACATCAGGCTATGTTTTCCGCTTGACTTGTCTCCTGTAGTTTCTCCCAGTATGTACTTAAATCAAACTGACACTACAATAAAAGTTTTTTCTGGATACTTACGGCATAGTGCTGCCAGTGGCCGGAGATCTCCCACAACTTGCTGTTGTAAATGTTTGGAGACACAACTTCAGTAAAACCTCTCTCCCAGTAAACAGTCTGTACAAACAGGCAAGAATACATAATATAAATATGTTAAAACTCAAGTGACACATTGCATAAATCATCATCATCATCATCATAAAATGCTTTGCCGACCTGTGTGGGTGATCATGCTCCTCCATATTTTGCAATCTCCAACAGCGTATATCAATTCATGAGATGACACCTTTCCATGCCATGATGAAAAACACCCATCAGCTATCTTCCTTTGCCTGTCTTCCATACATCTTTCCAGTTGTCACGTGTCCCAGTTCTTTTCTTTTCATATGGCCAAAATGACGACTGCTTTTTTTTTATGTTTATGATAAGTTGTCTTTATGCCTTAGCCTATTTCAAAACATTTAGTCATATTGGCTGTCAAAGGAATTTTCAGCATAGACAAGTAAAATGTCAAACATCATCTTCATCAAGTTCATCAGCCATTGGGCTGCTTTTGTAGTTCCCGAATAACTTTTCCTAATGGCGTTAATCTGTTGTTGCTCATTTCAATACTGTGAATGTGTCCTATAGCAAGTCTCTGTACATAAAGGCAACAAAGGTGTTGCTTGGTCCGTTACTTTATCAATAAGGCAATCATTAAATGCTGTTGTATTTCCCCTCAAAAAATAGTGACAATAAACAGAATTTAAAATATTCATGATGTCAGTTTACTTCAATAAACATACAATGCACAAAATAAGGCACCTGATTGATAAACACTTGTTACATTCTTTCTTAAAACTCACTGAGCTTTCATCTGTTATTTGATATCAGTCAAGACAGAATGCAGAGAGGTAAAAATTAGGCCTTCATACATTCTAGAACACAACATGAATTTAAGTGCCCAGTTCCCTTCCTCCCTACTCTTGTGTAAACAATTCTGACAATTATTTGGGATTTATAATAAGAGACATGAAATATATATATATATTTTTTTTTCTTTCTAGAAATTAATATGAAAATTCATGCTCCTGGTCAAAATTTTCTGACGCCTGGATTGTTATACCCCTGTGTATATATGTGTGTGTATTTATATATATTTCACAATAGAGACTCAACCATTTCGTGACTGGCCTTTCCATGCCAATAGCTCTTATTTATTACTCTTCCTTCCACATTTTTCTTATATCACTCATCTGCTACAGAACGGAAAAACGTGTGATATGCTTTTAGAGGTTGCCTTATTACATGACTGAACCATTCTGTTTTTAATCATTCACCTCTTACATCTAACATTAAAGATTAACTGATACAAAATGTGATGTAATTACCCGTATGAATTCAATAAGAGTATTATAAATATGAGCGCCTCTTGGTAGGAAGAAACAGCTTCCAGGACTCAGTTCATGAAAGAAGAACAGCTCTTGTTCCTGGAGAAATGAAATATTTTAATATTTATAACAGTATATACACATACACCAAGAAATAATTTATAAACATAAACTTTTAAAGAATGTAGGAATTCTCTTTTACTTTATAAATTAGTAACCTTTAGTGTCAGTTTATTTCCAAACTGCTTTAAAACTATATTGATGTTATACTTAGGTTTAAAGGGTACATTACCCAAAACATTTACAACCAGGCCAATAGTTTGGTTGAAGGCTTATCAGTCATTGAAGGATAAAAGGCTGTGGAGGAGCAGGAGGAGGAGGAGGGGGGGAGGAGGAAGAAGAAGAAGAAGAAGAAGAAGAAGAAGAAGAAGAAGAAGAAGAAGAAGAAGAAGAAGAAGAAGAAGAAGAAGAAGACGAAGAAGAAGAAGAAGAAGAAGAAGAAGAAGAAGAAGAAGAAGAAGAAGAAGAAGAAGAAGAAGAAGAAGAAGAAGAAGAAGAAGAAGAAGAAGAAGAAGAAGAAGAAGCAGCAGCAGCAGAAATTAAAGTTAAAACTATATAAGTTTAAGGAAAACAAAGATGAAAGAGCAGGGGGAAAAAATGCCTACTTTTCCAATTTTGCGATGGTCTCTTTTGGCTGCCTCTTCTTGCAAGTGCTTCCACTCTTTCAGCTGTTTGGGCTCTGGAAATGAAATACCGTACAGTCTTTGTAAACTCTCAGCCTCTGAATTTCCCTCCCAGTAAGTTGAGGAATTCTGAAAAACATTGAACATTAAAACGCATTACATATTGACATTATTATTATATATGAAACATTGTATAGATGATGTCATGTTGCTCATTTGATAAAAGGCAGTTTTTGCTTGTCCTAATCTGTTGTTTAATTCTGTAGTACATCTTCCATTTGATGTTACCCATGTACCTAAGTATATGAATGTCCTTTCTTGCCCCAATTTAATTCCCTTTTGGCTTTCATTGTACATCTGGGTAGACTGCATTTATTGCTGCTGGAATAGGAAATCCAATATGGAACTGGCTACCCTGGGAAAGTTAACCCGGTCAACAAATGCCTGCAGATGTTGGATGTGTCGGCCTAACTGTGCAAGAACACAGCTCTGCTGTAAACAGGCATAGCGCAATCACGTCCGGAAAAAAAAAAAATCCAGATGAACGCAGAAAAAGAAGAAGAACTGGCTTCAATGACTTCAGACAAGGAAGGCTCCAATATGTACCTAACCAGCACACAACAGGAACAATGATCATCCACATCCTGAAAATTCTATGTGGGAAAACAAGTACTCATGAACTTGACCTGAGCAAGTAACACTTGATTCTTCATTATAATCATAGTCACAGGTCATTTTTATATTACCCCTAGTACTATAGTCTTCTTGCTATTGAAGCTAAGACCATCTTTTGTACCTTCTATCACCATGGAGAGATCATTTTCTGAAGCTCCCCATGAAATTGTGCTAAAGGACAGTGATGCCAGTATCATCATCATTATCATCATGTGGCTGCGGGACGCAGAGGTGTTTCCAAGGCACCAGGGCCAGGTTCAATACTGGCCAAGACCTAACACGTCCTAGTCGTGCGCCCTGTGCAACAGGGCCCTTTGGGGTCCTGGTTAACGTAATAGGATCACTGATTCTTCCGAAGTCTGAGAGTATCTGCCTGCACGGCGAGGAACCACCAGTCTGCACACCAATAAGCCAGACATCGGACAACGGATACTCGTGCAAACCTCAGTCCGGTATGACATCACACTGATGTTGGATAACAGGATGTCTTCATCCGACATATTCGACGCTGGAGTTCACAGCCAGCAAGCACAAGCAAGCAAGCATCATGTGGCTGCCAAAAGGTTCAGACTCCCATGAACTCCACAGATCTCGGTCTTTGGTTCTCTGAGCCAATTCTATTGATGATATTCACCCACCATATCAGTCCATCCAGCATCATCTCTCAGTCTGGCCTGGCCTCTTGTTGATCTTCCCAACTGCTTAGGATGTTTTCTCTTCTCATTACATGACAAAACTGTCTCCTCCTTATATTTATAGTAGGATATATACACCAAGAAACAATTTATTAAAACAAACTTTAAATAAATCATACGGTGCGTAAAAACTTTTACCTATTATCTACATCAACCTGTTGATCTTATTTACTGTTCAATTATGAAGAGCTGAAGTTTTTTTAAAATCCTGAGTAGTAATTGTTGACTACTGAAGAAGGGGATGGAGAATGAATGGGAATATCCGAAGTGCAGTGATGCTGATTCTTGAGAATGCTCCAAGTGCAATTATTTTTTAAATTTCATATTGATTATCCAGAGCAAGCTATGTGTTTTGAGGACTAAACTGAGTTGAAGTTTTTTTTATCCAGAGCGAGCCATATGTGTTGCATTGACTGCACTGAGTTTTCATGGCAAATTTGAACCAATAGTCTCTGCTTGACATATTTCCAATGTCAGAATGAGGTTTACATGTTTTTTAAATTAAAAAGAATTTCATAACAGCAACTCCAGGTTGATGAAGAGAGCTATCCCGATAGAGTTGCCAACTCCCCCGGTCAACAAATGCCCGCAGAAGTTGGATGTGTCGGCCTAACGCCGCAAGAATGGAGCTCTGCTGTAAACAGGCACAACGCAATCACGTCCGGAAAAAAAACTCCGGATGAACGAAGAAGAAGAAGAAGAGTTGCCAACTCAGTACAAAACTACTACATACCTTTGTCACAGCTAAAGCTTTCACTTTTCCAGTGTGGCGTACATGTGGGCCCCGACAAAGGTCAATAAGTGTACCACATCTGTTTTTGAAAACAGAAAACTTTTTCAGTAAAATATGGAACCAGTTAAAACCTCAGTTAATTTCACAAGGTGTACTTAAAAAATTCCCAAAACAATTTATTTCAACATAATTTTGTTTAATGGTTCATTAAAATGCAAAACACTTAAGATAAAATGCCACCAACCTGTAAACTGTCGTGGTTGGAGTGGTAACTTTTTCATTGATTATTCTCTTCTTGAACTCATTGTACTGTAAATAAGCAGTATAAAAATGGAAAGGTCAGCATTAAAGAGTCCATACACATACATCAAATGATTCCTCACATTAATTTAATGAAAATCTCACGAAATCACACATCACAAGGAATTATAATTTGTCTGTCTTGATTTGAACATTTGTAATGAATTTAGGAGCCACAGTGGTATTGTAACTAGTGTGTTTGTCTGCCAAGAAGCCCTGTTCAATCCCCAGCAGAGGTAGGATTATTTTTTTTCTGACTAATATGGCTCTGGGGTCGAGCCAGTCTTATAAAAATGAGTAGCACAAAATTTTCTGGGAATTGTCTGGGAGGAAAAAGTGATGAAAAAGGAAAAGGTCACCCTCCTTATACATCATGTGATGGCTTAAAAGTTCACACCCGATTGGCAGTATATGCTCAAGAACTACCTGTCACTGAATTTTACATTCTGAAACCTTAACAAATAAGTAAATAGAAAGTTAACAGCTGCAATTATAGTTTATATAACTTACACTTAATTGTTGGCAGTGAAAATAGAAGCAGGCGACTGCTGATGAGCTTATGTCAAAAGAAAAATGTGTGAACTTAACTACAAACCTCAACAAGTGGATGACATTAACCAACACAAAAATTAACAATTCTACCAGTCTTTGTTGACATACAAAACAACGGAAAACAAGAACACTTAGCTGCAAAAAAAAACAAAAAAACAGAAATATACTAATTCACAGTTAGATATTGGAACATTACATACTGCTGCCAAAACGGTCGCCGCTGTGTTTCGAACGCGGGTAAGCGGCATTACGAATCATGTCCGCAATGCCATTGCCACAGAGACCGGCAAGTAAGTAAATAAATAACCCTTATTACACATTTTGAGATATACTAGGCATAAAAAGTCGCTTAAAAGTCGACTTCATTGCACCGGGTTTTATCCCATATGGCTTGGTCTCTTCCCGCAGCGCGGAAAGCGTCGCACAAAGCACGAACCCCGAGCTTCAGCGATGACCCACAGGAGTCTCCGAAAAAATTCACTCGTGAACCGAAGGACACGACCCAGAATCAAACCCACAACCTTCAGAGCCCGAGTCAAGCGGTTTGACCATTTCACCACGGAGACTTCCCTTATACTAGGCATATTGTGCTAAAGCCAAATTTTATACACAGATTGGCACGTGAGGGGTCATGTGGTCAATACCACACAGACCACCTTTACTTCTCAAGCCATATCCTGTTCCCCATTATTGGCTGGCTCGACCTGACAACCCATGCGTAACTTAAAAATTCACCTCGATGCAAATATGAATCCATGACCGTCGAGCCAGCAGGCATGCATGCTAGCCACAGAATTACCAAATCCCCCTAATACAAATTTTACTTAGCTTTCAAAATTCTTTGATGTAACTACTCCTATGAATTCAAAATTATAAACATAAACTCTTAAATACTGTAGGAATTTTCTCTTACTTTATAAATTAGCCACTTCTAGGGTCAGTTTCATTCCAATTTCACTTAAATGTTTCGTCAGATTCCAAATAAAACAATGTTTCACAATTAGCAAACAATACTAGAAATGCTGGTACTTGATATGAGCACTGGTACATATGGTTTTAAGAACTTCATTTAACAAGGTACTGCCTATGGAATTAAATAAATGCTACAATTTAAAATACAGGCTTGTCCTTGTTAAGGTCACTATTTACCTCAAACATTTTCAGGAGATCCTCTTTTGTCATCTCCAGCCTCTCAAAGGGTTGTTTTTCCTTGGCTATATTTTTCACTATTGTTTCCAAATCTGGGAAAACAGAGCTTGAAATGGGCCTGAAAGCAGATATTTTGCATTGGTTAAACAGATATTCTATAATAACTGAGGATGCTTATCATAAAGACCATTACTTTATTATTGTTGTGAACCACAGCTACTACTCTTCAAAAAGTAAAACAAGTCCACTAACATTTCACTAAGAAAGATTGGGAGATAGAGTTAGGTAATAGAGCCATAATGAGTTGAGTTGAGCTAAGCAACGACATCACTGCACTCAGGACATAGATAGCGTTAGGTAATAGGGCCATATTGAGTTGAGTTGAGCTAAGAAATTACATCACTGCACTCAGGACATAGAGTTAGGTAATAGGACCATACTGAGTTGAATTGAGCTAAGAAATGACATCATTGCACTCAGGACATAGATAGAGTTAGGTAATAGGACCATATTGAGTTGAACTGAGCTAAGAAACGACATCACTGCACTCAAGACATAGAGTTAGGTAATAGGGCCATATTGAGTTGAGTTGAGCTAAGAAATGACATCATTGCACTCAGGACATAGAGTTAGGTAATAGGACCATACTGAGTTGAGTTAAGAAATGACATCACTGCACTCAGGGCATAGATAGAGTTAGGTAATAGGACCATATTGAGTTGAGGTGAGCTAAGAAACGACATCACTGCACTCAGGGCATAGATAGAGTTAGGTAATAGGACCATATTGAGTTGAGTTGAGCTAAGAAATTACATCACTGCACGAGTTAGGTAATAGGACCATACTGAGTTGAATTGAGCTAAGAAATGACATCATTGCACTCAGGACATAGAGTTAGGTAATAGGACCATATTGAGTTGAACTGAGCTAAGAAACGACATCACTGCACTCAAGACATAGAGTTAGGTAATAGGGCCATATTGAGTTGAGTTGAGCTAAGAAACGACATCACTGCACTCAAAACATAGATAAAGTTAGGTAATAGGGCCATATTGAGTTGAGTTGAGCTAAGAAATGACATCACTGCACTCAGGACATAGAGTTAGGTAATAGGGCCATATTGAGTTGAGTTGAGCTAAGAAATTACATCACTGCACTCAGGACATAGAGTTAGGTAATAGGGCCATATTGAGTTGAATTGAGCTAAGAAATGACATCACTGCACTCAGGACATAGAGTTAGGTAATAGGGCCATATTGAGTTGAGTTGAGCTAAGAAATGACATCATTGCACTCAGGACATAGAGTTAGGTAATAGGACCATATTGAGTTGAGTTGAGCTAAGAAACGACATCACTGCACTCAGGACATAGAGTTAGGTAATAGGACCATACTGAGTTGCGTTGAGATAAGAAATGACATCACTGAACTCAGGACATAGAGTTAAGTAATAGGACCATATTGAGTTGAGGTGAGCTAAGAAACGACATCACTGCACTCAGGGCATAGATAGAGTTAGGTAATAGGACCATATTGAGTTGAGTTGAGCTAAGAAATTACATCACTGCACTCAGGACATAGAGTTAGGTAATAGGACCATACTGAGTTGAATTGAGCTAAGAAATGACATCATTGCACTCAGGACATAGAGTTAGGTAATAGGACCATATTGAGTTGAACTGAGCTAAGAAACGACATCACTGCACTCAAGACATAGAGTTAGGTAATAGGGCCATATTGAGTTGAGTTGAGCTAAGAAACGACATCACTGCACTCAAAACATAGATAAAGTTAGGTAATAGGGCCATATTGAGTTGAGTTGAGCTAAGAAATGACATCACTGCACTCAGGGCATAGACAGAGTTAGGTAATAGGACCATATTGAGTTGAGTTGAGCTAAGAAATTACATCACTGCACTCAGGACATAGAGTTAGGTAATAGGACCATACTGAGTTGAATTGAGCTAAGAAATGACATCATTGCACTCAGGACATAGAGTTAGGTAATAGGACCATATTGAGTTGAACTGAGCTAAGAAACGACATCACTGCACTCAAGACATAGAGTTAGGTAATAGGGCCATATTGAGTTGAGTTGAGCTAAGAAACGACATCACTGCACTCAAAACATAGATAAAGTTAGGTAATAGGGCCATATTGAGTTGAGTTGAGCTAAGAAATGACATCACTGCACTCAGGACATAGAGTTAGGTAATAGGAACATATTGAGTTGAGTTGAGCTAAGAAATGACATCACTGCACTCAGGACATAAAGTTAGGTAATAGGGCCATATTGAGTTGAGTTGAGCTAAGAAATGACATCACTGCACTCAGGACATAAAGTTAGGTAATAGGGCCATATTGAGTTGAGTTGAGCTAAGAAACGACATCATTGCACTCATGACATAGAGTTAGGTAATAGGAACATATTGAGTTGAGTTGAGCTAAGAAATGACATCACTGCACTCAGGACATAGAGTTAGGTAATAGGGCCATATTGAGTTGAGTTGAGCTAGAAACGACATCATTGCACTCATGACATAGAGTTAGGTAATAGGAACATATTGAGTTGAGTTGAGCTAAGAAATGACATCACTGCACTCAGGACATAGAGTTAGGTAATAGGACCATATTGAGTTGAGTTGAGCTAAGAAACGACATCATTGCACTCATGACATAGAGTTAGGTAATAGGACCATACTGAGTTAAGAAATGACATCACTGCACTCAGGACATTCCTATACACGCTCCATTCCCTCGTACAACAGCCAGTGAAGAGTCATACTGCTAATGGTTCCAACTGCCATGTAATTGAAAGTTGCCCTGGTCTTCTCTCTCAGTTGTGAGATTCATCCAGAACCCCTGCCGATCCCCCCGCCATATTATTCTCTCCACATACGGGTTATCAATCTGTTCCACCACTTTCTCCACCTGGTCCTACAAGCACCTGATCACCTCTCCCTTATCCATAGGTAATCTATCACCAAGAAGTGCATTCCCTGCCAGCCTATTCATTCCCCACATACCCTCATGACCAGTGCAGAAAATCCGTACTGGGGGGGGGGGGGGGGGGGGGGGGGGGTGTGTGTGTGTGAGAGAGAGAGAGAGAGAGAGAGAGAGAGAGAGAGAGAGAGAAAGGGGGATGTGTGTGTGTGAAAGAATGGGGAAAGGGGGAGGGGGTGGGGGGGGGGGGGGGAAGAGAGAGAGAGCGAGTAAAATATTCAAATTAAACAAAACAACCTATCTGAATACATCAGAGCAGTAGCCAGTAAACATATAGACCAGTCTGCTGCAGGGTGACTGTCAAGCAGACAAACTTACTCTTCACACCACATGTCGTAGTAAAAGCCTTCTTCAATTGGAGGACCATAGCAGAGGTGGCCGCCCGTGTTGCGCTCCATTGCTTCACCCATCATGTGTGCACTCGAATGCCAAAATACATACTGACCTAAAAACAACACAAATTACAAATGTTAAATTTAAGCAGAACAGTTTTAATTTTCATGTTGGTTCTAAAAAAAAAAAAAACAGTTAGTTGTATATCCTTTTCAAGACGTGGCAGTCAACCCCAGCATTTTTTGGCTGTTTGTGATTTCTAGGCAAGTTTACATGCAGTAGTTAGCCATTGCTTTCTGAATGGCCGACACTCATACCTTTGTATGGGAACCAAATCAAGGTGGTCTGGTTTCACATCGCCTGGACCTGTGCCTCGAACGTGGTATGCGGGATAACAAATTGCATTTGTAACCCCTTCGCCACAGAGCCGGTATTATTTCTAAAGCTTCTCAATAATGTCTGATGTTTTAAGGCAATATAGAAGTGTGAGGTTTTCATCTGCTGACAAATGAAATACCTAAAACATGTGGAGGAAACATGACCAACCTAGGTGACATGACTCAATGTAATAGTCATGGTTTATTAAAATATAATCACGCCTAAGTGCATGAAAAACGCCTAAGTGCGTGAAAAACGCTGATTAAGTTCTGCATGGTGCAGGCCAAGAAGACACTGGGACGGGAAACGATCAGCGAAGGTGACTGGCGAATCTATCTGTGGTTGTGATTTGAGGTGGACATGCCACATTTTGAGAAGGCAATGGCCATTAATTGTGCCGCCTGTGTTTAGAAGCTAGCTGAACATGATTGTGAGCAAATATTAATGTGATCGTTTATTAGTTGTAAGACGTATATGTGAAACTTGTGGAAAGTAAGAAATTAAACATAGAGAAAGGAACCGGTCTCGTGTAATGATCATTTGAAGTTCGTAAACGTATTATGGTGCTAAATGATAATACAATCCTGTGGTCTAACCTCTGTAGACCAATACTTATTATGTTTAACAATTATTATGTTTAACGATCAAGTACAAACTAAGCTGGACAATATGAGGAGGCATGTTCTAAAGCAACGGTCTAGATCCTGATGGACGTCATAAAAGAATAACTTGTCAAGATGAAGACGAGCCAGAAGAAGAAAAGTAAAACCATGGCGTTAACAACCTGAAATAAACCAATCATCGCACCGTGGCACTAGGCCCAATCCCTGCCAGTCTGTTTGTGCTGTGCTGGATACAAACCAATATGCCTCTTTCCCATAGAATTCAATGAAATACAGTGTATTATGTAATGTTTATTGTGATGGTTGTTGATATTTATTGGCTAAATAGAGGTGGGTTGGAGGGCTTGTTGGAGAGATACAAACCAATATGCCTCTCCACAGATGTGAAGTTCCAGTACTAGTTTACTACACCCTGCAGGCGTCTGAACTTGGAGAGTGATACCTCTGCAACATAGACCCTCTAGATATGTGCTGTGGTACCAGGTCAGGAGACTACTACTACAGGAAGGCCCCGGTTAATGTCGGGGTTATGTTCTTGGAAAATGTGACTTTAAGGAAACGACGTACAGCACGCTATTTCCCATAGAATTACATGAAATACAGTGTATTGTGTAATGTTTATTTTGATGGTTGTTGATATTTATTGGCTAAATAGAGGTGGGTTGGAGGGCGGGTGGTAGAGTTATTGGTATGTAGGCATTAAAACCATGACTCGCTCCAAAACTATCATCAGCACTACTAGTACTGCACTCACCCGCTTTCTTAGCTAGATCTTCACAGAGATACTTTGCTTTCTCTTGGATAACCATCTTTCTCACAGGCATATTCCGTTAGTTCTGGTCTTCAATCCAGACGGCCAATAGTGCTTCCATGTTCTCCATAAGAGTACTTCTGGTACGAGTGATCTTTGAAGAACTCAAAGGGGTTATGTCTTTAGCACCCTCTTTAATGTTGTCCTTACTGTGGTTGGAGGTAAACCATGGACTCTACAGATATCAACAGCCCTATCGCCAGTCTCAAAACGAAGTAACACATCTAACTTCACCTCAAGAGTAACACTTTTCCTGGTTCTCTTACAACCAGACACACTATCAGCACTTACTGTGCACTCTGAACTCATAATTATGGATGAATACACAATAAAAATCCTGGGAAAACGCACTGCACAAAATGTAAAATGGCGACGTTAACGCAGAATAGCAACACACATGGCAACGTTACAGTGAAACGTAGTGACATAAAGTGAAGTTATGTCCCATTGTGACGACGTTATAGCGAAACGACCTAAACCGAAGCGACATATAGCAAAGCCTTCCTGTACTAACTAACCTTACTCCAATAGATTCAAGTCCCTTTCAGGGCTCAGGCAACACAAAGACTTATGTGTCAGGCTTAAGACTTCAAACAGTCTTTCAATGGATTCACTAATCAACCAATCAAATAAAGACAAAGTTCTTTCAAACTGTAATTTAGTTTCACTTATCAAATAGATAAAAAAAAAGTGATGCCTAATAGAAATGTTCAGTTGCAATATGTATTTATTCTTCTTCTTGTCCTTTATCCCCAGGCCCTCAATCAAAACCACGTCAAGCCGTCCTATCTCTTGCTATCTCCTGCAACTCCCCTCATGTCCTCCCAATATTATTCATTCCTGTCTGTCATTCTTGTCTCCTTGTGTTTTTAGGTCTCCTGTTATTTAGTCGCCTTTCTCAACATGCATGGTAAGTTACACAGAGTTACTGTTCTTTGCTTGCCATTACTATCTCAGTAACATATATTTTGTTACACATTTATGAAATACATTTTAAAAATGGTGCTTAATATAATTTTCACTTGCAATATGTTTTCATTTCTGCAGATTCACAACAAATGGTAGCAAGGTAAAACATGAATATGTTTGATCATGTCAAATGTAATCTATAAAATTAATGAACAAACCTTCAGGATCTTCAAATTTCAGTAGCTGCAGAGATGAATCTTTTTCAAAAGGTCTGTCCAAGTCCCACAGTTCGCCATTTACTTTTGCCACAACAGTGTTGTCTGCCAGCCCTTGGCTAGACAAATTACAAACAACATGTTGTCATTACAAATATTACTGATTTTATATTTTCTGAATGATTTAGGAACTTCAAGAAACAAAGCCATGTTGGACAACTAAACTGCGTAGGAAACCACTTTTAGTAAGACCAGGAAAATAAAATCCAGAAAGTCTTGTCATCAAACAATTTAGAGAGTTTTCATATAGTGTTGGTGGTCTTAGTGAAGACGAATTAAAACTGCAATAATATATTTATGACTAAGTTATGTTTATAACTGTGCTACTTATTTACCATGAAATGTTAGAAAACTTTTGATTTGTGGATATAATATATATATGTGTGGGGAAATCATGAGGTGATTTTGCTGATTATGTCAAGAGTGTGGTCGGATGAGGGTTCATATAGTGTTGGTGGTCTTAGTGAAGACAAACTGAATTAAAACTGCAATAATATATTTATGACTAAGTTATGTTTATAACTGCTACTTATTTACCATGAAATATTAGAAAACTTTTGATTTGTGGATATAATATATATGTATGGGAAATCATGAGGTGATTTTGCTGATTATGTCAAGAGTGTGGTCGGATGAGGGTTCATATAGTGTTGGTGGTCTTAGTGAAGACAAACTGAATTAAAACTGCAATAATATATTTATGACTAAGTTATGTTTATAACTGCTACTTATTTACCATGAAAAGTTAGAAAACTTTTGATTTGTGGATATAATATATATGTATGGGAAATCATGAGGTGATTTTGCTGATTATGTCAAGAGTGTGGTCGGATGAGGGTTCATATAGTGTTGGTGGTCTTAGTGAAGACAAACTGAATTAAAACTGCAATAATATATTTATGACTAAGTTATGTTTATAACTGCTACTTATTTACCATGAAATGTTAGAAAACTTTTGATTTGTGGATATAATATATATATATGTGTGGGGAAATCATTAGGTGATTTTGCTGATTATGTCAAGAGTGCGGTCGGATGAGGGTTCATATAGTGTTGGTGGTCTTAGTGAAGACAAACTGAATTAAAACTGCAATAATATATTTATGACTAACTTATGTTTATAACTGCTACTTATTTACCATGAAATGTTAGAAAACTTTTGATTTGTGGATATAATATATATATGTGTGGGGAAATCATTAGGTGATTTTGATGATTATGTCAAGAGTGCGGTTGGATGAGGGTTCGCTGGCTTAGCTTGCCATAAGCTAAGAGAGGCTAAGACTGGCCACCTATTCCTCCACACATTCAAGCCTACAAAATATGATGGTCCTAATACTTGACAGGCCTATAGCAGATCCCTGATTCAGGACTACTGTTGTTGTCTTAAGGAGAGTTGTAATGGTGTTGGCTACCTCAACCCATTATAAAAAAAACTTTAGCTGTAAAATGTAAACAATAAAATATTTTCAGGATTGGGAAGATTGGCATGAGGTGGCTGAGGACCTGTGTCCACTGCAGGATAAAAGACAAAAGAAGATCGGACAAATATGATAGGAACCATACATGATACACACATTTAGACTGCTTCTTCTGTCTTGTATGCCCTAGTGGAGCATAGGCCCTCAACCACCTCAATGCTAATTCCCCTACCCTTTGCAACCTACTCAGCTTCCCCCATGTCTTCCCTACATTATTCATCTCTATATTATTCATCTGTCTGATTCTCTTCTCCGTGTGCTGTTAGGTCTCTCGCTAATTTGTTACCTTGAAGATTCCAGAGGAAAGACTTTCTAGTTATATTATTAACAGGTTTCCTCAATGTGTATCCTACTCAGCAACAGCATCTTTTCCTCACCTCTTGATTCACTAAGGCTTGCTTAGTTCTCTCCATGAGCTCTACACTGGTTACTCTGTCATATCGTTTTAGTAATATTTGCACAGGCACCAATTAATGAATATTTGTAGTTTATTAGTAGTTGTTTTAGTTGTTTTCCATGTTCCATACAGCATTACTGATGTGACAAAAGATATTCTAAGCTTATTGCTAGATGTTATTTCTCTTGGCTTCCACAAATTTCTTAATACCATGAAAGCATCTCTTGCCTTATGAATACTTATAGTAATATCTATATCTGTTCCCTTAACTTTACATTTTTACCCAAATATGAGTTGATTCCATCTCTTGAGTTAAGGTTTCATTATCTGTCTTTTCCCTATGAATTTTTACAACTAGTTGCTGTGACCTCCCGTCCAGTGCATTCAGTTTATCTTATATTTGATGTATGTGTGGGACAGGAGGGCAATGTTGTCATCATCACCAAGTTGCTCTGTCAGAGTCAAATAACATTCATTTCTGCTGGTAACTATAGTTATCTTCATAATCCAGTTTTACAGCCACTAAGAATAATAAAGGTGACAAAGGCCAAAAGGCACTCCTGCCTCATTTTCTTATTTCAAATGTATCCATTAGATTTACCTCGTAAAGAACTCTGCATTTTATGTTCTAATTTGCTGCCTTTCTTGAGATGATCTTCTATGGGATCCCATACAGAGTTATCAATTTCCAAAGAGACTGCCCATCAATACAGTCAAAGACCTTGTCGTAGTCCATAAATCGTAGATAAAGTGGCAAATTCATTCTGATTCCAACAATGCCATACATTTCCTTCTTCAAATCCCCAACCCGTTTCATATTACACAATTGTGATTACATGAACAATAGATCTGAAATAAGCAATACATACCTAATTCCAACTGCAATATCATATGGGGTAGTTTTCCAAGCCTGCCCATCCTTTTGAGATCCATCTGGTAAAGCAATT
The DNA here is from genome assembly GCA_014155875.1 of Cepaea nemoralis. Lineage (NCBI taxonomy): Eukaryota > Metazoa > Mollusca > Gastropoda > Stylommatophora > Helicidae > Cepaea > Cepaea nemoralis. The sequence continues at coordinate 466,011 of JACEFZ010008130.1, forward strand.
TTGATTGCAAAAGGTTCCTGAGCTGCCACCCAATCTTTTCTTTTCTTTACCAGCTCCTCCCATAGTTTCTGTCTGTGCTCAATGAATGCAGGTGGTGGCTGCAGCTAGAATGTACAATTTCATGGCTTATGGCAATATTTGTAAAATACTTTTTTTTTGGTTGCATACACATTGCAGTCAACATCAGCATGTTTCAGATGCTGTTGATGTACTAGGCAAGATTACACTCAGTAGTTTGCCATTGATTTCTGAGCGACAGGCTCACACACCCCTAAGTTACCAACGTGGCGAGAACCGCTACTGATTCTCGCGCAGGTTACATTACTCACGAGAATATACGGGATTACAGAGAAAGACGTTAACCCCTAGGCCAGGGAGGACGGCTTGTAAAATATACAATGTAAAAATAACATAGTTTTTTTTTTAAATAATTTTTTAAAAAAAAAGGAATGTATTTGGAAGCAATGACTATGTAGCATGCAAAACTGTCATTACACTTCTGATAAACAGTCATGGCTCTTTAGATTGATGGACAAATGTTTACTGACACGGCACTTCAAAAAGAGGACAAAACATATGAAAATACATCTATATGTTATACTTTTGATTATCATTTCTCATAAATGTGGAGATCTGCAAACATTTTTATCATGCTGATATGTCTTGCGGTAACAAATGTCTTTGTTTACACAATGAAGCACAAATATAGGTCTTTGTATACTTCTATTAAAGTTCCTAGCAAATACATTTGCTGTACCCATGACTTCTGAATATCCCCCCCCCCCCCCATATTTATGGTTGCGTTTCCTTCCTAACCTTTTTTGCATGATCTTGGCAAAATCTTTCAGGTGTGATCTGTTATGCCGAGTGTGTGTGTGTGTGTGTTTTTTTTTTTTTTGCACTCGCTCACTTTGAACTCAAGCGTAGTTCATACATACTACTTTTAGTAGTGCTGGACTGAATTGTGCATGTGCGTTAGCTTTCCCTATTAACAGTGTCCCTCGCCATCAGGCAAACCCACTACGACTTCAGAGGTACTTGTAATTTACGTCCACAAGTTAAGGACAATAGGTAAAGATTTTAGTCCAACTGTCCGGTGTAGGGTTTGAACCCCTTACCTCGGTATCAGCAGAACGGATGTTTAAAAACACATGTTCTTATCTATTCGGCCATGCTGACCTACTGCTAAATGTTTGATACTGACTACATCCTAAAGCTCCCAGATTTATTTGGGATTGCAATAAACATATTTACATACGCCAAGAGGTGTGTCTCCAGTAACAAATATTGTTTTCAATAGCCTCTTGAAATGGCCAGGAAATTGCAAAGAATACCATGGACAGACAGAAAAACCAATGAACAAGTCCTTCAAGAAACAAATGAAGATCGTAAACTGATTGGAGACATTAGACGTAGACAGTCAAAATTTTTGGGCATGTTATGAGAAGAAATGAATTGGAGAACTTAGTGACAACTGGCAAGATCGAGGGGAACAGACCAAAGGGAAGACCGAGAAGTAAATGCCTGGATGGCTTGGTCGAGACTGAAACACGGAGCTAATCCGCGACTCTGGTGATTGAGTGAGATGGCAAAACATGACCACCCACACTTATCGGCATGGCACATGATGGATGGATGGATTGACCCTGTCTATTCCATATTCATCTATGGTATTGATCATTTCAGACGTGGTGATGTTTGGTCCCGGATGTCTTGCCAGATTTCATACAGTTAAGGGCATTCATCTGTAAAATTGGTGGTCCTACTTTGTTATTGAGATTAATCAATTGTTTCTCACGTGAATCATTGTAAAGGTATTTCACATACTCTATGTATCTAAAATCTTATCCTTTGCTTTTATGATTTTGCCTCCTTTGGTTTTCAGGCAACCTTTTGCAGTAGCTATTCTTTTGTTTGTAAGGTCATTAATTCTCTTTTGCATGCATTAATTTGGCATTTTGAGAGTGTTTTTTTTTTTTTTCAATTTTCCTGCAATCCTCCTGAAGCCATACTACTTTTGCCACTCTTGCATTACTTTCTAATTGTTCTTGGAATCTCATTTTTGTCATGATTAGTCTGACTTCTGAAGTCAGAGTGGGTTCACCTGATGGCAAGGGACACTGGTAATAGGGAAAGCTGATCCACATGCAAAATTCAGTCCAGTGCTACTTGTAGTGTGTATAGACTGCGCCCGAGTTCAAAGCGAGCGGGCGAAAAAAAAAATGTTTAGTCCTGCACACCGCACTAGTTTCTGAGGTTGGAGGGGGCAAAGGAGAGCTCTGCAACAGTGCTAGTGGAAATGGTACTATGGTTCTGGGTCGGGAGAAGGGTCTCTACACCAACATCACTCCGATAGATGCATGCCCTTTTCAGGGTATAGATGACCTGAACACCAAGGCATCGGACTCACAGACTTCCGTAGCATTCACAAACAAGAATATTAAGTTATATGCTAACATCAACTGTATAATGAATCACCTCATGAAAATCTTTATAATGAATCTTGGATGTTGTAATGTTACAATATGTCACCTGTGTAACTGATAAATAAATAAAACATACCTCTATAGGCTTTTTGTCACCACCAGCTTTGCCACCTTCAGCATTTTTATTTTTGCTGGCTGCTTTCTGTGTAGAAAAATAAATCTAGATTATTTTGTTATGGATTATCAAAAAGAAACAAATTTATGTTTTGCTTTAATACAAAAGATTTGAAAGTAAGAAAATAGAATTTCTACTATGTCAAGAATATAGTGGTGCAATAAGGAAAACTAGCATAATTCACTGAGATGAGAAAATAGGATAAAAGACAAAACATAGTGTTTCTTCTTTTGACTACTTAAGGAAAAATGAAAAGATTGCTCACCGGCTGGCGAATCTCATTACTCAAAAAACTATCTTACAAAAATTAACTGAAAGAGAAATGTAATTGCAATGGCCCCCCAAAATAACCATTCATACAAGTCCATAAACACCCAGCACAATTACAATGCAAATTCATTTATATGTCACACTTTTTCTTTATGACCACGATGTAACATTTGTCATAGACTTTTCACTAACATCATTAACTAAATTATGTACTGAATATCTTTGATATTAAAAGCTTTATCACAATATATTCTAAAGTACCCTGAGTGTTTAACGTAAGATGAATTTGCAAAGAATGGTTATCTATGTTTCTTACGAGATCAATAAATTTGTGATAATTTATAGCTAGGGCCTCTTGATGTTGAGCTGAGTTAAGAACCGACATCACTGCACTCAGGACATTCCCATACGTGTTCTGTCCCCTCATTCAACAGCCAGCGAAGAGTCATACTACTAATCATTCCCACCGCTATCTGCGGTGAAAAAATCTATTAAAAGTTCTCCTGGTCTTCCCTCTCAGTTTTTATATTTTTCCAGAACCCCTGCAGATCCCCCGCAATCTCATTCTTTCTACATATGTTTATATGGTTCTCAATCTGTTCCTACGCCTTCTCCACCAGGTCCCACAAGCGCACGACCACCTCCCCCTTGTCCATAGGCAAAATACCACCAAGAGGTGCCCTCCCTGCTAGCCTATCAGCCTGTTCATTCCCCTGTACACCCGCATGGCCAGGGCAAAATATCCATACAATTCTCACGATCTGTGACCTCTGAAGCAACGAGAGCCATTCCACACGATACATTCCTTTCTCCACCTTGCTAAGTATACTCTTTGAATCCGTAATGAATACATGTGTTGCAGTAGTCTCCTCTAGCTACCGGAATGCCGCTGTTACTGCCTCCACCTCCATTCTCATGCTGGAGGTCGTAGTCTCATATGCCAGACTCTCATTTTTCAAGTGACCCCATCCACTCGTATCCAGTATTGAATGCTGTAAACCGTCTTTGACCACCAGAGCCTGCCCATGTCTTCCCTGCCCAGTTTGGTTGATGTAACATGTATAACCAGGGAACTTAAAAGAGTTCGTATTCAGTTCCTGTAACATCAGACATCAAAATCGTAGACCAGTTTCTCCAGTATTGGTCCTCGTTGCTTTGCACTACAGCAATTCCAATACCCAACCCGTACATTTTTAAGTCCCAAACGATCCGTTTTCCTTCTACCCCTTCTGGCTCCAGCCCTCTTCTTCCTTTTCTTTCTCCCCTCTCCCCTACCTCTTCTCCTCCGCTTCATTCTCTCCCCGCTGGCTGTTGTCAAAGATATCGAGCACAAAGCACGTACTCCGTTGCTTCGGCGATAATTCTTTGTATTATTCATAGCTGGTTAGATATGACGGTAGGATATAATCAGTCACCCTAGTAGAGCCTGCCTGCTAGAGAAGGGGCAGGGGATGTCCCTCAGGAGTCCATATGCCTGGTGGCGCCCCGCCCGCATACCAGACGTTCCACATTCACGACCAGCTCACCTGTGGCCATTCAGTCCTCGGCATGTTGGTCAACCTTAACTTGGGGGTTTATAATTGGAGTTTGCCATCTCCTAGATTGGCCGCTGTAATAGCTAAAGGGCCCAATCTACCCGGGGGCAAGAGGTTACAGCGCCTCATTCCTGGCGAACACAGTAGATACATGGATACGGGGGACAAAACCAATTTCATACAATATATAACAAATAGTATATACTACATAGTTAAAGTCACTACACAACGGAAAAATAACTCTCGCAGGTAGATAGTTGAGCCCCAAACAAAGCAGTGACGACATCAGTAATCTGGCTGACTCCATACGTTGAGCTCTGTAGTGCTGAGACAACAACATGACAATGCCCTGATAGCATCCACCCACTCGCAAAGATTAGCAAACTTAAAGCTAAATAAGAAAAATAAATAGCATATCATGAAAATAAACATCAAACATGGCTTCTTCCCCCAATTCTCTCCTCTTTCAAAGAAAATGTGCCACATCTAGGTGTGTGTACCTAACTCAGAGCTCAGTGTGTCTGTCTGTAGTATGCATTTGTGTAAGATTAACTTCCTCTAGGCACATTCCATCCAACACAGGAGGCTCTATCTATCCTTGGGATGGGTTTCCTTTCCTAACAATTTTGCCAGAACTATGGCCTTATGGCCTGCTCTTTGTAATTTCCAATTGCTATGGGTCTTTAAAATGCACAATCTGCACCCAGGGTCTCACTACCCTAGAGATAAAAGCGAAGTACATCATTCAAGACCGATGGCTAGAGAAATATTTTCTAGCCCTATTCTGGGACCAGTGGTATAGTGGTTAGTGTGCCTGCCTGCCAACTCAGAGGTCAGGGTTCAATCCCCAACAGAGGTATGATTATCTGTTCCCATCACTACAATTCTGGGGTAGACTCAGACTCATATAAACGGGCTCCCAAGACACATTCAGAATTGTTTTGGAAGGTGGGAGGAAGGTAACTGGCCACCCACACCTCATGTATCATAGGCTAGAATATGACTCTCTTGATTTGATCATACAAACTCTCTCCAGAATGCCTAATGTCTGAGCTACTTATAACTATGTAAAAAGCAAATATTACATCCATGCAGGCATAGAAAAATCCAGGGTGCCTGTTGCTATGGCGTCTGGCCATTTTACCTGGCACATGAAATTCCAATTGTTTCCTTAGCGTGTATTTCCAAAACAAATCTGCTGACTCCTGAAAAAAGGGGGGCTGGTTCCTGAATTAGGTTTAGCTTTTTCTACTATCTGTCATTCATATAGTGGCTTTACAACAAACTAAATAAAGGCTGAAAGCAATTGCTGCTTTGAAATCAAGTTGATATGCCATAAAATCTCACAAAAAGTCAATTTTACAATCTGGCACTATTGCACGCAATAAATAATTCATAATTTAGTTAGCAATTACTTTATAAGAATCCTCTTCATAAAGTAATCCACAGCTGCATCCTACTCTCTTTTGAAAATTAAAAGGCATTAGATTCCTAGACCAACAACCATTAAAAGTGAAATGCCGACAATCCTATTAAAGTGGTGAATTAGAATTCTAAACATGTTGTTACACCTCAGTGTTAATTTTAGATATATGAGAATAGGCATTACACAAGTAAATTATTTGAAAATATAAACAGGCCCAGGAAATGCAAGAAAATAGACCAAGTATTTACATTCATTCGTTCAGTAGCATGTCCTTTGCAGAACCTCGCTCGCATAACAACCTTCGGAAAACTTCTTGATCACAAGCAAGATGTCCTGCATCTGATACACCCATCTGGAGATCATCCACCACATCTGGCACCCATCTTGTTTGGCCTTCCTCTTTCTCTCTTCCCAAGCAAATACCCCTCCATGACTGTTCTCTCCAAACTTTCGTGACGTTTCAAGTGACCAAAATATTTAAATTTTCTTTTTTATCATCTTTAGTAGCCAACCTTCTTCAATATTCAGATGTATGGATGCATTTGTTCTTTTCTGTATTCAAGATATTCTTACAACCTGTCTATTACATTTATATTCAAAGGCACTTATGCGCTGTTCAGCTTGTTTAGTAAGTGTCTGGGGCTCACAGGCATATGTTGCAATGGGAAAGATGCATGCTCTTAAAAATCTAACTTTTGTAGGTCTATCTACAGTATTTACAGGAAATAAAATATTTTCAAACATTTCTACCCAGAAATGTAACACTTTAACCTAAACAGGAACTCGTGACCAATGACACACACTTCATACAAACTGCACAGAGAATTTCTTTGTTGGGTCTCATGTTCTAAACCTCGTTTTTTTCCCCCTCTTTTTAATCTTACTGTTTATTTAAAGTGGGACATTATCACTGTTACAGTTAGTACCAGTCTTCACATTTATCAATGCATGTCAAGTCTTTTCTATACCGGCTCTGCGGTGAAGGGTTTATGGACACAATTCATAAACCAGCATACCAAGTTCAAAACACAGCTGCAGACAACTTTGCAGCAGACCACCTAGCGTTGGTTTTCATAAACGGAGTGATTATAAGCAAACATTTGCTAATAATGTAGGGACATTATTCACAAACGGCTGGTCACATGACCCATTTGCAAATGGCTGGTCACGTGACCTATTCACAAACGGCTGGTCGCGTGACCTGTTTGACTACATTATTAATGTTTGTGGAAATATCAGTGTGTCCTTGATAGTGTAGTTGTTGGTATCTCCCCTGTCATGTGGGAGACTGGGGTTCAACTCCCCACTGGAAATTTTTTTTGGTTTTTGTTTAATCGAGTTCAAATACCCTTATCGGCGAGTTCAAATACCCATGTCGATGGACACCCAAAAAATTGCAAATCCTGTCATTATTATCTTCTTCCCCCACCTTCCTCTCTCCAGTTGGACAGATGGAGAAATAGATGCAAAGCATGGGCGAACAAAGGGAAATTCAAAAGAGCGACATCTGTCAAATAAGCAAAGTATATTATTACTGAAAAGAAGGCGAACAAGAAAAGGTGATAGGTGTAATCTTAGAGTTGATGGAATATATAAAACAAAGTAAAAACGACAAATAATATTCTTTCCCTTCTTTTCATCTTTCAATGGAGCCTGGATTCTCAACTAAATCATGTCAACCTCTTTGCAGGTACAGTTTTCAGTTTTATACTGGGTGAGGCAGTCAGTCTTACGGCACCCTATCTTAGACGCTTCCTACGTCAAGCATGGCAGATTACAGTGTAACTATTTATAGGTGCCAGTAACTCACAGCCGTCTCCCTGGCAAAGGAGTTAAGGACGTAGATCATTATCCCGTATACTCATGTAAGAAACAGCTGCAGGAGATTCGGTAGCGGATCGCGTCGCTCTGGTTACTTACGGAGGTATGTGAGTGGGTAGTTCAGAAAGCAATGGCAAACTACTGAATGTAAAACTTGCCAAGACAGCAACAGCAGCTGAAAAATGCTGGTGTTGACTGGTGTCATCTACAGGCTTACTTTCACCTCGTGCGTATGCAAATTCAACGTTAAGAAGTAAGTACGCGTATCTAGGCATTCGTTAAGATATGAACATTAAAGTTTTATGGAATAAACTAGTATGTATGTAGTTGAAGTTCAAACAGAAAGTGGGGTTTGAATAAAACGAGCTTGCAAACAAAAGACAGACAAGAAGGGAGAATAATAGTCTTCTTAAGCCAATAGATGGCGGTAGTAAACGTCACGTGACCAGCCGTTTGTGAATAATGTCCATACATTATTAGCAAATGTTTGCTTATATAAAGTCTCCCTTTCATAAAATGGTGTGAGTGACGGTCGTTCAGAAACAATGGCAAACTACTGAACGTAAACTTGCCCCCCCCCAAAAAAAATCACAAACATCCAAAACATGGTGGGATGTTCTGTAAATGATATACAATTACCTTTTATATATAGTCAATGTGATTAAATAAATAAATATTTTCATATCAGGGCTTTTCCTTGTGTGTAGGCATCTCTCTTATTTTATGTTGTTTACAACACCTAGTGTTTTCAATTAATATATCATTTATTTTCGATGTCTATCAGTTTTTCTCCTCTTTTTATTTTTTTATTCATCACCAGTCACATCTTCCATTCTCCTTTCTTACTTTGCACTGAAAATACTGAAATCTACAAATAAAATAATGAAATATTTTGACTTCTTGTGATTTGGTTAGTCACATTTCTATTTCATCATAAAATATTTGTATTTCTTATTCACGACAAGTGTACTTTACTCAACTTACAAATTGACAGTACTGACAGGGACACTCAAATCAAGTGACAATAATAATAAATCAAGTGACAATTTTTCCCAATTTAATTGTCTATTTGTCACAAGACAGACCCACAAGTTGACCAGCAGACATTACAACAATGACAAACAAAGACAATGCATCGGGTATTTTGGCTAACTTTATTGACATATCATGTGATAGATGACAACTGAATATAAGATAATAAACATATGTTAGTTTGAACGAGAAACGAATCTTGCCTGTTTCTTATCAGAAATGTTCATTTTTTCAACGTCGACGGCCACGTTCTCTGCCATTTTTCAACGGATGACGCAATGAGAGCTGGAGTTGTCTGCCCTCCAACGTATCTATGGGTAGTGGGAGTGGGTGGGTTACTGGCAATGGGATTCTTGTACTGTGTTCACACACCCAGACAATTAATTGTCTATTATTTGTTATGCTCGCTCACACAGTCATTTTTCATAAGTATATTCACACAGCTAGACAGTAGTTATCATATTTGTGTTCACACATCCAGGAAGGTTACTGTAAACGCAACTCTTTCGATTCGATTTCACCATATTACCCCTACCCCTTTCAACCTCAAGGAGAAGTTACAGTACTTCTAGTTAGAAATAAAGAGGAGGCAAGTGGAATATTTTGGCTTCGTTAAAAGACATGATGCTCTCATGAAAACCATACTGGAAGGCAAGGTTGCTTGCAAGCGAGCAAGAGGTAGACAACGATTACAAGTGGGAAGATAACATCAAGAGATGGACGAACATCAGCCTGACAGAATGGCGAGAGACAGTGTTGGACTTGGAGATCTATTGCAGCCAACCTTCATTGTGGAGACGGCACCTCATTGATTGAGTTAGGGCCTATCACCGGCTCAAAATGATAGCTCTGTGGTTGAGTCAGCCGCAAAAGCAGCTACCCATGGTTTTACCATCACAGGCTTATTAATCTGAAGGTGATTGTTGTCCAAATGGAATAATGGACTTGTTTTATCCTAATCATTAATGCAACCCGTGGTATTGTACTTTTATATCACTCATACAACTGCTGGCGGTGTAGCTCAGAGGCAATGAAAGCGTTGCACAATTCCCCGACATATCGAATTGAGGGTTCGAAATCAGCCGAAGACGATCTAGAAGCAGGCCGCATTGATTTCGATGGTATGAGCATCGGTCGTTAAGAATGCAATGAAAAACTTGTTTTTAGGTTGCACATCCCTTACAGGACGTTGCAATCACCACCAGCATTTTTCAGTTGCTGTTTTTGTTCTTGGCAAGATAACGCTCTGTAGTTTGCCATTGCTTTCTGAGCGACCGGCTCACATTCCACGTAAGTAACCAACGCGACGCGATCCGCTGCCGAATCTCGCGCAGCTGTGTTCCTCACGTGGATATACGGAATTACGGAGAAAGTCGTTAACTCCTTAGCCAGGGAGCCCGGCTGAGAAACTACTGAACTAAAATCTCCTAGTAAATGACAAACTGCCAAAAAATACTGGGACTGCAACTAACTTTAACTGTGTTCACACCACACACTCACAACAATGTTACAATCGTTTTTCATACTTTTGAGTTGGCGCACTTAGGCAATCGTTTATTATTCTGTTTTCACACACCCACACCCACCATGTGTTCACACCACAATCGATCGTTAATCATACTCATGTTTATACTCCCTAAGTTCCTGTATTCACACGCCAAGACACTTGTTTATTATGCTGTGTTCATACACTTAAAACTTTCTCATTTTTGTTTTGATACGCCAAGAATTATGTATCATGCTGTCTTCACACACCACACGCAATCGCTTACCATACCTACGTGTGCACACCCTACACATACCGTTTATCATTCTCTGTTCAAACTTGGCTTTGGAAAAAAAATACATGTTCAGGCAGGGCCGTGCCGTAGATTTTCTCAGTATGATGCAACTCTTCGAAATGCCGCCCCGCCCCTTCATGATACAATTCTTCGAAATACCGCCCCTCTTTCGCTGCTTATTCCGCCCCCTTACGGTGCCGCCTCTCTGTGTCATAGCACGGCCCTGTGTTCAGGCCCCGTTCAATGATCGGTGTGTTGACGTGATATACTGTAATTAGGACCCTTATGTGTATCGTTTCTTCTTGCGAAAACAGGCCTGCGTTTTTCGCTTCCTGATTTCTGGCTGTGTTCATTTCATCTTCTTTTTTTTTTTTTTGCGCTCGCTCGCTTTGAACTCAAGCGTAGTCCATACACAATTTATAGTAGTAATAGACTGATATTTGCGTGTGGGTTAGCTTTCCCTATTAACAGTGTCCCTCGCCATCAGGTGAACCCACTCCGACTTCAGAGGTTTCATCTTTGTTGTACTCATGTCTCGTGAAGTTCGCGCTCTTGTAAGGCCTAGTGTTGTTAGATTCCCGACCCGTCTCATGGTGTGCTTTTTCTCAGGGAATGGTTCATCGGTAGTCGTCCCGTTAGAGACTCCAACTATCTCTCCGATATCTTGATATATCGTTGAATCTTACTGGTCTATCACTTCTTTCAAATCTTGTGTCTTGGACTCTAGATCTCAGTGGAGTACTGTATAAATATAATCTCTTCTCCTGGTGACCCTGCGTTCTTGGTTGTTTTCATGTTCTGCTTCCTTGTACTCTTATGTTACTTCCTCTTCTATCCGGGACTTGCTCTTGGTATCTTCCGTTTGTGATGTCTCATTCTTTGTCTGTTCATTGAGCCGTTATATATGTGCTCTATCTGTTTGGAATTGTGTCAGTTCTTTTCTGTCTCCGCCTTGATTGTAGCCATTCGAGCCACATCCTGCTCGATCTTCTGGTGAACGAGTTTCAATCAATTCGTCCTGGATGCGCTGAACTCTGAACGGCTGTTTGTGTTTCTTGTGCCTGGTCACTTCTCTCCTCCATGTTAAGTACTTATAATTGTATGCCCTTCAGTTGACCCACCATTTGTGCTTTGTCTGTTTTTGTTTGACAGGTAGTCGCCTCGTACTGCCTCCTGGGCTCTTTATCAGGTATTTTGAACTTATGGCTAGCTTCCTTGCCGTCTTGGTGACAGGGGCAGCTGAGGTATCTAGCGCCGTGGTTGCTGAGACAGATGGTGCACTCTCTGTTAGCATTTGGCTTCCTGAAGTCCATGTCAATCTTTGCGGCTTTGTGTGAGGGCACTGATTGTTACGGGTGTGGTCCAGAGCAATATCTGCAGATCTCCATCTTACTTTTACAGTTAGCACGGGTGTGACATCACTTTTGGTACCTGGAACACTGCAGCACACTTGGAATGTAGTGCTCAGCGGTTGGCTCTTTCTTGTCCCATCCGATGATCTGTGGTTCGTCCTCCGATGTGATGATATCCGATGATCTGTGATTCGTCCTCCGATGTAATGACAACCGTGGGAGATATGCTGTTTTTGCCGATGATTCTTTTAGCGCCGGTCATCTTGAAGGTCGAGTTTCTCTCGATAGCATCTCCCTTATTTGCTCATGGGTGCGATAGATCTTGACTCTTTTTGTAACCACTCTTTCGGAATAGTTCATTTGTTTTGTCCATCTTGTTGAGGGAACCACGACTCCATCCGGTGTCTTGCTTAGATGGGCGATGCAGTCTCTCCCCAGATGTTGATGCCTATATACGCATACTTATCTCTTTCTCACATTTTCTGTCTTGTTTTAAAAAAAAACAGTGCCCAAGAAGGAACCTGTTTTGTGCATATAATGTGCTAGGACCATAGCATTTGGTAGGCCTTGGTGCACGAAGAAATAGGTGGTCGGTCAGAGTACTTGGGAATACACAATGTGATGGTGCACACGCGCAAAGCAGGTTACTGTTTGGGACTTTTTTTATTTATTTAAAAGACATTAGAAAGATAACCATAGGGCATATAAGCGCAAGATTTATATGACCCTTCTTAGCCACCGTTCTCTTCTTCAGATCTCGTAAATAAAGCAGACACGTCTAGAACATCTCTACAAAGACAGACAAATGAAAGTAGTGACAATTTAATTGACAAAATAATAGAACTATCAAGTTGACAGACTATTTTTAAATGTAAACGTGGTCTAGCATAGAAGCACTAGTCAGTTAGTCGACAGATCATCCTCATTGCATCGAACCATTCAGTCCATAAGTGCTCGGATCCCCTCCTCAGCAAATCCCGCAGTGTGTAGCGGCTAACGACACCAGTTCTGTGTTGGTTTATCAGTCTTCATTGGCTTCCTGCGTAGTGTTCTTATTTGGCCACCCCTCTTTTAATGTGCTGTTCTCGCAGTCTGGCCATGGTTGTAGATTCACAGTCATCACCTGGTTCTCGCAAAAGTCTTACTTCTCGTAGAGCATTCAGAATGTCAGCCTGGTCCATGGCGCGTCCGCCCTCCTCAGTAGCGTACCTGAGAGCTTGTCAGCCCGCTCATTCCCTTGTACTCCCGCATGCCCTGGCACGAAGATGAAACTAATCTTTGCTAGCCGAGACCGCTCCAGAGACAGCAACCATTCTCTTCGGACCCCCCCCCCCCTCCCCAATCCTCTTGAGCATGTTCATTGAGTCGCTAAGGAAACATGCCCTAGTGAATGTCTGTGTCTCGAGCCATGTTATTGCTTTACTTACTGCCATGACTTCCATAGTCAGGTTACTTGTCTCAGCAAAAGCACCAGAGTCATCCTTCACGTAAAGGCCCATCAGCTTCTCACATGTCGGACGACCGACCCATCTGTGTAAATGACAGCATCACCGTCTAGCGAATTCTCGAAAATCAACGCTTGTACTTCAGCCTCCAAAGCTGCCGGGTTTTCTTGTCTGCATTTTCTGTCTAGTTGGATGTAAACTGATAAGGATGTGCAGAAATCTGTTGGCACTTGTACCCACTCCTCGCCAGGTTCTAAGTCCTCAAGTGAACACACCTGTTGAAGAATGTCTTCAGCTTGACCCATCCACGACCGTCCTCTTTTTAACCTGATGCCCCTCACCTTCATAATTTCACTATGCAGTGGATGTTGTGTGTTTGCGTTAACTCTTGAGGTAGGCGTGAGCTCTGCAGACTTGTATTCTGTCTTCAATGGTTGGAAAATCAAGAAGGTAGCGCATCGCCCTGCATGCTGTATGTCTTGTACATCCAAGAATAATGCACATAGCTTCATTCTGTATCCTTTCCATCCTTTTTATCTGCTTATGGCTGAGAGTCAGGATTGCCATCGCATACTCAAAAACAGACATGACCAGCCCTTCGTATAGAAGACATAGATGCAGCACCGAAGACTATGGTGTTAACACACATGTAACGTAGACCACTTGTCATACTGTTCAACCATCTAGTCCTCTCAGTAATTAATTATGGCCTCGACATTTTAACAATACCTACTTCAGTGTGAAAAACCGGAATGAAGTCTTGGGAATTATATAAGATACCCACAGGTCAGCATGGCCGAATGGATAAGAATGAGTGTTCTTAAACATCTGGTGTGATGATGTCGAGGTATGGCGTTGAACCTCTACACCGGATGGTTGGACTGAAATGTTGGCTTCTTGTCCTTGACTTGGGGATGTAAATTAGGGGTATCTCTGAAGTCGGAGTGGGTTTACCTGGTGGCGAGAGACATTGGTAACAAGGAAAGTTAATCCGCATGCAACATTCAGTCCAGCACTACCAGAACTAGTGTGTATGGACAAAGCAAGCAGCACAAAATAAAATACCCCATCAAACGATGAGATATACGTTAAGGCTTACACAGGTGAAGGCTAGACTCGCACTGGCAAAGGCCTACATGCAACTCATAAATAATGAAAGACACCCACTGCACTGTAACCTGAATGATCGGGGGAAAAAAGGTGAATAGAAAAGGTTATGGATGGCACAGGCAGAAAATACCATCAAGATACCTTAACCAAACACAAACACAGAAATGGATTGACAGTGAAAGACACAAGAGCATCATCATCATAGTGTACAGACAATGTAGAGTGGGGTGATAGGTTAGCAGAAATGAAAGTCACAACAGCTGATACAAGGGTAAGTTAATAAGTAAGTCACAAATGGCCGTAGAAAAATAACTATGATAACAACTTGAAACCAGTTTATTTTTATACATACATTGTCCCTTTATTTTTCAACATAATTTCCACCAACATTGATGCACTTATCCCATCGTTTTATCAGTCCTCCCAAACTGGCTGCATAGAACTGCGTGCTGTTTTCTAAACCATGTTTTCACTTCACATTCAACTTTGGCATCACTTGCGAAATGTCTACCGCCAACATGAGTTTTCAGTGGGCTTAGCCCCTAGCGATTTCCCTTAAAGCGGTGCACAGCTGGGTAGAAAAAGTTACAAGGGCGAGTTAATAAGTAAGTCACACAGTTCTGTGGGATGGCAGGTAAATGAAAACATAGCACACAGTCCTATGCAGTCTGTTTGGGAGGACTGATAAAACGATGTGATAAGTACATTAATGTTAGTGGAAATTATGTTGAGAAATAAAGGGACAATGTATGAATAAAAATAAACTAGTTTCAAGATGTTATCAGTTAGTTCTACAGCCGTTTGTGACTTACTTATTAACTTATCCTCGTAGATGAAATTGTCAGCAGAGATGGTGCAGTAGGTACACAATGGATCTGCGCTCCGTGGAGAGACATCTGAATTGGAATTCTCAGCTAGAGTCGAGGAGAAAGTTGTTTCTTAGCATAATTGAACCAACAGATGTATAACCCCAAGTAGGAAGATGAATGTGGCTGCGATTACTGTAGCTTTAAGGTGGATAGCAGGTAGTCTGTGATATGAATGGATACAACCACCCCTCTCTTAAGGTACTGATGGGTGTACTGTCCATGTCGTAGCAGAGTGCGAGGTAACAAGCAGGCAGATCCTTTGGCTTCAAGAGCACCAGTAGTTGGCTCACAGTGGACAAGGCAGTCTAGTCCTTGCCCTTCTGCTGGTCTGTGGCTTTTCTAGCAATGTACAGTGGGAGAATGGAAAGTGAAGCAATGAATATAGCAACATTTGCACATGGGTCTGCCATGTAACTAGAACAGCCACATTACAAATGATGCTAGACACAAAAACACTGTCTTACTTCCAATTAGAAGCAAACATATTAACAAAGGCAGCAAATAAATGAATTTGAATAACGAAGACCACAAACAATAGATTGCATGATTTATTGCCTGGCATATTTCGCCGCACTCGTCAGGTACATACTGCAGAAATCACACAACGTAAAGTAAATTAACTAGATAAATCCTTAAAGTTAGAAAGATATGCACCCAGGACACACTGACAGAGGAATCTGAAACTCTGAAGAATGTCTTAAACCTGAATGGGTACTCCACAGGATTTATAAAGCGCCACTGCCAACAGCCCAAACCAAAACCAGACGTAACTACAGTCCTTAAACTCAAGGTATTCATCCAGCTAACCTTTCGAGGGGATGACGTAATGCAACATCTACAAGACCGGCTTACTACAGCAGTAGGCCGAACATTCTGTGCTGCAACTCCAGTCATTGGATATAGACCCATACCAATTCCCACACCAGCAGTCAAAGAGCCTGTTCCTCTGTACGCCACAAACAACTGTATTTACCAATTCACATGTAGATGCCAGACCTTCTACATCGGTAGAACAGAGAGACAGCTGAACAAAAGAGTGCCAGAACACATACCTCAATGGGTTGACAAGATACGACACACAGGCAATGCTAGCCTAGTGGGGCCGACACACCGGAAGATCCCAGCGTCTTCAATCTGTAAGCACTTTATCGAAAGCGGCCATGTGGTTGACAGAGACATTGCCTTTCACGTGTTAACACACAAAACACCCGCTTGTTAAAGTTTGCAGAAGCAATTATGATTAATCAACGCAAGCCAGATTTGTGCAAACAGAAAGACATGTTAGTCAGCTTAAAATTACCGTGGTAGACAATTGACATTACCGTGCGAATGTGTATATTTCAACTTGAAGGATTTATCTAGTTAATTTACTTTACGTTGTGTGATTTCTGCAATATGTACCTGACGAGATGCAGCGAAATATGCTAGGCAATAAATCGTGCAATCTATTGTTTGTGTCTTTGTTGTTCAAATTCACTATGGGAAAACATTGTTTTGAAATAAATAAATAAGAAATCCACCACACAATGTAAACAACAACAACAGTATTTATATCTCAGACAGAATTTGTCAGTGTTTATTCTTCAGATCACAAGGAAATGACATGTAATGAAAGGATAAAGGGAAACAGTTATCAAATGTTTGCAATAACATCATGTTTGCAGCTAGGAACAAATGTATAAAAACTGCTGTTTTTTTTTTTCTCTCAGATATAATTACAAGAAACTATTGTTTCTCCAAACAAACCTCAGATGTATGTAAAAAATTAGAGTACTAAAATTTTAAACTAATAAAAGTTCAGATTTAATTAGCGACTATATGCAAGATAAAAAAAAACACTAGTTATTTTGCAAAGTTAAAGGGAATAAACAAATGCTATTTACACTTGTTATTTTTTCAGAACAGGATATCTTCAAGAAGTTGAGAAAGCACAGAATTAACAGACTATTCTACCCAGATAGCAAATGCAGAATGGCAAATTAAGGATGTATTCTTGTACATTCACAAACAATAAAATCTAAGTCAAAATGGGCAAGACACAAATGTTTATAGTGTAAGAATGGTAATATATAAAACAGTTAGTACATTGTTGATGACAACAGCAGTGTGACTGTTCCATAATAAGTGTATCAGAAATTCTAGCACACTGAGACACAACATAATGAGACAAACTGCCAACACACACCACAATGTTTCGCTGAAATTTCAACCGCCTTCGCCATGCACTGTGTGTGTAGAGGTAGAAGTGGGATGTGACAGAGGTATAAATCGAGATGTATTCTTTCTGTCAGATTCATAATGTGGATGTTATAGATGTTTTATAATATAAGAAACAGTTGGAAATTGAGAAGAGCCAGAAAATAGGTTACTCAGGCTACACTTCAAAAAATTATGAAACCCACCCACAAAAGTATATTTACTGCATGGGTAATGTTGGTACACTCACATTTGGAACCTCAAGAGCACCACAGTGTATGTGTACTTTGCTGAGATTCTCCTTTGTTTGCCGTGAGAGGAGACTGACATACTTGTCTGTGTGACATGAAAACGGTCCTTTTAAAAAAAAAGTCACGCACACAGAGCTTGAAACTCCAAAATCTGAAATAATCTTGTGTCTATTTATGATGTTTTAAAGTTGATACAAATTTTACCAAAGCAGCACAGCATGTATTAACATTGTTTTATTACATTATATCTCAATAGGACAGATTTTCTGACACACATATACACACAATGGTGCCTACATATTATGTTACTATGTCCTTAGTGTTGATTAAGCCATTTTGTGAATTCTTGTTCATAAAAGTGTCCATTTATACATTATAACACTGCTCACATTTTGAGGTTTCTTAATATGTGGTAAAAACATGTCAATGTTGATCACCTAAGAAAACAATACTTTTTCCTTTTGTTACCATTTCACTAGTCAAGTTTATTCTATTCTCAATAACTGTATTCATTAAAGCAACTTGAACAGAGAGTTAGAACTCAGATTTCACGCTGGTAGTTCTGTCTGCAGCTTCACTATCATCTGACCTAAAACACTTGCATCAAAGACCATAATTGTGCGGAGTGACTCAAATTCACCGCCATCTTGATCCCATGCTCCATCTGATACTGTGTCTCTTTGGTCAGCAACTGAAAACGTGTAGCTGAATTCTGCCATCTAAAAGAAAAGCAAACATACATTTTCTTTCAACCAATCAATGTGTACACAGGAAGGAATTGAGATAAGAAAATGACACAATACAGTATTTGTCAGATTATATGTTTAATAGTATAACCAGAAAGTCTCTTGTCTAGAACTCAGAGGGCCAAAGAAATAGAGGAAGACCTAAAAATAAACAAAGATAAGAATTAGAATCAGAGATTACCATCACAGGGAGGACATGGAGGGAGCTGAAGGAGAAAGCAAAGAACAGGATGGTTTTTATCGCAGAATGCTTGAGGACCTGCTTCAATGGGGGAATAAAAGGCAGAAGTAAAGAAGAAGAACAGTCAGTGTGTTTGTTTGCAGGAAAGAGACAAAGCAATGTCCAAGTATATTTTCTAAGTTTATATCAATGCTTTACCAATCAGAGTTAATCACCAGCGGTTCTCTAATAATTAAACAGGAAAACTACTTGCAAGTACTTCCTTTTCCCAAAATTAGTTTACTGAGATGATGCAACATGAATAATGTTCCTTGGCAAGATAATGATTGAACAAACCAAACCCTGTTGCCTGCTTTATTAACTATTAAAAGCCATTTGACGGGTGCCATGGAACACATTTTTACCCACTTTTTGATCAAGCTATCTCATTCTCCAAACAGGACATCATTATCCTTGCAATAAAAGACAACATTAGAAGGTTGTTCACCCAAGAAAATAAAAAAGCTAATCCTGCAACAGATGATAGTTCATTGTGGTATCACAAGGAAAGGAGCCAGATGAGCTACCAAAGGCTGGATGAAACCATGAGAACCCCATTCCATGCCAGAGATTTCTTCTTCTTCTGCGCTCATCCGTAGTTTTTTTTTCGGATGTGATTGCATTGTGCCTGTTTACAGAAGAGCTGCATTCTTGCGCCGTTAGGCCAACACATCCGACTTCTGCGGGCATTTGTTGACTGGGTTAACCTTCCCAGGGATGCCAGAGATTTAAAGTGGCAAAAGCACTCCTACAGTGATCTACGAAGATGATTTGGAGGGGAACAAAAATGAAAACTAGACCAAAGCATGACAACATAATAGAGCTAGACAGAAATACAGACAGGAATCTTCATGCTAAGAGTACACCTCCACAGAATGGATCTCACTCACTACCACCTGCAAACGTGGAGCAGCACAGCAAACCCAAAGAGCATGTCCTTTTGGAATGCCCTAATTTTGCTGGACTGATGGCAGAAATCTGGCCAACCGCAGCAGCCCTTCAAGACCAACTGTGAGAGACTGTTAAGGGCTTCAAGCAAACCACCAAGTTCGTGACCCATACCAGAATAGAAATAGCAAATGATCAGTAAAGAAAATTCTAATTATGGACATATTAAAATGAAATGGCACATATAGCAGCCAAGGAAGGAATAGCAAGTTCGGTTTCTGTGAGAAAAAGAGCACAGCAAAGAGGTTTATTACCACCAAGCCTATTCAATGCTTAATCAGAGAAGATGATGGATGAAGTGACTACCAAACATATGGGAATTAAGGCAATGTGTGGCAGAAAAAATATCAATTTTTGGTCAATTTGGCTATTTTTGGAACAGTTCATTTTTAAACACCCTAGCATGTCTACTATTAGTTTTGACACTTGTTTTTCTTTAAAAACTGATATTTTAATGCAATATTCATATTTTACTTAACTCACCCTAGGTGTCAAATTGTCTACTTATTGAAAATTGTTACGAAATTGACGTTTTTCTCTCTCCAAAACCATAGCAACGGTGCTTTGGCTAAGCGGTGTCCACATGTGTCATACACCACTTTAAAGGTCATGATCTCCCCTAATTGTTCGTTAAACTTCGAGGGCTTGTAATTGGGAACTCTTCTATGAACAACTGTTTCTTTTGAATCAATAATCTTCCGGAAACGTCCATATTTGGAAAACCTCACGTGACCGTAAGCGATGCGTGATCCCCGATAGCTGAAACTGATCACGTGGGTTTCTAAGATGGCCATTTCGTGATGTTAATCATTGACGATGGATTGACACGCCAATTGAAAAAGGCCTTGTTCCAAGAAATTTAACATCCAGTCATCTACTCAACGCAAGAAATCTCTCAGACTGTTAGTTAGTTAGTCGTGGTTCCAACTTCACGCAACGGGTCGTCCCCATATTGCTCCGTTCCTGTGCCAGTGAATATCACATAAAATGCTCCTCACTGCCCAAAGTGAACAATGGAATAGACAGGAGTATCGGCAAGCCAACAGCCCGCACAGGTACACTGTGCATAACGCCGCCGCCAGAATGCCAACACAAAAGTTTGCCATGAAAAATACAGTTCATCGTCGATGAAAACGGCAGTCACCAGAAGGACTTCATTGACCCGGGTGTTATCCCATATGGCTTGGTCTCTTTCCACAGGATGACCCGCCAAAAGCGCGAACTCCGAAGCTCCAGCGGCGACTCCCAGGAGTCTCCTGAAAAACGCACTCGTGAGCCGAAAAGGCAAACCAGTCAATCCAGCAACAGCTGGCCGCCATCGCTCCAAACAACCGTGGACAGATGTAAAAGCATTCCACGCAAAACTCACAGCATCGTGCCACGCACTCAGTAGCAAGGCGACGGAACCATCGCCTCCTTAGTCGCCTCTTACGACGTGCATGGTAGACAACAGTGTTACTATTCTTTGCTCCCCCGTATGGGCCCCGACAACACACGGTCTCAGACTACACCTCGCAAATGCTCAGAACGTCGTAAACAGAACAGACAATTCTGAAAGTGACCCAGCATAAACAGCAAAGCCACTTCTTCCAAATCCAAGTCTTTTGACAGTGAATCTGAATGAATCAGTACCATTGTGTTCTTCTCAAAGTTGTGGAAGTGACTCTTTTATTACCCGAAGCCAATTTAAAAGCGATACATATGAATATATGACCTCCTCTAGCAGCAAGTATGTTTCTGGTGATGACAATGTATACCATAAACGGAAAGTTAGTTAGTTAGTCGAGGTTCCAACTTCACGGCAACGGGTCGTCCCCATTATGCTCCGTTCATGTGCCAGTGAATATCACACAAAATGCTCCCCACTGTCCAATGTGAAAAGTGGAATAGACAGGAGTCTCGGCAATCCAACAGTTTTTCAAAACTATTGGTTAGAATATAATGAAACCAAGCAGTTATTCTTCATTGTATTACTTACATTATGAGAAGAGCAATCTTTGAAATTAAGATTTAGTTTTTGTGCAGCAGTAAAAAAAAAAAAACCATAAAAATTGTCATGAAAAATGTTGTTACATTTTTAAAATTATGAAGAAAAAAATGCCAAGAGATATTAAAATGTTCTACTAAACTTGTAAAGGGTCTATTTACATATATACCAAAGAACTTAGCCTGTACATTAAAAAAATAACCGTTTTAAAGATTCATTCATTAAGAAATGCAATATGGCCGCTGTTTATCTTGGTTTCTATAGCACTGTTAAGTGCACAGTCAATTTAACAGTATTTTATCCTTCAGCAGTCTTCAGTATCAAACCTTATACCATAACAGTACATAGAAATTAATTATTATAGAAATAAATTTTTTCTGCCTCACATCACCTTAAATGAAATGATGACCAAATATGTACCATCAAGTTTGCAGGTAAATTCTGGAAATCTTCCAAGATGAAAGAATGAAACTCTGCAATCCACACTCCTTGTGGCTTTCTTCACATCACATCACGCCTCTTTAGGAAGACCCACCTTTCTTCTTTATTGGCTTAGTTATTTTTTCTTTATCTTTAAATTAAATTTTTTCAAGGTTGGTTGAATTTTGCAGTTAAAGTTTGTCTACGGACTAGGGAAGATAACTCTATGGGCAGAATCATCTCTACTTGATGTAAACATACAGCAGGCATAGTTTGTTTCATTTGCATTGTGGCTCTTTCCTGGAAAGTTCTGCTTTGTCCATTAATGACCTCGTTGATCTCCCTTTTTATTTATGTTACATCTGTAAAACACATTTAATTTTTCTGTTTATTTTCATGATTGTTTGCATCCAAAATTGCCTATCCATTACACTTAAAAATCTATTTGGCATTATGAAATTATGTTTCATAATGCCAAACAGATTTTTAAGTGTAATGGATAGGCAATTTTGGATGCAAACAATAACTGGTGGTTATAAGTCGAACAACATCACCGGTATCTTCTTCTTCTGCATTCATCCGGAGTTGTTTTTCCTTTTTTTTCCGGACGTGATTGCGTTGTGCCTGTTTACAGCAGAGCTGCGTTCTTGCGCCGTTAGGCCGACACATCCGACTTCTGCGGGCATTTGTTGATCGGGTTAACCTTCCCGGACATCACCGGTATGAATCCTCAATTTACTTCCACCTCTCTCTCTCATCAGGACCAGACCAGGATAAGTATAACAATATGACTTAACCCAGGCATACATATTTTGAACCAACAATCTTTACCTGTTGAAACAGCTGCTCTTCAGCATTTGAAAAAAACAATTCATTTCCTAATGGCCCTGCACCCTTTGCCTTGTATGTTTTACTGATAAGAATCAGATGGCTGAAATCAAATTTCTTCTTCTTGCGAACTGCTCTCTCTATATCAGATCTATGAGAAAAATAATAGAAACAAAATAAATAGATAGTAAAATAGCTACTTTTAAATAACATGCAAACCTACAGACTTTAAATATTTTGTTAAAAGTATACATCTGCTCTGCAGGTTAAAAGTGAAAAGTAAAATAATGTAAAGGATCCTTTTACATGCCATGACGTGTATCGGCCATATTTTCATAGACCAATAGGCATTCAGTGGGTGATGTTAGATATTTTATTTTCATAGATTCAACAATCAGCATTCAATGTATGATGTGGTTAGTTTCACAGTCTGCAGGTAATATTTCATACAAATATGTTTTAAAAAGTTATTGAATAACAACACAAACACACCATACCAAAGTAAAACAGACTATGAATGAATGCATCATGAATAAATGAATATATGAGAGAGAGAGAGAGAGAGAGAGAGAGAGAGAGAGAGAGAGAGAGAGAGAGAGAGAGAGAGAGAGAGAGAGAGAGAGAGAGAGAGAGAGAGAGAGAGAGAGAGAGAGAGATAGAGAGAGAGAGTCATCATGTCCCATTTTCTTCTTCTTTCGTTCGCTTGAAATATGTCTATAACTGCAATATTATTGTAAGAATTTAACTGTCTTTTTTTACTTCACTCAGCGGTCCATAGAGTTTATCTTCCACTGGCGTCTCTCTAGGCCAGAAGGTTTGCCTAGACGTAATTTGGGCAGTCTTGGAGTATGTGCTCTGCTGTCTGTGACGCCAATCCACATGTGCACATGGCTGATTCACCAATCTTGAATTTTGTATACATGTGGTTGCGTAGTCTATTGTGTCCTGTTCTGAGACGCAGAATAATGACTTTTTCTGGTCTGTCCATAATGTGGTAGTTGTCTTGAGCAGGTTTTGGTGACTTTCTGACTGATTTGATCATTCTTTTCTTTTGGTGGTATGTAACACGCACAACAGGCTGTTCTTCTTTTGCTCCTTCCTTAGCTAATCGATCAGATCTCTCATTTCCGGGTACTCCACAGTGGGATGGTATCCACTGTATGGTGACCTTATGCTGACTGTTAAAGTCAGAAAGCAGTGTTCTTAGTACTGGCAATTTCCCAAACAGGAGCGAATCGAGTACTGATTTTGTATCTGTCAATAGCACCACAGGTTGTGTACCATGGCTGGTATTTAGTAATTTCTCTGTTGCTATCTTGATTGCCTCAATTTCAGCATCATAGTTATGGCAGTACTTTCCTGTTGGTACTCTGGCCGTGTCCCTAGTATTATTTGGGTATTTCTATGTACAATCATGTCCCATCACAACCATCTGTTTCCTAATGCAAAATAATGAACACTTTATGCTTATTTAGAAGTACTGCCATGGGGATTACTTTACCTATTATGCAGTCATCTTCCTTTCCATTTACTTTATAAAACCTACTGCAATTCATGTTCATGTTTTGCTCTCAGAACTGTACCAGTAGCGTAGTCAAGATTATGTAGATGTTGCCCGCCAACTTTTATTCTTTGTTTATCTATTATATCCATCATAAAGGAAGACCCTAGCTATTCAACACTGAAAAATTAAATAATGATCATTTATGATGGAAAACTAACAGATACATTTGAAATAAAAACAGGAGTACGACACAGATATATTTTTTTCACCTTAATTATTTTAAATATAGACTGGATTATGAAGACAACAATAATTACTACCAGAAATGAAATTCAACAGATTCTGATAAAGCAGCTTTAGGATCAGAACTTTGCTGATGACACTACCTTCCCGACTCACAAACAAAATCAGATCCAAGAAAAACCAAAAACACTATGGAGGTCACAAACTTTAGGTTCTAAATTCGTAGCAGAAAAACAAACTAATGAAAATAAACAAAACAATTAATAACCCGATCACCCGTGGTGAAACCTCACACAGGCAGAATCATACCGTTTCAGAGTTCAGGTAATGTAAATGCCAATGCATTGGACTTAAGAGTTAAAACCCTTCCAGAGGATTCCCCAAACCAACCATACAATGCAGTGTCAAACTATACATAATACTCACTTCAGCGACTGATATGAGGGCAGGGCTACTTGTGGTGGGATGTTGATGAACCTCTCACTTATCAACAAGCCAATCTGTTTTGAAGGATCTTCAAGAAGTTTTGCCATACGAGATGGTTCCTCTTTGTAATTTTCTTCACATTTAGAGATCAGCAGATCAGCTATTTTCTCTACACAAGACAAATGCTAAGGATAAAAAGATTTGAAAAACGTCTCAGACTAATCCTGATATATCAAACAATATTCCTACAGTTGTGTTTTATAAATACCTGTCATATTCATCTCTGAACAGTAACAGACATCATATTAAATAAACTCATAGAAAACACCACAAAGATTTAACATTATATCAGTCTTACACTGCAATGCTTCACCAATCCTGTCATCTAAAGCACCAACTCTGACAAGGTAGCCTTCGCTAAGCATTGACTTTTCCACGTCTACCTGCAACCCAGCATGTTTGTGTGCCTATCTTTGAATGACTCCTAATACCATGACTGGTCCAACTTGGGAGTCTGTGCCAGTAGCTACACTATCAATGGCACAGCTTGGCGTAACTGGGATACCCAATCCTCTCTGCTACTACAGATGGTAACAAGGAGGAAGGAACTACAATTTAATGCATAATATTTAGTGGTAAAGAGCCAAATATATGTGATAATAATGTAATCAGAAAATAACAGAACATTTTGAAATTCTTAAATATAAAGATCATGACCAGCCCACTTGGTTGATTATAATTTCCTATTATTCTGGTGGTGCGGTAAAGGTCTCTGAGATTTTCTTTCGCCACCAGCAGTCTTCTATACTCAACCTCGTCTACTAACAGCTGCAGAATCTGGTACTTAGAGAATGTAACCATCAGTTGTTCTTTGCTTGATTTCTGAGATATCCTACATTGTATTGAGTGCCATGTTTATAAAATGTCATGCACTGCTTGGATTTCAACTTAATTTTTACTTATCTGAATATGGCGATCTACATCTGCAACCCTAAATACTTTTATTTCATGAAGATATGATCTAAATTTTTCTTAATACAAATATGATTATATTTTATGTATTCTTTCATTGGAAAACACTAATACCAACGACATGATTTATTGCACAAACATTAGCAAATACTTCATTTTCGTTCATTACCCCAAGATTGTTGCCACATCATCTCTTCATAACCTGTATTATCCAATCCTTTCTTGGCATTCAGGTCACTGATACAAATTTTAATATTACCATTTCTTTGATTACCAAAAGTACTTTGAAGTTTCATGTAAAATGCATCCGCATTATTTGTTGGTGCATAACACCAGGTGACATTCACGTCTGCTTTATCTTTTTGGGGTGATAGTCAATGTTACTGTGTTGTTTAATTTTAGTAGAATTCAGCTGGAAAGTCATGCAGTACAACAAATTGTACTACATAAAATCTTTAAAACACAAATGTCAGGTCAGCATGGTCGAATGAGTAAGAATGCATGTTCTTAAACATCCGGTGTGCTGATGCCAAGGTAAGCGGTTCAACCCCTACACCAGACAGCTGGACTAAAATTGTGACCTGTCGTCCTTGACTTGGGGATGTAAATCACAAGTACCTCTGAAGTCGGAATGGGTTCACCTGATGGCGAGGGACACTGTTAATAAGGAAAGTTAATCCACACGCAAAATCCAGCCCAGCACTACTATAAAATAGTGTGTATGGACTATGCTAGAGTTCAAAGCAAGCATGTGCAAAAACAAAATGTGATACAAACACTGGTTACTAGTTAACAGGGCCCATGTCATGGCACACAGGATACGCCCATGGGTGCTCAGTCTCTCTCAGCAGATACCGAAGTGCATGAAAGTTAATTACCCCCGCTGTATGCTGGCTGGAATAACATCTGACATATTGATGCAATCGACATGCAGCACTAGCTCTATACTGTATTTTGTACTCCATTAGCCTACATATTGTTGTCTCACTGAATTCTGTATCATAACATATCAATTGCTTCTCCCGGGAAGGTTAACCCGGTCAACAAATGCCCGCAGAAGTCGGATGTGTCGGCCTAACGGCGCAAGAACGCAGCTCTGCTGTAAACAGGCACAACGCAATCACATCCGAAAAAAAACTCCGGATGAACGAAGAAGAAGAAGAAGAATTGCTTCTTGATCACTTGCACCTCTGAAAAATTGTCCTTTTGGAGATTGCTCAATAAAGACACACTAGAACCAGACAATATTCCCCCTCACTGCCACAGACTCCCACATGTCCAGGGCATTACACCCATAACAGTTTTGATAAATTAGTTGCATTCAGGAAAGACACCTATAATTGCCACAGCCACCCATTTGTAACCTTCCATTTCACTGTCCATATAAAATAACACAAAGTAATGCAGCTTTAGACACACTAGAACCAGACAATATTCCCCCTCACTGCCACAGACTCCCACATGTCCAGGGCATTACACCCATAACAGTTTTGATAAATTAGTTGCATTCAGGAAAGACACCTATAATTGCCACAGCCACCCATTTGTAACCTTCCATTTCACTGTCCATATAAAATAACACAAAGTAATGCAGCTTTACATAATGACTTTGGCATAATTAATGTATGTGAGCTATCAGTGTGTGAAAGTTACTGCTTCTGATTTTATCAGTAAATAGCCCTCCCTACCTGATTTTCAGAAAGATTAACGACCGTATGTACTGCAAAAACTGTATCAGCATCGTCGTCATCTTCACCACTGTCCTCACTGTCATCTCCAGGATCTTGCTGAAAACTCACAAATATTAAGTAATGAACATCATAATATATGAAGTATGCTTTAAAAAAAAAAAAAAAAAAGCACTGAGCCTTTGGCTAGGAAAAATACATTACCCATCTATAGCTTTTAAAACCTAATCCCCTTAAATATACACTCCTAGGGACAGGACACACTTCTCCCAGTGGTCCCACCAATGTTTGAAGTATTTGAGGAAAACTATGGGATGTATATCCAGCCAGTGTGAGCTTGACCACAATACTCATCTAGTACTAATTGGTCTATAAAAATATGGAATATGATATACCCAATATGCCTCAAGGCACGGAAAAGGATCTTCTACGTGCTTTCTTTACCATCACCCCAAAAAGCCACGATGGCATGGAAATTTAGTTATTTTTTTAAACCCATTGCAACAAAAGGGCAGCAAGTAACAACTCATCCCTCCATCCACTCTATTCAATATTTACAAATGTTCTTAGATGGACAGAAGGAATCTGTCTTGTAACAAATGCTACCAGGTAAAAATATATTATATAGTTTATTATACAACTGTATTACTACAAAGAACTAATCTGGCAAGTCAAGAAATCTCAGGTGGAGGAATGGCTCTGGGGTTTATGGTGTCCACTTCAGGCTTAGAAGGTACTGGGTTTGATTTCAGCATAGGGCTGATAACTTTCTCCCAAGAATCACAGATATCTAATCACACATCTCGGATCTCTTCGGTACTGAGATAAAATATTTAGCCCACTCAGATAATGGCAAAAGACAGGAAGTCCTGTTTGCAAGTTGTTCACATTAAATATTCCATGACAGAAAATGCACAGAGCTGGCCATAAGGTCATTGCTTTGGCATACTTGTCAGGAACGAAAATGTACCCATGGGTAGATAGATATAGTCCACATTCTTGACTCTTGTTTAAAGATAACAAACCTTACACAAATGCATATCTGAATCTGACATGCATAACTAGGCATGATCCACTTCCCTTAGAGGCCCGAAGAAGAAAAAGACCAATAATTACATCATCATAACTACATTTATTCACATCCTTGAGCAAAATAATTGTAATCTACTTACTTTCAGCACACATCCAACGAAATCTTGGTCAGCAATGAAGTTTGCCAGCTCAGACAACTCATCATTGACATATTTCACAAAGAGCTGAAAAACCAAATTAGAGAAATGAATTACAAAAGGTCAGTTTCTACAAAAATGTTGTGTGTGTGTATGCACGTGTGTGTGTGTGTACACACTCACAATGAACTCAAGCACAGTCCATACTTTTTGTACACTGGCCTGATTTTTGTGTGTGGTTCAGCTTTCCCTATTACCAGTGTAGCTCCCCATCAAGTGTTACTTGTAAGGTATAGAAGTCCTATGGTTTAGCTTTCCCTATTACCAGTGTAGCTCACCATCAGGTGTTACTTGTAAGGTATGGAAGTCCTATGGTTTAGCTTTCCCTATTACCAGTGTAGCTCACCATCAGGTGTTACTTGTAAGGTATGGAAGTCCTATGGTTTAGCTTTCCCTATTACCAGTGTAGCTCACCATCAGGTGTAACTTGTAAGGTATGGAAGTCCTATGGTTTAGCTTTCCCTATTACCAGTGTAGCTCACCATCCGGTGTTACTTGTAAGGTATGGAAGTCCTATGGTTTAGTTTTCCCTATTACCAGTGTAGCTCACCATCAGGTGTTACTTGTAAGGTATGGAATTCCTATGGTTCAGCTTTCCCTATTACCAGTGTAGCTCACCATCAGGTGTTACTTGCAAGGAATGGGAGTCCTATGGTTTAGCTTTCCCTATTACTAGTGTAGCTCACCATCAGGTGTTACTTGTAAGGTATGGAAGTCCTATGGTTTAGCTTTCCCTATTACCAGTGTAGCTCACCATCAGGTGTTACTTGTAAGGTATGGAATTCCTATGGTTTAGTTTTCCCTATTACCAGTGTAGCTCACCATCAGGTGTTACTTGTAAGGTATGGAAGTCCTATGGTTTAGCTTTCCCTATTACCAGTGTAGCTCACCATCAGGTGTTACTTGTAAGGTATGGAATTCCTATGCACTGGTAGCACAGTGGGCAGTAAACTATGTTACCACCCCTAGGGCAGTATCAGTCTTGATTACCTTTCCCTGTTAATTATATTCCAATGATAAGTGGCATAAATCGACAATCATGTTCATTTGAACCTCTTCTCACGTATCATCATCATGTAGCAGGCATTTTCCAGAACCTCACTCGCATCAAGCACACCTCCACTCTCGTCACGGTCTGTTGAAACAATTCTCGATCCACTGCCAGTTCTCCAGTCTCACACCCTCATGCCCAAGGTATCTGCAAAATGTCCTGTGACCACCTTTGTGCTAGTTGACTCTGTCTCTTCTTCCACAAACCACGTTTTCCATCACAACCATTTTCAAACCACCATGACAATATAGCCAAAGTATTTCAGTTTCTGAGACCAGGTGCTGTTTATGAGCTAGTTTTCTTCAATGTTCAGATCTTAAGAATGTCAGTATGTTTTCTTTCTATTCGTCCACAGCAATCTCAGAATATTTTCTGTCATTTTTATGTTCAAAAACCCTGATTTTCTTCTTTAGTTATTGTGAAATTGCACCATGGTGGAAATGACCATGTGTTCACATGCATCCACTGTGGACGAATATATACAGCGCGAATTGGCCTTATCAGCCACATTTGCTACCGCCATGGGTTGTAGTTATTATGCCTTTTTGAAGCACAAACTATCGTCTGTCAAGACGGCCAGGTGCCAATGAATATTGTGTCATGTCACCACAGGAGAAATACCTGTTCTAAAAATATTACTTAAATTTGTTTGTTGGTGTTGTATCATAGATTCTGAATACTGTGTAACCTCTGCATTGCTATGGCCAAACTATGTCTGACCATTTTCATATCTACTTCTTTAAACCCCAGTATGATACATACAGCATGCTCACATGTTCATACCTTGCCATGTCTACTTCTGTAAAACACAATACAATACAGCATATATTGATACCATTGTCATATCTACTTCCATAAAACACAGTGTGATATATCACAAGCACATATTCATATAAACAATAACATAACTGAACAATGTCATGGTGTATGCATCAAATTATTTTACAGTCACAGTAGGGCACGATTTTAACTGCTTATGCATATAATCCCCGCCCTCTAACTGTTAGGTTAATTATTATTCAGACATATAAACAGAGATAAATAACTGTTGCTATGTTACATAAAACAGAGAAAAATAAACTTTTGCCTTAATTACAGTGGGGAAAAATGCTGGATGCGTTCAGAAAGACGTGAGATTATCAGCGGTTGACCTTGTCAAAAACACCTAAGACAGATGTTGGTGGAGGAACATGATCACCATGCCACTAGGAATGGCACAAGATGAAAATAATACCTAATTATTAGAAAAGTATTAATTGTTAAACACAAAATTATACAATGCTCAATCATAGCTCATTTTAAAACAGTAACCTAAATTTAATATTCAAGCAAAGCAATGTAAACAATTCAGCTGGCTTTTGCATTCATTCAAACAGTAATTTGCAAAGATTAATGTAAGAGAGATAGAGGAAAGTAGTGACAGAAAACTCTGGTCAGTCTTGTATCATGGTTTGGGAAAAAAGTATATAAATTACTAAATACTTCTAGAGAACGGAAGCTGTGGAAAAATATGATCAATCACTCATGCTGAGCAAGTGACTTGATGATGACGATACCAAACCATTAAATCTAGCATAGTTCTACAAACCTGTTGCAAAAGTCTCTTGATACCGTGAAAATCTGCACTAT
Organism: Cepaea nemoralis; assembly: GCA_014155875.1. Taxonomy (NCBI): domain Eukaryota; kingdom Metazoa; phylum Mollusca; class Gastropoda; order Stylommatophora; family Helicidae; genus Cepaea; species Cepaea nemoralis. Next base: position 497,591 of record JACEFZ010008130.1, read on the forward strand.
TGGGTGGCCTTGCATCAAACTCCACATCAATCACCTGGTAAGAAAGACAATATATACACTCGCATTAAATTGTTGTTCCATCTTTAGCACATACATTAAAAAAAATTTTAGCTCACTTTGAACTTAAGCATAGAGTACACCCTTGCTACTACTACTACTATTTGCTATGGAAGATGGCAAAAGATAGGACAGCTAGATGCGAGTTGGTTATAAGGGCCATGCTCTGAGGAAAAGGGACAAAAGAAATACAGGGTCCCACTAATTGTATTGTTTGCCCATAATATTTGCCTTGTTTTCCTGCATGACCCATTGGGTGTACTTCTTCTTCTGCGTTCATCCTGTGTTTTTTTTTCGGACGTGATTGCGTTGTGCCTGTTTACAGCAGATCTGCATTCTTGCGCCGTTAGGCCAACACATCCGACTTCTGCGGGCATTTGTTGACCGGGTTAACTCATAACAATATAGAGAACGCCCCTCCCCCAACCCAAAGCAAACCTTTCTTGTAGAAAAAAAAAAACTGAAAATCCTGAGTGTTACCAAATATTAGATCACCACAAATAACATAACCAGAAAATGATCTAGGTAATAGACCTATGGAGTCTTTAGTTGCAGGGCCCAAAGATCAACAATCTGTGGCCTAGTAGTTTTTATGAAGCTTAGAAACTTGTAAAGTAATATCAATATTTTACTGTAATTCACAATTTCCTATAGCTTTCTGAATTCCCAGTGCCAGTCATTATAACAGATGCCAATGATTCATTGTGATGTTATGGTGGGCAGATTATAATCTTGAAAATCTTTTACCAAATGTAGTGATCTCTTAGCTTATTATATTCGAGTATCTGTATCTATCTAGCGTTAAAATTTTAAAAATGCAAATTATTCCAGGAATATAATACAAACTGGACAGATCTGAGAGATCAGAATAAAAAGAAATAGTGTTGAACAATGAGATAACGAACACTGAAAACAATATGGTTGATTTTGTTACAACTAGAGTTGCTGAGTTTTTAAGTCAATTTCACCTTAGTGTGGTACGACGAAAGGTGAACCTACTCTGATATTTGCAGTATTGGTCCGTCTGCTAACTGCCAAATTTTTGATGAGAAATTGTTTTCTCTTGAATTTATTGGAGTCTATTCATGAATAGTAAGCTAATAAGTCTTATAACTCCTGTAGCTTAAAGAAGTGTTAACTTTTTTGTTGCATTTTTTAATCCCCCGTTCAGTTTTACATAAATGTGAAGAGTTTTAACATTGCTGGTGTTTGCTGGCGTTCAGGAAAAAATATTTAGTGACATGGCCGTCATAACATAAAATTCAAGATTGCTGCGCCCATACAATAAACTATAGCAGACCTGTATTTATTTATAATTAGAACTGGTAATTTACTAAAATTAAACAGAATACAAGTGTCATTTGTAGCAGTAATTTATCTGTGTACTTGTATAATATTTCAGCATTTGACATGACTGAAAATAATTTTGAAAGCCAGTTTTCAGACCTGTCTGTAAACCTGTAAGTAGTGTAAGGAGTACTATTTTTCTAAGCAGCGCAGCAGTACGTAATTATTTAAATTTAAATACAGTACTGTAAAATAAGTTATGTTTTAAATAAGTTCATATTTAATTATTAATTGCTCACTATTAGATACATAACAGTATAATTATAGAGCAGAAGTAGAAATCAATTTTAGTGAATATTTAATTATTTAATATTTTAATAATTAATTAACTGCTGCTTAATTTATGCAGCAGTTACAAACTTATCTACTTACATTAATGTATGATATTTAATCAACAAAAGAAAGCTGTCGCAATGCAGTTGGTACATTAAGACCATATGAGTACACATTAAGACAATATGAGTACATTTTTATGAATTGTTCTTTCACTAACGACGAACATTTCACATGACATTTAATAAATATAAATGGGCAGCTATTTTTAACTACAAAGTGACTATTCATACCCCGGCTATGAATAAATTATCCCTTTATTCATAGCGGAACTTTCCCGGCTGGTCACGTGATTTGCCAAGTCACGTGACTTAACGTATGTGACGTCATCGGGACATGAGCATGGCTATGTTATATATTTTTGTTGATTCAAAATCGTATCCTCAGTAGCACAGTGGTAAGTGTCTCCGCCTGATAAGCGGGAGCTGTTGGTTCGATTCTCTGCCGGACACTATTTTTTTTTTAATTCTTCAGGAATTAATTGGGTGAAAGCGACTTTTTAATAAACAAATATTAGGAACTATGATTATGAACTGATGTTTTAAATATTTGTTTATCGAAGTTATTTCTTTTTTGTCACTTTTATTATCTTATTTATATTATATAAAAGTTATCACTTTTTTATGTCTTTCAACACATCTTTCTCATATCTCGGTCTCTCACACTAGCTTCGTTATCTATCTCTCTCCTCTCTCTTTTCAACCTGCTTCACATATACCAGGTTTTCCTGCACTTTATATGAGTAGCATGTCCTTGTTTATTTGTTGAATTCAAGCCTGATGTTTTAATTGCTTAATCAAGTCTCCCTGAGGTGAGGCATATTACTGTCAGCTTGGACCGGAATGATCAGGACATAAATAGTAGGAAATAGTAGGTCAGTAATGTATATAAAGATGGATGCCTGTAAACAGTAAGTGTACAGAAACGCAAGTTAACAATTCTTGAACACGCCTGGGGACACAATTATTTGAATTGGGGATACCAATCTGGAAAATTATTCTTGATATTTAAACAGTCATACTTCAACTATGTATAAAGTATCCCTTTACTCATACTTCAGCTATGTATAAAGTATCCCTTTACTCATACTTCAGCTATGTATAAAGTATCTGTTTATTCATACTTCAGCTACGTATAAACTCTCCCTTTTAACTATTAATTAGGTCACAGCACATCCTATCAAAAATTCTTAAAAGTCGAGTGCATTTTTGTCAGAGTCTCTGCGACTCTCGTGTTTTGTACTATGCTTTCGGCAGGCCACTGTGTGGAAAGAGACTGAGCCACATGGGGTAAAACCTGGTGCAATGAAGTTGATCCTCTCAATCCTCTCGACATTCTATCAAAAGAGGAATGTGACCTTTACTTTCCTGTTACAAAAACACACAATAAAATATACATCTTACCAGGTCTCTTAGCAATGTGACAGACTTTTAATGAATAAAAAACAATTGGTGGCCATATTTAATTGTTAAATAGGTCATGGCACATCCTATCGAAAAATAAATAATATGTCAAGTTACGCCTCGCCACTACGGACGCAATGATATTATATGGTACTATGTTGTCCGATTAAAAATAAACAAGCCACAGTAATAGAAGGCAAATAATACACAATTGGCGGCCATTTTAAATTGTTAATTAGGTCACGGCACATCCTATGGAAAAATAAATATTATGTGAAGTTAGGCCTCGCCACCCCGGACACAATGATATATGGCACAACATTGTCCGTTTAAAAATAAACAAGCCACAGTAATAGAAGGCAGAATTTCTCAGCTTCCAATTTAATGAGCCGCGATAAAATCTCCCCTATCTCTAAGGTCATTAGTACACTTCCTGTTATTAAATTGCGTCACCAAAAAATTCATAACTCCGCTTAGAATTAACGTACACTCTTCGTTGAGATACTGTTCATTGGATTCCTCTGGTCTTGTCTTGCTTGTCAAGCTGCATCCAACTGTTATGATTTCATAAGTAAAAACAAAAAACCCCATGTTTAAATATTGACCAAAATTGCTAGCATATGTGAATTGGCGCCGCAGATCACATACTCCAAGATTGATTAATATGATTCTGATTCTGTAACTTTGACCAGACTGAGACTGCAAGAACAAGTTCAACAGGGTGATACTTAGACTTAGACGAACGCCATGCTGGGGAAGGCAAAGAACAGTCACATCAACCAACACAGAACTTAACATAACTTTCTTGTGTCACCAGTGGCTACACATCGAAGGATCTGATTATTTATTAACTAATAGTTCTATGTGCAATGCAAATGATCTATTAATTACCACTCACCTTCCCAACGTTTTCGTCCACTTCTTCCTCCTCTTCATCTTCACCGTCATCTTCTTCAAAGTCGTCGTCATCAGCTTCGATTTCATCATCATCTTGAATATTTTCCTTCCCGTCGTATTTATTAAAATTATTCATTTTACACATGAATCTTTGTATACACTATTATTAAGTTGTAATACCTTTTGTTAAGTTGTAACAACTACTTTGTTGCAGAGAAATATGTTTCAACGGCTTGCAACAGCTGTTGTAACTGGTAAACACATGGCCACAAACACCCGTGTCAGGTTTTCCTTTACAGGAATTCCAAACTATGCTAGCTAAAACTATATAATCTGTCGTTTTATAATAGTATACAGTTTGTGTATTACTAACATATACTGCACTAATTTTGATTAAAACTTTAATTATTTTACTTTTTAAAAAAATTAACTATCTTTTATTACTTCGTTAAGTACATTTTATTGCATAAATTAGATTGTAGCCAATTTGGTAAGGTTGGTTACGAAAGTTTGGTGTTGTGTGGATGGGCTACTCTTTAACATCTATTGATGATTGTATTATGTCACCCTAAGTGTTTAATTGATTATACTATCTATCTGCCGGCTCCGTGGTGAAGGACGTGGTTCGTAATCCCGCATACCCGCGTTCAAAACACAGCTGCGGGCGATTTGGCATCAGAACGCCTTGCGTTTTTTTTAAGAAATGGTATGAGTATGAGTGCCGGTTGTTCAGAAAGGAATGGCAGACTACTGAACGTAAACCTGCCAAGAGATCACCGCAGCATAAACAAAATGATGGTGTTGACTGAGACGTCCTGTAAAGGATATGCAACTATCTATCTATCTATCTATAAATCTATCTCTATCTATCTATCTATCTATCGAACGATCGAACAATCTTTATTGTCAAAGGGTTAAGAATTGGGCACGCATGTCTGTCTGACATTCTGCCTTTCGTCTCGCTGTCCTCTCATACGTTATTTCATACATCACTTATAAAGCTAATCTTAGACTACAACAGAGCAATATCATTATGCAATAAAACGCATGAAAAAAACCATTGTAAATACCGCAGGAAGGTGTAATGTACCATACATATGGGAATGTTTATTATACTAATTGTTGTTTGAGGTAATGGTTATTATTGTTTATTTTCGTTTGTTTTGTTTTAGGGGGGGGGGGGCAAGTAGTCTGTACTGAGATAGTGTTCAAACAGGTTACGGGTGTTTGTATAGTAATTGGTGGTGTCTTTGATTTATTGTGGAAGATTGTTCCACAACTGAGCGGCAGAGTATGCTAAGCTTGTTTTATTATAAGTCTATCCGAGGCTTAGGGACATGAAGTATATTTAGTCGTTCGATATGTGTTGCGTTATTATTGAACAATGGTCAAAGGTAGCTTTGAGTGTTTTGAAATAGGATTTTGTGAATTAGTTTAGCCTTATTTAAAAAAAAAAAAGTAGGCGTTTGTAGAGTGGCTGTAACTGAAGACGTTCATATAGGTTAGAATCCCCTCTGCTGTGTGTCCACCGTGACGAGGTAGAGGGGCTTGTGCGTCCCAATGACCCCAAGAGCTATGCCGACGGTAGCACAGCTACTGGTAGGGCCACCCATGTCGGACAGGTCAAGGGAGAGGGACCAGACAAAGAGACACACAAACCTGCTGCCTTGTAGGTAGACTGGGGACAGTCAAAGGCTAGGGAAAGCATCCCGAATAAATGCTTGTCGAAATCGGATGTACTGAGCCACAGGCTTGACAAAGCAGTGCAACGTAAAACCTGCTGCCTTGTAGGTAGACTGGGGACAGTCAAAGGCTAGGAAAAGCATCCCGAATAAATGCTTGTCAAAATCGGATGTACTGAGCCACAGGCTTGACAAAGCAGTGCAACGTAAAACCTGCTGCCTTGTAGGTAGACTGGGGACAGTCAAAGGCTAGGGAAAGCATCCTGAATAAATGCTTGTCGAAATCGGATGTACTGAGCCACAGGCTTGACAAAGCAGTGCAGCGTAACTTAATTCATGATGTCACAAATCAAAATTAATCGGTATGGTGCTAATCCCGTGAAGTCCCATCAGGCGGCGATAGTGCCGGGCCCCCTGCCTCGAGGGGGTCCACCCATGACTACTGGTGGTCACCTTCCCCTGTGCTGTGGAGTCAAGGCACAGAGGAGTAGGTTAAGAGCTATTAACCAAATACCCCGGACACTCAACATACTACAGTGGAATGCCGAAGGAGTTTACAAGAAGAAAGACTCCCTAACACAGCGTCTTCATAAAGATAGAATAGATGTGGCATGCATTCAAGAGACACACCTCAACGCCAATCACAAATTCTCAGTCAGAGGATATCAGGCCACACGTTTCGACCGCGAAGGACACAAAGGAGGAGTTCTAATACTTACACGAAATACAATACCTTGCAGCGAAGTATCTGTGATCTCTGACAACCAAACGGAAATTATAGGTGTTGATATAATGATAAAGGACGTGAAAATAAGAATCTACAATCTGTATAGCCCAGCAGATAAGGACCTTACACTCTCAAACATGAAAATAACTGACACAAACTGCATTATTGTCGGAGACTTTAATAGCCGTTCAGAAAGATGGGGATACCCAGATACTGACAAAAGAGGAGATGAATTGGAGGACTGGGAAATAGACTCAAATCTCCATCTACTCAACACAACGGATGACACACCGAGCTTCTACTCCAGAAGATGGCTTACCACTTCTACTCCAGACTTAGCTTTCTGCACAGGAGACATCCTCCACAAAATCGATCGCCATGTGCTGAACCAATTAGCAGGTAGTGACCACAGACCAATCAAGCTTGTAATGAATATGGAGTATGTTCCACAGGAGCAAAAGCCCTTGCCCCGCTGGAATTACAAACGAGCAGATTGGGACAGATTTGCCATACTAACAGACAAATATTGTGAAAACATAAATACACGATATGGCAACATAAAGCAAATGGTGGAAAGTCTAAACAGAGCGATAATACAGGCGGCCACTGAGTCCATTCCAAGAGGAGAGAGGAAAAATTACAAACCATACTGGACTGAAGAACTACAAAGTTTGGAGGACAAAGTTGAAGATGCCAGGAAGACAGCAGAGAGAGAACAAACAATTGAAGCGAATATCTCTCTCAAAGCCATCTCAGCAAAATGTAAAAGAATAGTAAATCAAACAACAAGAGATTGTTGGAGGGAAAAAACAGAAAACCTGAATTTTGACAGGGATGGAAACAAACTATGGAAACTAGTGAAAGCCATGAACAATGAAGGACCTAGAAACAAACAAATAACAATTAAACAAGGAAATGCCTTGCTTACAGGCAAAAAGGCTGCAAATGCACTAATGAAACACTATGCAAATGCAAACCACATTGATATTACAACCGAACAGAAGAAAGCAATCAAAGACAAACAGATACATCATACAAATACAGAGACAGCAGCAGAATATATGATGGCAAAGCTAACAATGGAAGAAATGGAACAGGCAATGAATACCCTAAAAAAGAAGAAATCACCAGGAAAGGATGGAATCACAAATGAAATGCTAATAGGACTAGGCACTAAGGCAAAAAAGAAACTACTAGCAGTCCTAAATTACAGCTGGAAGAGGGGAATAGTCCCACAGGCATGGAAGGAAGCTATACTAATACCAATCCCAAAGAAAGGAAAAGACCTGGAAGAACCAAATGGCTATCGACCTATCAGTCTACTTAGCTGTGTAGGAAAATTAATGGAACGCATTATCAATGGCAGGCTAACATGGCATCTGGAAGAAAACAAACTCTTAACACCACACCAAGCAGGATTCAGAAAGTACAGATCCACTGAAGATCAAATAACCTATATAGCTCAGGAAATAGAGGATGCCTTCCAAGAGAAAAAGCACACACTAGCAGTCTGGATAGATTTAGAAAAAGCGTTTGATAAAGTATGGAAGGAAGGACTGAAAGTAAAACTGCAAAAAATGCATGTTTGTGGGAAAATGTACAAATGGATCAGCCACTACCTTGAGAACAGAACTGCCAGGACAAAAGTACAAGGACAAACCAGCAAAATGATGCTGTTGGAGCAAGGTGTCCCCCAAGGAGGAGTTCTTTCACCAACATTATTCCTAGCATATATAAACGACATCACAGAAAATTTTCCAGCCAGAGTACACACATCATCCTTTGCAGATGACCTAGCCATATGGACATCTGAAGAATATATTAGTACAGCTAACAGCAGAATACAGCAAGCCTTATTAGCACTAGAGGACTGGTCAAAATCATGGCTAGTGAAGATAAGTGAGGAGAAATCAACATGCACAGTGTTCTCCCTCTCAAATAAAACTCAACAACCTAAGCTGGTATTGAATGGAAAAATATTGCGCCATGAAGAAAATCCAAACTATCTCGGAGTCACCTGTGATCGTCGCCTGACATGGAAAACACAGGTTGAGAAAAATCGAACAAGAGCAAGGCAAAGAATGGCAATCATGAAAAAGCTTGCTGGTACAACGTGGGGAGCAGATGAGAAAGTTCTCAAGAAGTTATATACTGGACGGGTGAGGCCAGTACTGGAATATGGCATTGCAGCTTGGGCAACAGCAGCTAAGTCAAACTTTAACAAAATAAGTAGAGTCCAAAATCAAGGAATGCGAATCATAACTGGAAGCCTGAAGACAACGCCTATTAATGAACTTGAAAAGATCACTTGTTTACAACCAATGCAGGATAGAAGAGATAGCAGAGCCCAGCAACAAGCAGAAAAATTTAGAAGATTGACAGACCACCCTATGTATAAAAGGTTTAGTGGTTTTGGAAAGGGACGACTGAAGCGTAGCAACTTTGTAGAAACTGCAAAACGAAAGATTAGGGCAGATCCCATACTTAACATATCAACAGTCAAACCTATTTACAATGCAGACAAGTTCCCAGCTTGGAGACAGCAGCAACTGCCTGAGATGATAGAAAACATTCCTGGTATTGAGAAAAAGAACACTCAGCATGAAACCGAAAGAAGAGATATAACCCTAAACTACATAAAAGAACAATACCCAAGCAGCAATTGGACCCATGCATATACAGATGGATCAGCCAAAAATTCAATAGAGAATGGAGGAGGAGGAATTCTCCTAAATTTAAAAAATGGAGTGAAAAAAACACATTCAGTGGCAACTGGAAAGTTTTCAAGTAACTTCAAAGCGGAGGTAGAGGCTCTGAAAACTGCAGCAGAAATGCTCTTGATGGAGGAAAATAAAGAGAAGCAAATAGCTATCTTCACAGATGCAAAGTCAGCTGTCTCAATACTGAAGAGCAATAACAGCACAGAAATAGCTGACCTAAGAGCAGCACTCCATGGTCTATGCCAGAAATCCAAAAAAGTTGTAATACAGTGGATCCCATCACATTGCAGTATACCTGGAAATGAAGAGGCTGACAGACTGGCAAAAGAGGGCGGACGACTACCACAGCCTGACATAGACATAACCTATAATGAGGCAAAGAGGTTGATAAAAAGCACCTATAGAACCAAATGGGAATCAGAGCATCCAGGCCACCAGAAGGATGATGCATATTACAAACTCGACAGAAGAGAACAAGTAGCAATCTTCAGACTCCGCACAGGACATAACAGGCTGAAATACCACTTGTTCAATAAACTAAAGATAGGAGATACCGATGAATGTAATTGTCGAACTGGAAAAATGACAGCAAAACATTTGCTTCAGGATTGCCCAATACATGCAGAACAGAGAAAAATATTTTGGCACACACCTGCTTCATTAGAGGACAAGCTCTATGGTGATATCAACAAGCTCAAGTTGACCGTAGCTTACTTTAACTACATACAGGTTGACATTTAAAGGTGTATGAAGAAGTATTCAGACTGCCACACTTCATACCACAGGTATGTCGGTTACAAAAGCCTCCCAGAGGCATGAAATGGAATATTGCTGGATAGGAGATCCATTTATTGGAAAGTCGGAATCAAAAGCTCACTGTGTGGGCTTTCAAAAAAGGTGGAAAAAGTGTCCTAGTGGCACGAAATGGAATATTGCTTGGATAGCAAATCCATTATGTGGAAAGTCTGAATCAAAAGCTCACTGTGTGGGCTTTCAAAAAAGGTGGGAAAAGTGTCCTAGTGGCACGAAATGGAATATTGCTCGGATAGCAAATCCATTGTGCGGAAAGTCCGAATCGAAAGCTCACTGTGTGGATGTCATCTGCACACTGCATTCTTCTGGTTTCCGGAAGAACAGCCTATGGTGAACGGAAGGCCCAATATACGGAAGTGAGGCTAAGCAGCCATGTGCAGGACGTGACGATTCCTTGGGTGAGCCCAGTACCAGAGCGCTGTGTGTTGGCTCTGCAAGTATGGAAGCCTCCTTGGATGGCGGGGAATGCCCACGGTCTGCCCCTGCCTTCCCTTGAGGGCTGACCAGGATGTCTTTGGCTGTTCTATATGGGCTAGCTAGGATGGGAGATAACACCACAACAGTGAGAGTCAAACGTCCTAAGAAACCCCCGGGAAGGTTAACCCGGTCAACAAATGCCCGCAGAAGTCGGATGTGTCGGCCTAACGGCGCAAGAACGCAGCTCTGCTGTAAACAGGCACAACGCAATCACATCCGGAAAAAAAAACTCCGGATGAACGAAGAAGAAGAAGATATAGGTTAGAATTGTCGGGAAAATGTTCACCATTAATTAAACTCATTGCCCTTTTCTGGAGCGAATAAAGGCGTCTTGTTGTTAATTTGGAGCATCCATCCCAGATTGTTGAGCAATAATAAATATGTGTTTGTATGTGGGAAGTATAGAATATCTTTCTTGTGTTTTCGTCAAGAAAATTTTTAATTTTGGCAAGTTAGTATAATTTTCTGGCTATTTGTTTAACGAAAGCATGAACATGGGAATTAAAGTTTATATTTTGATCAATGATAAGACCAAATGACTTGTGCTCGGTTAAACTTTCTATAGGCGTGCTACCAATGTGCCGCTGAAGAGTTCTCTGCGAGTTTAGTGAAGTCTTTGCCTGATTGCTATTAACATAGATTTTGTTTTGGAAATGTTAATTTGCATGCGATTTGCATAACTCCAGTTAACTATACTGTTTATTTCCTGTTGCAAGGATGATTCTAGCACATTACAATCTATAGCGTTTGTATATGTATACTGTGCAGTCGTCTGTAAATAGATCGCAGGACGACAAAAGATATAAAGGGAAGATCATTTATATAAATGGCAAATAATAGAGGGCCGAGTATAGCCCCCTGAGGACCCCTCCAATATTAGTGGTGATGGCTTGAGATAAAGATTTAATGTGTGATACTACTTGTTTTCTGTCTAATAAAAATGATTTTATTAATGTCACTATATTAAAGCTTACTTTCATTGTTTCTAGTTGTTTAATTAGAATAGTATGATCTATCATATCGAATGCTTTTCTAAAGTATATTCTGTCTGTCTGTCTGTCTGCCTGCCTGCCTGCCTGCCTGTCTATCTGTCTGTCTGTCTCCTCTCTACCCAGCTACATTGGATAGAGAGATATTTACGTAATAACAATAATAATAGCAATAACAATGCAGAAAAGCCCCAGCAAAGGCAGCCTTTCACAAGATAAAAAATATTCTCTGTAATTTATCTTTGACAATCGAGATGAGGACAAGAGTTCTAAGAGCTATACTGCTCCAATGTACGGAAACGAATCATGAACATTTAGCAGACATGTGAGGAGTTTTGTGGAAACTGCGGAGTTGTGGTTTAGTAGAAGAATTATGTGAACACAGTGGACCGATAGGAAGAGCAATGAAAATTTTCTGAATGAAGTTAACTAAGTTAACACATAAAGAGAACCAGTAACTCACATTCATTGAGCATGTCAAGAGAAAAGAAAAGCTAGAGTATGTCATCACAAAAGGAAGGTTGGAGGGGAAGAGAGGCACATCGGTGTCGTTTCTCTCCACCAAATTGGATTTTATATACCTCGGATGTTATCACACCCGTCTCTTTCTAACTGGACTCACATATACCTAAAATGTTAATATTCATTCTTCTTATGTTTTGCTTGATGTTCTCCAATTTGCCATCTAAACACATAATTCGATCATTTAAAATATGTTTTTCTTGTGTGGGCTTATATCTGTATTCAGCTACGGGAACTATTAGTGTTGGAACTCTTCGCTGGCTGCTGAGGATTGGGACGGAGCGCTTATGGGAATGTCCCGAATGCTGTGATGTCGGTTCCTAAATCAATCAATCAAACAATCAATCATATCTGTATTCAAAATCAGACACAACTATTATCAGATATTCATAGTTTTGACAAGCAGAAAACACGCAAAATGTTGATTGAAGGAGTAGGGGAGACTGGGGAGAAATGGACATAGGGGAGATATGGACCACCCCCTCTCTGGCCCCTGGCTGTGATGCAATGAAAGTGAAACCATAATAAGTTTGTTTTCCACATCAAACATAGTCCGAATTTTTCATTTGCCATCGACTTCCCGCACAGGTCGTTCCCACGCAAAGTTTGAAAAATTTTCTGCACTAAAGTTTCTTTTTCCAGTTCCAGACACCATCGTAAAGCAGACGCATAGTCAGGAATCAGGACAAGGTAATTACGTTAATATCTTTATTTACTTGTTATTTAAGAGTTCATATAAAAAATATAGCATATAATATTAGATTTAAGAGACTTTATGGCTGAATAGTTTAATACATTGATGGGGGAGAAATGGACCGGTTCATTTCTCCCCATGGTTCATTTCTCCCCATAGAAGAAATTGACAAGACAGTCTTTTGTTATTAAAAGTGTTGAAGATTGCATTCGAATATCAGCATTATTGATTCTTTTTAATACTGGGGTCTAAATCTAGTCCAATAAAACTGTTAACAAATTTGATTTCAGTGATTTATTAAAGATGCACGCCATTCGTGCTATGATCAGTATTTCTTTGCAAATGATAGGCCTACCATTCTAAATGTTATATAATTATGTCACTCTTTTGTTTCAGATGCCAAGATTGTACATCAGAAACACCAACAAGGGTCTCGTTACGGAGGAACGTATGAGAGAGGCTGTTAATGCTGTGAAAAATGGAATGAAAGTGAGGAAAGCTGCAAGGGAGTACGGCATTGCTCGCTCTACCCTCAATAACAATCTTACAAAAGACAGAGAAGGAAATGGTCTGCCTACTAGACTCGTACCAAATTATAGGCATAGCCTTGTTTTCACAGCTAAGCAAGAAGCTGATTTTGCTAGTTACTTGAAAGATTGTGCAAGAATGTTCCATGGACTCACAACTAAAAACGTTCGTACTTTGGCGTACGAGATGGCGAAAGTCAATAACATTGCACATCCTTTAACCTGGGATGAGCAAATTATGGCAGGGAATGACTGGCTTTGTGGATTTTTGCGACGGAATCCCGAGCTGACCATAAGGCAACCTGAGGCAAAATCTCTGGCTAGAGCTACAGCTTTCAACAAACATAATATTTGCACCTTCTTCAACATTGTGAAGGAAACCATTACAAAACTAAATGTGAGCGGAGCTCAAATCTACAATTTGGATGAGTCAGGTCTGACCACTGTACAGAAAGTGCCAAAAGTAATTGCCCCACGAGGAGTGAAGCAAATAGGCCAGGTGACATCCAGAGAAAGAGGAGAACTGGTCACAATCTGTTGCATTGTGTCAGCTGCGGGTCACATTATCCCTCCAGTTTTTGTGTTTCCCAGAAAAATTTTTAAGAATTTTATGCTTGCTGGAGCATCTGAAGGTTCCCTTGGCCTTGTGAATGAATCAGGTTGGATGACCCGTGATAATTTCGTCAAAGTTATAAATCACTTCATTAAGCATTCAAGACCTTCCAAAGACTTCCCTTTGATTTTGATCTTGGACAATCACGATTCCAACATTTCATTTGAATCACTTGAACTGTGCAAGAAAAACAACATTCATGTGATCACGTTGCCACCACACACCTCATCTAAAACTCAGCCCTTGGACCGTTCAGTTTTTGGACCCATGAAGTCGGTCTACAACAATGCGTGTGATTCATGGATGATGAAAAATGTTGGGACACCACTGACAATCTATCAAGTTGCAAATCTAGGAGGCCACGCTTTTCTTAAAGCGGCAACTCCCATTAACATTCAATCAGGCTTTGCAGTGTCAGGTATTTGGCCCTTTAACGAAGATGTTTTTACAGAAGATGATTTTATGCCTTCAGAAATAACGAACAGGCCCATCAGCAAGGACAGTGAAAATGCCACTTTAGAAAGCAATGAACAGACAGGATCAGCATCTCCACATTGTGGTACCAGCACAGATCAAACTGCACAAGAATTTCATGAAAATCAGAAAGAGTGTAATGTTGAGAACCTTGTAGATGACTTTCAGGAAATATCAGGGAGTCTTCAACATAAAGCTACTTCTTCCTTTACTTCGCCTCATGTTTTCAGAGGACTACCAAAAGCTGGTCCGCGAAAAGATTCAAATAATATGAGGAAAAGAGGAAACACTATGCTGGCTACTTCTACGCCAGAAATGGATCGAATTAGGGAAAGAGCGGTGATGAAAGAAAAGGCAGCAAAAGTTCCACCCAAAAAGGCAAAGAGACAGCTGCTGAAAGAACTTGATGTTGATTCAGATCCAGAAACTGACATTTCGTTTTGTGATGACACAGATTCTGATGTTTCATTTGGTGAAAATGAGGAGTGTACGGTTAGCTTGACTGGTGTGGGTGAGGTTTTTGAAGGCCAGTGTGTGCTATGTGAATATGGAACAAAGAAGACTTGTGTTTACTATGTAGGAATTGTAAGGGGAGACATTGATGATGATGGTGATGTTGAGGTAGAGTTCTTGCGCAAGAGTGAGAAGGTTGCTGGTAAATTTGTTAAGCCTAAGGTAGAAGATGTCGCCAGTGTCTCAATTACATGTATTAAAGCACAGCTTACTAGATCTACAATCACTGGAACCACTTCTAGGACCAAAGATGACTATGTCTTCAAAGAAAGTCTTGCAGGCATAAATGTTCGATAAAACTTTATATTAGATTAATATATCATATTAAACTTTTTTTTACTGTCGCTTAAAATAATTTAAACAAAACTGCAAATATCCTTTTAATGATTATTTATTTCTTATAGCAATATGGATGAGTTGTTGCTGCTTCTTTTTAAAAAAAGGTCCATTTCTCCCCACTATGGTCCATTGCTCAGCACGTGCTGGTCCATTTCACCCCAATGGTGGTCCATTTCTCCCCATGTTCATATACATTTTTGAAATGCATTTTGTAAAGAAACATATAGAAATAGATTGCTAAATGTTTTCCCCTTTTAAAATAAATGAATGTACAACATTTTAGTCATGGTTTTGTTATGTTTCGATAAAATCTGTTCCGGTGATGAGCAAAAATTGAAAACTACAAAATTGCTGGTCCATTTCTCCCCAGTCTCCCCTACGACATTATAAGGTAAATCGAGATGCGCTGTTTTGTCACACCCGTGGCCCAGTACATAAGACTTGGCAAATATTTTTTTGAATTTACTCTCCCTAGTCTTTGACTGTCCCCTGTCTACCTACAAGGCAGCAGCCTGTGTCTCTCTTCGTTTGGTTTCTATCCTCTGACCTGTCCAACCCTACCGGTAGCTGCCCTATTGTCGGTAAAGTTCTTTGGGTCATTGGAACACTCAAACCCCTCTACCTCAGTATGGTAATGAATTAATCACACAATTTAAAAAAAAAAACAAGAAGCAGATTGTGAGCTTTACTAGAACACGATTACAAGGTGAAAAAATGGACGTTGCGGCTAAAGCCTTCGTCAGCACAGAACAAACAAACATATACTATAATATACCGACACATAACTACTGAAAAACACTACGTGAAAATATTAAGGTTACTTATCTGTATCCTTGTGTAGCTGAATATGTCTTAAGCGACCGACGCGTTTGATAACTATCCTATCCCAACTGTCATGTCTTGTATGGCGGAGACAAAGCAAAAAAAGGGGGGGGGGGGAAGAAGTCTTATGGTGTAAGTGAAGACAATACAATGTTCACACAGTTTGTAATTTCTAGTCACCTGAACAATCTGCCAAAATCTAGCCTTTCACGTAAGTTGTACTATGTACCAAGAAAAGTTTAGTTTAGTCTAGTCGATGGATCAAGATCACGGCACACGGAAGAGAGGAAGAGGAAGGCCAAACAGTAGATGGGTGCAGAATGTGGTGGATGAACTCCAGATGGGGATATCGGACGCGGGGCATCTTGCTTATGATCGAGTGGTTTTCTGGAAGGTTGTTATGGGAGCGAGGTTCTGCAAAGGACATGCTACTGAATATATATATATATATATATATATATATATATATATATATATATATATATATATATATATATATATATATATATATATATATATATATATATATATATATATATATATATATAACTGTCCCTCGGGTTACGAACAACAACTTCGAAAATTTTATGCCTCGGGTAACGAACAGTGCCTCGGGTTACGAACGAAGGCGAGCGGGAGAGAGCAAAGTGTAACGTTGGAGACAAACGATCGCGTACAGTGCAAACAGTACTACAGATGAGCTTGTGGATCTTCAGTATGAACAGCTAAAGACGTTAAAGGGGGAGCAGTCGTCCGATGATGAGGAGTCAGTGACAATTTCAACTGCCAGAATTAAAGACATTTGCAGCAAGTGGGCAGACGTCGAAGATTTCATTGTGAACCATCATCAACACAAAAGAAGAAATGGATTGGAGAACTTGGTGACAACTGGCAAGATCGAAGGGAACAGACCAAGAGGAAGGCCGAGAGGAAAATACCTGGATGGCTTGGCCACATGGCATGGACGAGAAAGGAACACTGAGCTGATCCACGACACTGGTGATCGAGTGAAATGGCGAGTCATGACCGCCCACGCTTTCCGGCATGGCACATGATTGATTGATTTTCTAAAGCTCGTGCCATTTTCTTTCGTGCTGGAGGAAACATTGTTGATTTTAAACCAGGAATGAGAAGAACATCTGTAGAAAATTTCATCTCAATCGGATGGACCGTTCAGGAACGCATAAAGGACACACAAAGACACAAACATTCTCTTTTTATATACATAGATTATTATTTATTCTGGAGGTGAAGATCGTCATAGGGGAGTGGCAATTATTCTGGACCGGAAAACATCAAAATCTATTCAAGGATATTGGGCCGTGTCGGACAGAGTTCTACTAGTTAAATTAAGTGGCAGACCTTTTAGCATAAATATTATTCAAGTATATGCCCCAACAGGAGAATCCAGTGAAGATAGTGTAGAAGAATTTTATAATGACATAGAGTCTGCCTTAAAGAAATGTAAAAATTCAGAAATAAACATCATAATAGGGGACTTCAATGCAAAAATAGGAAATCAAGGAGATAGATACACAGTAGGAAACTATGGTTTAGGAGAGAGAAATGAAAGAGGATACAGACTCGTAGAGTGGGCAAAAGAACAGGAAATGATTGTAGGAAACACCTGGTTCAAACAACACCCTAGAAGATTATGGACATGGAGGAGTCATGATACCAGGATTAGAAACCAGATTGACTACATTCTGATTAGCAGAAGATTTAGAAACGCATTAACAATAGCAAAAACAGTTCCCAGTGCTGATTGTTATAGTGACCACAGATTACTCACAGGAACATTGAGGATAAAGTTGAAGAAAGTCAAGTATATAACAGGAAACACTAAATATGATTTGTGTACATTGAGTAATGACAAGGAAATACAAAACAAATTCAACATAGAAGTACAGAACAGATTTGAAATTTTGTCTGATCTAGAGATCCTATTTCAGGATGTGGATGATCAATGGGAAATGTTGAAGAATTCAATCAATGTGCCTGCAGAAACAACTATTCCAAAATTAAAGAAAGTGGGTCGTAAGAAATGGAGGACTGAAGAAATTTTACACCTCATGGAAACAAGAAGACTCAGCAAAAATAATTCGGTCAAATATGAAGAAATTCACAGACAAGTCAGAACATTATGTAAGGAGGCAAAAGAAGCATGGCTTGAGGAAAAGTGCTTAGAAATTGAAAGCCAACACAACAGTCAAAATACCAAATTAGTGCACAAAAGAATTCAGGAACTTACTAATAAAAGAACAATTACATCAACCGGGTGTCTAAAAATTGAAGATGGCAAAATCATAATAGAAAAAGACCAGATTCTACAGGTATGGACAGATTATGTGAAACACCTTTATGATGATAACAGAGACGAACAGTATGATATTAGATTTAATAATGAAGGACCGCCAATTTTGGAGATGGAGGTTCGAAATGTTCTTAAGCATATGAAAGCTGGCAAGGCCCCCGGTGCAGATAACACCACAACAGAAATGATTAAAGCTTTAGAAGAATTTGGACTAGATCAAGTCACCAGACTGCTGAACACATTATATGATACTGGAGATATACCTCCTGAATTATGTAACTCTATATTTATTGCAATCCCAAAGAAATCAGGAACCTTGGAATGTGATCAACATAGAACAATTAGTATAATGAGTCACATCACAAAGATTTTGCTAAGAATTATCATGCAAAGAATGAGGAAGAAGATACAACCTGAAATAGGGGAAGTACAATGCGGGTTTGTAGAAGGAAAGGGTACAGTAAATGCTGTGTATATGCTGCGAACAGTTATTGAACGTGCTATAGAAGTAAACAAGGATATACATCTTTGCTTTATTGACTATACAAAGGCTTTTGATAGCGTTAGGCATGTCAGCATGGCGGATATGCTTGCAGCTCTACAAATTGATGGGAAAGACATTAGACTTATAAAAAACATATATTGGAAACAACAAGCTGCAATAAGGATTGATAATGAAGTGGGACAGTATCAGCCAATTAAGAGAGGTGTTAGGCAGGGATGTGTAATGTCTCAAGATCTTTTTTTCCCTGTACAGTGAAAATATTTTAAGAAATGTAGAGGATATAAATGGAATCAGCATTGGAGGACGAAACATCAATAACATTAGATATGCAGATGATACAGTATTAGTTAGTTAGTTTTTTTTTTAGTTATCAGTTGGGGTATCTTCGTTGCACTCCGGACATGTCCATAGGTGCTCAGATCCTCCCCCCAGCATATGCATCAGCGTCCGGTGGCTAATAGTGCCAGTTCTGTGTTGGTTGACGAGGCGCTTTGTTTTCCCGATGTACCTCTCCCGTCTGGCTGTGCCGATTCTTACTCCCAGGTCTGTCATCCTGGAAAGCGATGTGGAATCACTGGCGTCAAAATCCTCTGTTCTCGCCATATCTTTAAGGGCGTTAATAACATCCGCACGATCCATGGGCTGGCCATCTACAGGGGGTGCAGAGCCAGCCAATTTATCAGCTCGTTCATTTCCCTCGACTCCTGCATGTCCCGGGACGAAGATGAAGGTGATAGGCCTACAGTATTAATTGCAGACAATGAGCAGGACCTGCAACAATTAGTAGATGCGGTTGTTGTACACAGTGAGCAACTGGGGTTAGAATTAAATTGTAAAAAGACTCAGGTTATGGTCGTCAGTAGGAAGGAAGAAGTGCCACAATGTATATACAAGTCATATACAAGTAAATGGAAATATTCTTCAACAAGTGAATCGGTACAATTATCTTGGAACAGTTATAACATCTGATGGGAGATGCCTTGAAGAGATTAGAACAAGAATCGCCATGGCGAAAGTAGCCTTTAGCAAGATCAAAAACATTCTGACCAATAAGAAGATGTCAATTGAAACGAGAAAAAGAGTGTTGAGGGGATACATAGAGCCTGTTCTTTTGTATGGATTTGAAACTTGGACAATGAGCAATCAAGCTGAAAAGCATCTGATGGCTGCAGAAATGTGGTTTCTGAGGAAAATGCAAAGAATACCATGGACAGACAGAAAAACCAATGACCAAGTACTACAGGAGACAAATGAATATCGTAAACTGATTAGAGAAATTAGACGTAGACAGTCAAAAATTTTTGGACATGTTATGAGAAGAAATGGATTGGAGAACTTAGTGACAACTGGCAAGATCGAGGGGAACAGACCAAGAGGAAGACCGAGAGGAAAATACCTAGATGGCTTGGCCACATGGCATGGACGAGACAGGAACACTGAGCTGATCCACGACACTGGTGATCGAGTGAAATGGTGAGTCATGACCGCCCACGCTTTCCGGCATGGCACATGATTGATTGATACATAGATTTAATTCATTCAGTTGTTTTCTTTCTCTTTATTTAAAACGTGAAGTACACGTATTCTTTGAGTATTGTCAGGTAAACGACCGTATGTTAATAAACAAAGAACGATCCTTTCATTTTGAAACGGATTGTCTTTATTTCATTGATTTCAATGTTTCGGGTTACGTACGTTTCGGGTTACGAACCGAGTTCTGGAACGAATTAAGTTCGTAACCCGAGGTACCACTATATATATATATATATATATATATATATATATATATATATATATATATATATATATATATATATATATATATATATATATATATATTCGATGCTGATTGATGCGATCTGTCTAACGATCTCTGTAGCTACGGATAGCTATGTGTAGAAAACCGGAGTAACTGTATAAATATGTTTGCATTCGTGGTCTAGTAGGCTGAACCCTCAACCCCCGGGAAGGTTAACCCGGTTAACAAATGCCCGCAGAAGTCGGATGTGTCGGCCTAACGGCGCAAGAACGCACCTCTGCTGTAAACAGGCACAACGCAATCACGTCCGAAAAAAAACTCCGGATGAACACAGAAGAAGAAGAAGAAGAAGAAGAAGAAGAAGAAGAAGAAGAAGAAGAAGAAGAAGAAGAAGAAAAACCCTCAACCATGAATCACGCCTGGCGATTACAAACATATGCTTTCTGGTATCACAATAGGTCTGTGACATTGAAAATCTGGAAACTGTTGCTTGTTTGTGATTCGTGCTTGCCTTAAAATTTGGCTATAATTTAAGTTTTTCATTAAATCTGTCCAACGACTCCAAAAGTTTATGTTCCTCAATCGAAAGGACAGAATGTCGGTACTTCAATTTTAATTCACCGCAAACAACCAAGAATCCCTTCGAGCCTCATTTGCATCGGTCCGGCAATCATTTTCCGGTTTAGTGTTCGGTGGACTGCTAGACCAATCGATGGATGTTTTTTAGTTTTTGGGCCCGTCCACCGAACACTAAACCGGAAAATGATTGCAGGACCGATGCAAATGAGGCTCGAAGGGATTCTTCTTTGTTGCGGTGAATTAAAATTGAAGTACCCAGCTGTATTTCTGGAACCTCATCTTGAAGTTTGTAGCCAAACATCATGAGTATTAGTATATCCTGCAGCTATTGCTGACTTTCAACAGATGTCCTGCTGTAATGGCAGGACCTCCACCCACCGTACCACTTTTCCTTTGGCCCTCAGAGCCAGTATTATTCCTGATATCGGTGACTGAGATTGCTTTAGAAAGCTACACCTTCTTTAAATGGCTGCCTTATGGTTGTAAAACTGCTTCTACACTATCCTGAGGATTGGTCACAGGAACACTGACTACCTTGACATTAGTGCTATAGTGTTTTAGTTTTTTGTTTTGTTGCCTCAATATAAAATTCAATATCTCAGTAACCAACTGAGGGAAAATGATGAGATTTAGCATATAACCTTATAATTATGTCCACCCAACAAAAACATTTTTGTTCTGGAGATTGTACAGCAGATTTCAATGTTTGTTTATATGTGGTATAAATTTTATTGCCCCCGCATTCATTCCATCATTTTAAGAGTATTACCGCTTCAACAAGACACACCCCCGCTGTTTTTGAAATTTGTCCGTGCGGTTTTCGCTTTTGGCAGACTGAAGGAATTTATATGGGGTAGTTCTGAGGTGTCGTCAAACTGTGGAGTCTTTCATGAAACGTTATTATATAAATAAACTAGCTGGCTCGGCCCGGCTCCTGGCGGGGATCTATCTAATCTATCTGTCTGCCTGCCGGCCGATCCACCGACCGACCCACCCAGTCAGCCACCCACCCACCTACCTACCTACTTACCTACCTTTCTGTCTGTCTATCTATCTGTCTGTCCGCGCTATTAAATATTGATAAAAGTTACTGGAAAAAACGTCAGGACCATGTGTTGAAAGAGGAAGAGGACTATTGGAGAAAGGATGGATTTAATTTTATGCAACCGAGAGCAATCTACTGGAATCGTCCGACACAGATTAAGGTCTGAGCAGATCGCAGACCTTAATCTACTTAATCCCACTTACTGGGATATTTTGCTCCAACTATTCCGACGAATTGCAAGCCCTAAACATTACAGCATCAGCATCAGCTGAAGAAACAAGAAGGAAATGAAAAATAAGATAAGAAATATATTCCTTCTACTTTCCTGTTAATTTACAAATTATTTACCCCGTGCCTCTGTAAATTTTCTGTCTTTACTAATATTACACATTACACCCCTCTCGGGATTCTCCGTGGTGAAGTGGTCAAGCCGTCTGACTCGGGCTCCGAAGGTTGTATGTTCAATTCCGAGCCGCGTCCTTCATTTCACGAGTGCATTTTTTCGGAGACTCCCGAGGGTCGTCGCTGGAGCTACGGAGTTCGTGCTTTGTGCGAAGCTTTCCGCGCTGCGGAAAGAAACTGAGCCATATGGGATACAAATCCGGTGCAATGCAGCCGACCCTGTCGATTTTAAGCTAGTTCTTTCATTGCACCCACTCCCATACGAATCCGAATACGCCTTTGTGTGTCATCAGAATTGGCAGGTCTCACATTACCGTAAAAATAACTTTGGTAGCGAGAAATCACTAGTTAAGCAAAACATCAAAGGAATGTCGCCGCTTTCAATGATTTAAATTGTTTTTTGGACCTATCAAAGACATATTCCTTGGGTGGGGGTAAATAGGCTATAAGACGGCTGGAAAAATTTCATAACGATGCAACAGACAGTTTTCAAAATAATTGATCGTGAATGAAGGCAAACAATTGTGGACATACTATAGTAGCACCAGAAGCACCCTTGATTTTAACATGCCTTAACGTGGTTCCATCTAAAAGTTCTGTAGAAAATGTTGGAGGTTGGCTTGAATCTAAGTTACTGTTGTCATTGACAGGGAGGTAACTTTTGTTTCCATCTTCTCTTATGCGATAGTTCTGTAACGTATGCCAAAGATATCAACTTTAGGTGTTTGATAAACTCGAATTCCACCTTTCTCATAGCTGACATTATTTCTACTGGTTACAAATGATGCAATGCCTTCATTTTGTTGTGTATTAAAAGTGTTTTGGAAGCACGAACCATGCTGGCTGTTGCAACCAAGTTGGAGAAAGATACGTTCTTTGAACTGGAGTAAGCATTTATGGGCTTGTCAGTACTCTTCTGCTGTAGTAATTCTTTTAAATCTTGGAATACACCGTCTTCTGCAACAGCATGGACTCCAGCTTTGTATAACTGGATTTCTTCCGTATATGTATAAACATCATTGCAGGCTACCATGACTCTCTATTGCAGGAATCTTCATTGGTATTTTGGACATAAAATTATTATTGACTGTCTAATCCTAGTCTCTAGGTTTGATCTATAAGCAGTTGGTGGTCCAGTATAATTGTCGTTATGTCCGCTGGAAGCTTCATTCTTCATACATGTACTGAAGATAATGGCCGGCGAAGGAGTTATGGACGCATACCCGCATTGGAAACACAGCTGCGGGCGATTTAGCAGCAGATCGCCTTGCGTTAGTTTTTTTTTTTTTTTTTACGAAATGATATGGGTGCCTGTCATTCAGAAAGCAATTGCAAACGGCAAACTGCTTAACATAAATTTGCCAAGAAATTTTAACAGCAAAAAAAAAAAAAAACATGCTGGTAGCCTATTGACTGCTACGTCCTATACAGGATAATGCAAATTTTTAAATTCTTTTTTTACTCAAGATAATAATGAACGTGATAATGAAGTTAGGGAACGGTGCTGCTAATGTCATGAATGTTTATTTATGATAATGTCATGGACGTGGTCAGTGTACGTTCGATACCTGGGCTCGTCACCTGCTAACGTGAGGGGAAATTGGCAATATATTCCACAATCCATTCAGGCCTACAAATTGTGATAGCCCTATCATATTACAGACCAACAGCAGGAAACTGCTTCTGTTATTTTTTACTCAAGATAATATGAGTTGCTGCTTTGAGTGCTGTACTGTCGGTTCTTGACTTCACTCATTATTATACTACATTATATAGCATAGCAAAGCGCTGAAACCTATTATCAGACTGGGTCCCTCTGGACATTGATTGCTCTGAAGTTTAGTGACAGTGAAATTCCTCAAATACGTGGAAGAAATATGACCAACCTAGGCCTAATTCCGGCTGCCCCATATGTGCTGTGTTGAATCATGATCTGATTACACTCTCATAGAACCAGTCCTGCACACCTTGCTGGTTTACGGGCTAGGAGAGGGGAAGGAGAGATCTACAGCATAATCTCTGTGGAAATAATGCTTTGGTACAGGGTTTGGAGGAAAATCTCAACACCAACCTTACTGTGATAGATGCAAGCCATTTTCAGAGCTTAAATGACCTGATCAACAATGCATCAGACATAAGAGTTAAAACTCACGTCTTCCAAAGGATTCACCAACAACCAATGAAGCTAGATCAACCCTAAACCCAGGCTGGTCACACACAAATAACCTACCTTAAGTGGCATTTGAACCCACCACTACCTAGCCAGCAGACTAGTGCACTAGATACAACACTTCTGCAGCTTCTACCAAACACCTGTGGCATAACAACACAGAACTGATACAAAGTAAACATAAACAAATTATCATGTTTCTATACAAAATTAGTAATTGATTTCACCAGAAAAAAGGTATGAACAATATATGCGAATAATATCTTAAAGCATAGTTTGATTAAATGGCTGATACCAAATATATAATTCAAGATTATGTTAATACTGACCAAATATACTGACAATGATTACTGCATTACAGTTACTTGAAGCAACATTTAATTACAATCAATAACCATATAGCAAAATCAAACTAAGAACATGGCTGCTATTCTGACTGACTAGCATACATTTAACTACATACACCGTTTATTTCACCACAGGGTTGGAGATCTCAGCTGTCTTAACTGATTCAGTGCCATGGGATGATTCATCTTCTTAAGCAACTTCCCATATCTGCCATGGTCTTATCTGATTAAGTGTTATGGGATTATTAATCATCTTAAGCGACTTCTCACACCTGCAATGATCTAATCTGATTAAGTGCCATGGGATTATTAATCGTCTTAAGTGACTTCCCATATTTTCCATGGTCTTATCTGATTAAGTGTTATGGGATTATTAATCATCTTAAGCGACTTCTCACACCTGCAGTGATCTAATCTGATTAAGTGCCATGGGATTATTAATCGTCTTAAGTGACTTCCCATATTTTCCATGGTCTTATCTGATTAAGTGCCATGGGATTATTAATCATCTTAAGCGACTTCCCGCATCGCCATGGTCTTATCTGATTAAATGCCATGGGATTATTAATCATTTTAAGTAACTTCCCGTGTCTGCTATGGTCTGATCTGATTAAGCGCCATGGGATTATTAATTGTCTTAAGCCACTTCCCGTGTCTGCCATGGCCTTATCTGATTAAGTGCCATGAGATTATAAATTGTCTTAAGCGACTTCCCATGTCTGCCATGATCTTATCTGATTACGTACCATGGGATTATTAATCATCTTAAGCGACTTCCCGTGTCTGCCATGGTCTTATCTGATCAAGTGCCATGGGATTATTAATCTTCTTAAGTGACTTCCCATATATGCCGTGGTCTTATATATCAGCAAAATGTTGTCAATATGTTTAATACAAAAGGTTTGCTGCCACATTAACAACTTTTAAATCTAATTGTGTCACATCCCAACTTCCCATTTTCTGTCAAGTTTTGTTTAGTCTGAGCCTACTTTTTATGTGGCACTGAATCTGTTAATGTGCAGGATAACAGAAGTTTCCAAAGTGGCCATGACAGCTCCCTGGGTGAAAGATCTTGAAGATCATATTGAAGTCTCAATAGAATTAATACACATAAAGGAGTTATGTTCAGAAGTGTATCTATTAAATGATTCAGTGCCAAAGGATAATATATTGCCAAATACGACCTCCCATTTGGACAGAAGGACGATATATCGCCACACTAGGGTCATCATGTTATTTGTTTTGTTTCATGATAAGTCCCGCAGTTTCAATGCGCAGTTAACGGAAATTAAACATAATACTTGTTCATTTGATCGTGTACCATGTTTGATCCAAACCTACTTCCTGTTTGGCACTCAATCAGTTAAGGTGAAAAGCGGGAAGTGTGGCTGAGAGGTCCTGGTGTCCCCCTCTGCACTGAAGTTCCAGGTATAGTTTGGGAGCAACTATAGTAACCCTACCAACTGCTGACAAAAAAAAACAAAAAACAAAAAAAAACAAAGAAACAAACACACATACTCTCACAGCAATGCTTGTTATTATGCTCAAGTTACAATGCATGAAGCAAATTACACAATGTAAAAGGAGTAATGGATATAACCAAGCATTACTAAATATGTACTTGTGGGATAAAACATAATCTTCAAATGTTTAAACATATAGTATTCATGTTTTCCCCAAAATTCAGTTTCTCTAATCTTCAATTGTTTAAACATATAGTATTCATGTTTTCCCCAAAATTCAGTTTCTCTAATCTTCAATTGTTTAAACATATAGTATTCATGTTTTCCCCAAGATTCAGTTGCTCTAATCTTCAAATGTTTAAACATATAGTAGTCATGTTTTCCCCAAGATTCAGCTGTTGTGGTGGCACAATATGTTTTAGTAAATGTAAATACGAGGGCGAGTCAATAAGTAAGTCACACAGTTCTGTGGGATGGCAGGTAAATGTAGTTGTGTTTTCTACAGGTGTCATTAGGTGACAGCAACATCAAACTTTATATTCCCGTTTGTCAGGTGGTGCTTGGTGTCTCATGCGTATGTGCAGCGCATAAACAAAATGGTGACTGTACTTACGGAGTGTACAACCAAAGAGCAACGTGCTGTTGTGCGTTTTTTGTGGGCAAAAGGACTGCCTGCAAAGGATATTCATAAGGGAATGCTTCCTGTTTATGTCGACAAATGTTTGTCCCATAAAGCGGTGCATAGCTGGGTAGAAAAAAATTTCTCAAGGACGCGGGAGACATTTCACAAATGACGCCGAAGTTGAATGTGAAGTGAAAACAGAGCACGCAGTTCCATGCAGCCGGTTTGGGAGGACTGATAAAACGATAGGATAAGTACATCAATGTTGGTGGAAATTATGTTGAGAAATAAAGGGACAACGTATGTATAAAAATTAACTGGTTTCAAATTGTTATATTTAGTTATTTTTCTACAGCCAGTTGTGACTTACTTATTGACTTCCCCTCGTGGTACCCTGCTTTGAAACCTTATGATTTTTAATAAGATATAAAAAGAGCTAGAAACCAAATGAAAAAGTCAAGCCACAATATGGTTAACTTTTAATGTACACACATACAATTAATGTAACAAGAAGCTGTTAGTCAGATGGAAATGTAATACTATACATTTATAAGAAAACATACAAAGTACTTCCATCGACCAGCGAGGGCACTTTTTATGTACAAATGTTTATTTTAAAAAATCACGTTCTGTTCAAAGTGAAGAAATTCAAATGATAGATATGATTAGTTCTTTAAACCACACAGCTTTACTCTTCAATACCTGCTCACATAATTGTGTCTGCATATTTTCATGAGCAGTTATACCTTTCTATCTATGACAATGTACACAGAAATACCATTTGTTTATGACACTGTTAGATAATGTATGTAGACATACCTTACTATCAATGACGGTGGTAGACACTATAAGCAGAAATAACACACTGTTTATGGCACTGTTAGGCCTTCATGCAGAAATACGTTTTTGACAGTTAGATAATATATGTAGAAATACCTTTACTAACTATGACACTTTTAGATAATATATGTAGAAATACTTTACTAAATATTAGGTAACATACGTAGAAATACCTTTCTTACTATAACACTGTTAGATAATATGTGTAGAAATACCTTTACTAACTATGACACTGTTAGATACTATATGTAGAAAAACTTTACTAAATATGACACTATTAGGTAACATACTTAGAAATACCTTTCTTACTATAACACTGTTAGATAATATGTGAAGAAATACCTTACTAACTATGACACTATTAGGAAACATATGTAGAAATACCTTACTATGACACTGTAAGATAATATATGTAGAAATACCTTACTAACTATGACACTATTAGGTAACATATGTAGAAATACCTGACTAATTATGACACTGTTAAATAATGTATGTGGAAATACTTAACGATCAATTATGCTGTTAGACACTGATGGCAAACATATTCTTACTAACTATGACACTGTCTATATGCAGAAATACCACATCCTGAAATAGATTACTATCTATTACACTCTTAGACACTGTGCAGAAATACCATATTGTTTATGACACTTTTACCCTGGATGTTCAGATTTCCTCCTCAGAATTTCTGTGAGCATGTAATCTCTGATCACACTTCTGGTGTTAGTTCATGTGTTCTGTATGCTCTGTTCATGTACCAGTCTTGTCTTCTTGTGTCCCATACAAGTCTCACTACTCTGCTTAAGCCCAGTGCCTCTCATCCCGAGCAATGCTGTTGTCATCCATATCATCACAATCAGCAGTTTTACTGAGATATTTAACGACATGTAGGTCAGCATGGCCGACTGGATAAGAATGCCTGTTCTTAAACATCCGGTGTGCTGATGCTGAGGTAAGAGGTTCAACCCCTACACCGGACAGTTGGACTAAAATGTTGACCTATCGTCCTTAACTTGGGGACAAAAATGACAAGTACCTCTGAAGTTGGTGTGGGTTCGCCTGATGGCAAGGGACACTGTTAATAGGAAAAGCTAATCCACACACATAATCCAGTCCAGTACTACTAGAAGTAGTGTGTATGGACTATGCTTGAGTTCAAAGCGAGCGGGCACAACAAGAAATTTAACGACATTGATCATGTCTGCTTTGTCCATTCATGGACCCTGTAATAGGCAGCACCACCTTCCTTCATCCCATTTGTGACCTCAACACAACAGCATGCAAAACTAACATATACAGGGGGTTTTTGCTGAATAAATATATGCAGCAATAAAGACAGACTATAAATGACGCAACAGAAAACACCAATAGTTTTACAACATAATATCCTTCATACTTTAGCAGAATGTCATTTACAGATAAATTATTCTTTTAGTTACTGAAATGTATTATTACTCTTAAGTAGATGGCAATCTGACAGAAATATGTATCTAAAATAAATAATCAAGCATACAGTTTTTCATATATTCCTGGATATGTAATGAATGTTCTTTAAGATAAACTCATATTTCACAGACAGACCTAATCTTTTAATGTATTAATTATAAAATAAATTAAAAATTGTACAATACAAATTAAACGACAAGAAAAAAATATGAGTAAAAAACAATGGCTGTCATGGATTGGGTGTTGGGACCAGCAAATGTGATGTGTTATGTGTATGAGAGAAGATAGAATATAGAGTTTCTTCTGTCTTTTCAGTTAAACAAAGTTTCTGGCTGAAGGACATAGAAGATTCTGTTGTCAGTAGATTCTGATAATTTCTTTAATGGTACACCCAACAAGGATAACAAAGTATGTGCATGAAAGACCACTTACCTCACAGACAGACAGCATAACAAAGGAATCACCAGCAAAGAATTTCAATATAAAAGAACTGATATCCCAGAAAAGCTGGTTAAAGGAGGAGTGTTCGGTTTCTGCTTGACACTATGATTTCTGTATATAATAATTATAAATAATTAATGTAAACAGCTGGATAGGAAATACATTGAGAAAAGCTGAGAATATTAGCATCAGAAAGGCCTGTGTAGGCAATACACAGGGCAAAATAAACAGAGGAAGACATAAAAACTCACGGAGAACAGAAGCAGAGACAGAAATTATTAATATGGGGAGGACAATGACAGAGCTGCATGAGATAGCTACAGATAGGAAGGACTGGAGTGAGTTGGTGAGAGCCTATGTCCTAGTGGGAGATAAAAAGTGAAAGAAGAAGAAGAATTTATATCAATAAATAAGTTCAGTTCCATGACAAACAACTCTACTACAATAAACAATTATTCCATACCGACTGTTAAGTTCAATGCAAATCTTTTGATAACAGTTAATTATTATATTGCTATTGTTACAAATTGTAATCATTGGATGTTTCACTGAGTTTGCTGTTGATTGACATCGGTAGACTAAACATGTCCACTTATCTGGGGAACTGGCTTCCAGTCCGGCTACTTATAATTCACAATCGCTCAGTGGACAGGATCACTTAATTTTCCCAAGGCCAGTCTTGACAATCCGGCATGTGCACTGAAACAAAATAACCTATATTCCTTATAGTCTTGCACATAAACAAATTTACAAGAATTGACTGGCCCTCAGAGAAGTAGAATAAAGAAGTAGAGATAAGTGAATAATAATTGTTATTATAGAGTCTTGGCTAACTTTAGCATGTGGCTAAATATAACACATCCCTCTTAGGTTTATATAAATATTTAAGTTTCAACAGAGATGGTCTCACATGGACAATTATCCTTTACACATTACATGCTCAATGTCTCTGAGAAGTTAACAGTTTCAAGCACAATGAAGGAAAGCTTTCAGCTATGTGGATTTAAGTATTGTGTTTTTCAATCAACCATCATGAGCTTGACTATCATGAAGATGATGCATATGAACAGACGTAGTCTCAATCAATAAAACATGATATTACTGCATTACAAAATAATCAAAAATTACACTGGTTTCCAATCTCACACATTGTTAACATCCTGAAATAATGGTATATTATTTAACCATTCCAGTTTTAACTGTTTATGCAATGAATACATTTTATTCACCGAGGTGAGGAATTTAGTATGATAAATGTAACTGTTAATATTATTTGGTACATATAGCATATGAAAAAAGAGAAATGACAATGTAATATACAGGTGTATGGGAACATTCTTAAACAACTATCTCGGAGCAATAATAGCATCTGATGGGAGGTGCCTTGAAAAGATTAGAACAATAATCACTATGGCAAAGATGCCCTTCGCATGATAAACATACTGACCAATAAAAAGATGTCAATTGCAATGAGAAAAAGAGTGTTGAAGTGCTGCACTGAACCTGTACTTTTGTATAGATGCGAAATGTGGACAATG
This sequence comes from Cepaea nemoralis, assembly GCA_014155875.1. Classification (NCBI taxonomy): domain Eukaryota; kingdom Metazoa; phylum Mollusca; class Gastropoda; order Stylommatophora; family Helicidae; genus Cepaea; species Cepaea nemoralis. Next base: position 529,017 of record JACEFZ010008130.1, read on the forward strand.
AGCAGACAAGCTGAAAAACATCTAATGGCAGAGGAAATGTGATTTATGAGAAAAATGCAAATTATATCATGAATAAACAGAAAAACCAATGAGCAAGTCCTACAAGAAATAAATGAAAACCATAAAATAATTAGAGAAATTAGACGTAGACAATCACAATATCTTGGGACACTTTTTGAGAAGAAATAAACTGGAGAGTTTGGAGACAACTGGCAAGACTGAGGGAAAAAGAACAAAGGATAAGGCAGAGAAGTAAACATATGGATGGCTTGGCCACATGGCATAATCAAAACAAAAACAGAGATGATTCATGACTCTGGTAATCGTGTGAGATGGCCAAACATCGCTTATCGGCATGGCACATGATGATGATGATGATGGTGGTAATGATGACATTTTCGCTTCCCATAAAGGAAGCCAAGAATAGTAACACTGTAACCCACATGCATGCCATAAGAGAAGACTAATGAGGACTGGCATGAGACTGGTGACCTCATTTCACAGAAAACATTAGCTGCTAAGTCCAAGCACTCATGAAGAATGGCTACAAAGTGTTTGGCATGAGTAAGTTGAGGGCCTATACTTCACTGGGAGGCAGAATAAGAAAATGTCATTCTCATTGGGAGTATAATATATTTGAATATATTTAAATGTTAAAATACAGTATTCTTGTTTCACAGAAAATCACCATCTTTTACCCTCTATGGGGCATTGACCCGTAAGTGACTCACCCCAAGCTACCTATCTTTAGCTATCCTATGTGGCTCCGTCCATCTCCTTCTCATATTATTCATTTGTTTCTACTTCTCTTCTCTGTGAGTTTTTAGGCCTTCCTCTTTTTCTTTTGACTGTGGCTTCCAGACTAAGGAATTTCTAGTTATTTTATTCTTGGGTTTTCTCAACGTATGGCCTATCCAGTGTCAGCATCTTTTCTTCTTCATTGATATTTGTCTAGTTCTCTCACACTGTGAGAATTGCACTAGAATACCATTATGATTTAATATTATTAAGCATTATTTTAGAGTAATTAATACTTTCAAAATGATACAGATTGTATATTACCACTACAGTAATGATTAATTTAGTACTATGGCACAGAAGAAAGACAAATATACTGAGATTAAACCAAGCAAATAACAACCCAATCTCCCTAGGTGAAACCCCACTTCAAGAGGTGGAATTACACACCTATTTGAGAAGCAATGTTGACGAAAATTAGAAAACAGATCGAGATACTAGAATGAGAATACAAAAGGTAAGATGAGCTTTCATAGCACTAGGACATTCGTGGAAGTCAAAGGAAGTTAAACTTTGCACCAAACTTGTTAACTCCAATGTTAAATCGGTACAACTGTATGGGTTAGAAACATAGAGAACAACTTTAACAAAAAAAAATTACTAATAATCTACAAAACATTCACTAATTGGTGCCATGGCAGAATAGTGGGAATAAAATGGTATGCAAAGAGCTCATGGAGAGAACTAAACAAATCCCAGGGAACCAATAGATGAAGAAAAGATGCTGGCGCTGGATAGGAAACAGAGAGAAAACCTGTGAACAATATAACTAGACATGCTTTTGTCTGGAACCTACAAGGCAAAAGAAATATGGTGAGGCCTAAAAGCACATGGGAAAGAGAATTACAGAGATGAAAAATAGTGGCAAGGACATAGAAGCTGCAGGAGATAGTCAGAGATAGGCTAGCTTGATGTGGTTTAGTTGAGGACTGATGTCTCAATGAGGGAAAAGGGCAGAAGAAGAAGTACTATGGCAATCTGATAGAAATATCTTAGAATCTTTTGAATAATCAATTTCGGACAGCATATTTTTTACTATGTACCAATACAATTATAGTAATTACTTTCTAACATCTCGAATAATAATCAAGAACCAAATACATGTCACCAAAGACAAATATATAATGATATATTTATATACAAATACATGATCACAAATGAAACTTAGCCAGGACAAGTACAATGAAGATATTTCAAAACAATGTGGAGCATTTTTTCCAGTTCCTAATAGAATCAAGCAAGATGAAGCATTTAATTAGGAAAATAGCAGCTGTAGGCACACAAAGTTAGTCAGTTTCATGTCCTTTACAAGATGTTGCAATCAACCCCAGCAATTATTGGCACTTTATGATTTACTAGGTAATTTTAAGTCTGTCATTGCTTTCTGAACGGCCAATGTCTTATATCATGTCTTATACCACAGAAATCAACGCAAAGAAGCTTGCAGTTCTAACCATGACTGACTTCAAACCCTTAACTCTGCATGTCGGGGAAGTATGAAACTGTGTGCCTCACTATCCGATAAGCCACAGATGCCAAAGGTTCAAGTGACAATGCTAAACTCACCACTGTTAAAAGGTTTAAGAATTTGTCTTTTTCTCAGTGATGAGTGACAAATTAGTTCTGCTTCGACTCAGCCTAATTTGGCACTGCATGACGCCACAAAATGAATGGAAAACTAGTGTATTCTACACGCCAGTGCTACAGAGATATCACTAGCTGAACTACCTGTTAGTGAAGCTCTCCTGTGCCATTCATAACATTTGTGCTTAGAACTGTTAAATTCCGTAGAAGTCGGATGTGTCGGCCTAACGGCGCAAGAACGCAGCTCTGCTGTAAACAGGCACAACGCAATCACGTCCGAAAAAAAAACTCCGGATGAACGCAGAAGAAGAACTGTTAAATTTATCAGTTTAAAATATAGATGGCGCTGGTTAGCAGTAGCTATTGTAGTGAGCAGGGAACAATATACCTAGGCCCATAACGTGTTAGTGGCAATAGCAAGACGCTGTAAAATACTGAACCTGCATGTAATAAATGTGCAATATAATGCATGTGGCATTTACCTCAATGTAATTTACAAGCAGACTTCAAGATAATATGTAATTTATTACTGCATTAATAATATTGTGAAAGAGCATGTTTAAATTACAGAAATTAACAGAACATTAAAAAATGTAAAAGAAATTTCAGTTATCAACCATTTCATTCATCTAAAATAAGATGTCAGCACCATCATGTGTTTATTGAGTCTTTAATTGGCTAGGGAAAGGACACACATTGAAAATAAACAACAACCTGATAATATTATTAACTAGAGTCCTCTTGGAATCTAAGGCAAAAGAAATAGATATCAAAAAGAAAAAGAGGGCGATGTAAAAACACACAGAGAAGAGAACTACAGACAAATAAATAAAATGGGAAGGACATGAGGGAAGCTGCAGCAGATACCAAAAGATAGGACGGCTTGGGGTGAGTTGGTTGAAGGTCAATGCTCAACTGGGGGATATAGCGGGCAGAAGAATAGCTAACTTCTTGGGTTTGACGTGACACAATAGCACAGCATTATGATGTGAGGTGACCAGCTCACTTACTCACTACCATTCCCTCATATTGATATCTCTGGTGTCTATTGTACAAAATCTACAGAGCAAGTAACAGACCCATGTTACACTCCTTGAAACATGTGCAACAGATGGTGGTGGCCCTATAGTTGGGCCACTCGCTGGGTGATCCTGTCAATATCACGCTGGCCACCTTTGCCTCCCAAGATATTTCCTGGTACTAATTTAAGGCTGGGTCAACCTGGGAGCCCTGGTCAATTATACAAATGATCTTCGATGTAAATTTGAACCCGTGATTTCAGGGCTAACAAGCTATAGGGTGTATTTTTAATTACCGCGCAGTGTTTGAAAATAGTTTTGTATTCACCCTCTGTAAAGTTCATGCAACATAATAGGTAAATACAAAACATGGACTGGCAATATTTTCAAACACTGCACAGTCATAAAAAATTCACCCTGTAGTATTCTCCTACAGCAGGGTATACAAAAGACACATGTACATCATTGTCCTTGCATCAGAAAACATTAAGTCTGTATTGGTTAACAGAGGAATGAAAGACTAGCTATTTTTGAAATGTTTATTACTTACAATATTAATACATTACTGGAAAAGTTAATTATATTTTTTCTTTTATTAACAGATCATAATTAAAATACTAGCCACTGCGCTTATTGGGAAAGTTCATTACAGTTTTCTTTTGTTTTCTTATATTCAGACAAAAATTAAAATATCTAGCCACTGCATTACCACAAAACTGTTTACAATCAAGTCAACACAGACTGGGGATTGAACAAACATGGTATACTCATCAAAAATGAAATTACAAATCACAATGTATTGTACCATGTTAAAATAAAAGATTGAAAAAGTCAGCAGACCACAAACACGAGTATGTTCATAAAATGAACACAGATGGTTTTTCTCACATAGAAATCACAAGTGATCTTGCAATCATGCAAAATAATGTAAAATACAACATAAAACAACAACCCACATGAAAATAATAATGTCATTGACAAAAAAACTAGTCTGGCTGTTATAGTATGACTATGGTAATTGAAAGCACCATAATGTATAACGCTGCTATAGAAATGAAGACTGTATGAGTAAGGTAAGTAAAATGTTTTGGCACTGGTGGCCTGAAAGGACACTCATGGCACGTTGCTCCAGAAAGAGCTGGAAAGATTGCTTTTATGTTTGCAGCTTGTAAACGATCCCAGGTCTTAATTCCATTGGATCAGTCTCATTATTTCTCCCATTTATTCTTCAAGCAATGTGCATTCTACTGCTAAAAAAAAGTTGCCATTTCTGAGAGAGAAAAAAAAAACTAGATGGATCCTGTCCCACCCTTTTAATCTAAGACTGCATCAGTATCCAGCGTGCACCACTTTGAGGCAGAGATTAAAAGATCATTGAGCCATTAGTAGTCAATCTTAATCAGAACTTCTTAGACAAAACTCACCAAAAAAATGATATGAAAATACAGTACTGAATGAATCAAGAGGTGAGGAACATTTGCTGGTGCTGGATGTGACATACGTTGAGAAAACCTGAGGATAGTATAGATACTCCCTTGTCTGAAATCCACACTGCAAACAAAATAGTGGGAGACTTCAAAATATAGAGATAAGAGAATTAAAGACAGAGGTGGATAATATAGGGAGGACTTACATGAAATAGAAAAATATAGGATCGCTTGGTGTGGTTTGGTTAATCGCATATGCACCAATAGAGGACAAAGGGCAATAAAGAAAGAAGGATAGTACTGAATATGAATTGCCATAAGGGGGATTTAACATGAACACTGAGGTAACTGTTTATTTATTAGTAACATTTTAAAAATATTCTAAGAGAACAGTCAGGTTTGGGGGAATGGATGATTACTAAATAGATGGCAGCATGCACAAACAACTTGTCCATTACCAAATCGAAAGTAGAGGCAGTCATTTTAGGGTTCTGAGTGAGGCTACATAAATGGGAGATACTCATTGCATCTGATGAATTAATAAGAGAACTGATATTATAATTTCACAGGCATCAAATATGGGGACACTGAGAATGGATGATGGACAAAACTGTGCCACAAATAATATAGGAAATGCTAGCTGACAAAAACTGATATGTCTGTAACATGCAGAGGGAGAAAAGTATTCTGGCCCACACCTGCTCCATTTGAGGACAACAGTATAGAGAGGTAAACAACCTCCAGTTGACTGCTGTTGCCTTTAAATATACTCTGGTGGATGCTTGAAATTGAATGAAGAAGAAGAAGAACATGACTCAGATGAAATCTGGCATAACTTGTGACAGTAACAGGCAGGGCCTCAGTCAATGACAATGCATCAGCAAACAAATGTTAGCTGCATATCCTTTACAGGACGTAGCAGTCAACCCCAGCATTTTTTGGCTCTTTGTGATTCCTGAACAAGTTTACGTTCAGTAGTATGCCGTTGCTCTCTGCAAGACCGGCACCCATCCTATTTCATAAAAAACCAATGTAAGGCGATCTGCTGCCAAATCGCCTGCAGCTGTGTTACGAATGTGGTATGTGGGATTATGAACTGCGTCCGTTACCTTTTCACCACTGAGCCACCAGCAAACAATTTCAAGTAAAATGTTGGAGAACATGCATCTTTCCCGTGCCAGCCTATGGATATGAGTCATGGACCATTTTGCAATCACTAAGGAAGAAAATCAGGGTTTTTGAAATTAAATGTTTCTAGAAAAATTCTGAGAATATCGTGGACCAGGAAAAATAAAAAATGCTGACACTGTTCAAGATCTGAATATCAAAGAAAACTTGCTCATAATAGCAAACTGAAGACTGAAAGACTTTGGTCATATTAAAAGTCTCAATGGTGTGGGAAGAACAGGGATGGAAGGCATGGTTTCTAGAAGGAGAGGCAGGGGTCAAGCAGCATGAAGATGGACACAGGTCACTGAAGACACCGTGTACATAACATGTTTGAGGCAGGGTTACTGGTCAAGGGTGGAAAATCATGTTGGCGGGCCTTGATGACAGTGACCTTCTTCAAATAATAGTTTTCTATGAATGTCAAATGGCATATGAAGATATGTTAAACATTAAATACCAGACACAAAAATCAGGCAATAAAATATTGGACAAATTTTTTATGTACAAGATTTACCATTAACTTCACGTGTCATGATTCATATGCAGTCAGTTTTGTTTACCTGTACAAAAAACATTTAGGCGCCTAAGAAAATCAGTGACAATGGGGCTTCATTGAGTATAATAATACATCCTAAATGCTCTATGTTACACTTAGAAAAGATAATGGACCCAATTTTCAGGCCACTATGGCAAATTGGGAATAGTTCGAGTCCCATATTTTGCTGATGAGGTACACATCACACTTACAAAGTCTGAAAATAAAATGAATAGTAAATAGCGACTACAATAAAAAGTCACAGATAAGAGTTTATATGTGATGAAAGCAAACATTCCTACTGTATTTTGGCACAGGGGTTGTAGATTAGCATCGATTCCTGTTTATTTATGTAAACAACAACAACAACACAACACCAACAAATAATCACCCGGGAACATGGCAGGAGCATCACATCAAACCACAGCTGAAATCACAGAATAAAAACATGTAAATTCATTTACAGATATACTAACTTCATGTCAGTAGCACTTGCTTGTGTACAAGTGGTTTCCGTTAACCCTGAACATGGTTTATGAAGCGAGAGCGGTTCCTGTGCTCACATTATCAGCCTCACTTACCAAAGCCTACTGTTAGCAATTTCACTGTCAACTTAGGGTTATGATAATTCAAGATGACCCATTACTAAGAATTAAGCATATACCCTGGGCCGGTCTCCGTGGCAAAGGCGTTACGGACGCGGTTCGTAATTCCGCTAACCTACGTTCGAAACACAGCTGCGACCGATTTGGCAGCAGACCGTGTCACGTTGGGTTTTAACGTGATGGTATGGGAGGCGGTTGTTCAGAAAGCAATAGCAAACTACTGAATGTAAACTTGCCAAGACATCAACAACAGCAGTGCTGGTGTTTGACAGCGATGTCCTGTAAATTGGATATGCACAACCAAAAACAAAATATACCCTGGAGTATGAATTGCTATGGTTTGACTTCTATTAGATCACGACTTAAGGAGATGAAATGACGAGTTTGTTTTATCACAACCTACTCCCCTTCTAGGATAATTTCAAGAAATGTAACAATATTATCCAGTACTCATTTTATGACTCTGGGTTTGACCCTAAAGCCCTACTGGTCAGAAATAATCATGTCACTGCTCAAGACTGAACCCAGACTTCCTATCCTGACATACAAGCAGGCTGATCATTATCCATCACAGATATAGACCAACTATTAGTTCTAATAATGCTAAAACTTGAAACAATACAATTAAAACAAACTGATTTATCATTCTCAGAATTGCTGATGCAATGGACATACCTTTGCTACTGGTTTCATGCCCATGGCAGAGTTTCTCTAGAACCATTAGCCATCACAGAAAACTTCTTGACATAAACAATAATGTGATGTAATTTACAGCTTCTGTAGGTCAGCATGGCCAAATAGATAAGAACATGTGTTCTTAAACATCCGGTGTGTTGATGCTGAAGTAAGGGATTCAACCCTTACACCGAATAGTTGGACTACAATGTTGACCTGTCATCCTTGGCTTGGGGACGTAAATTACAAGTACCTCTGAAGTCGGAGTGGGTTCGCCTGAAGGCAAGGGACACTATTATTAGGGAAAGCTAATTCACATGCAAAATTAAGCCCGACACTACAAGAAGTAGTGTGTATGGACTACGTTTGAGTTCAAAGCGAGAGAGTGAAAAAACAAAATTACAGCTTCCTCAAGTATTTTCTTCATATGTTTAAAAAAAAAAAATAGTTGCAAACAAAGAAATGCAAAAATAGTTGCAAACAAAAACAATATGTACCCCAAACAAAAACAAAATCACAAAAAGATGATTTCAAATAAACATCCAATAGCAAAATATTGGAAATATGTTTTTTAAAAATGCTGACATATTATCAAGGAAATGGAAACCAGAGAATATGCACTTAAGATAGTTGTTCTAATTACTATCAGACATGCATTACACCAACCTGACCAGTGTCAGATATTTATTTGATTCCCTAAATATTGAAATCAATGCATGCTTTATATTAAAAGCTAAATTTAAGTATCCTTCTGAGACTGCCATTTTCATTATTTTATCATCGTCACCAAGTAGCCTGTCATTTGTAGAACTTTGTCTCCATAAAAATATTTTAAAATTGCTTTCCATCATAAGCCTGATGTCCTGTCTCTGTTGCTGTCATGTGCAAATTATCTGCCACATCTAATCCAATCCATGTATATTGTGGTCTTCTTCTTTTGTGCTTATCTGGTATGTCACCGTCCATAATGATCTTTTTCTGACAGTTATGTCATATTTAAATGCCCAAAAAGTTTGATTTACATCAATTTTATTTGTTTTAACAATTAAATATCTTTAATATTGAGTTTTTGTTTCTCAGATCTGTTTGTGCTCTGTTTTATCCAATGAATTTTGTATACTCTTCTATAACTTATATTAATGGCACATATTTCTTTTCAAATGATTTGTTAATTATCCGAATTTCACACCCATTTGTTATCACAGGGAATATACATGCTCTTAGTAATAGCTGAATAAATAGTTGTGATTCTTCTCATCATTTTATTGCAACAGCTAAAAGAGAGTATGAATAGATCACACTTTCTGAATTTAAAGAACCCTATTTCCAGAAAAACAAATTCTTTCTCGACATGAAAAGTAAGCGGTAAAGTTATAAATGTATCAGAAGGAATTAAAATTAGAACTATTTGAGAAAGAAGGGGTTAAAGTAAAAAAAACTAGAACAAAATGAGTTAATGTAGCAAATGTCTGAAACAAGAGAAGTTCAACTGGAAGTTTAAGAACAGACAGAAAAACCTGTACAGAAAATAAAAGAATTATAAGCTATGCAACAACATGGAAAGGTTTAAGGTTGATAGCTTTAAACAGAAATTGCTACCTTAAAACAAACAGCTAAAAAGAAATTAAGAGCGGAGATCTAGTAATAATTTAGCAAATATAATATGAATTAAATGTTTCTATAATACATATTTTTTTTAAAGTATCAGCTAATTAGGAAAAATGACAGCAACAATAAATATATTCCTAATGTATTTGTTTACATAGGCAAATAAGAGGAATAATAATGTCAGGAGAAAAAAAAAAAAAAAATATGACCGAATGAGATCAAGGTCAACAATTAATTTAATTCAGACAAACAATTTGTTATCGGATGTCCTGGAGATAAAAGTGGAAGGGAAGATGCTTAAGGTAAATTCTATATACTGGTGGACAGCATCAAGAGATGGACTGGAAGAAAGCTTTGAATGCATCAAGAATATACAGGACTTCGGAGACTCATTTCAACAGACCTTTATATTAATACAGAGGTGGTAAATGATAATGAATGCATAATGTTTAGTTATTATTCTGTCATTACTGCCTTATTTCTTCTCTGTGAAGATTAGTCTACTGTTTTCACTGGCAGAACAAATAAAACATAACTTCAGCATTCAATCTGTACCCAGCTGCATTTGACTTCTTCAGTGACAGTACACTGAACTACTTTAAACATAAGTACATCAAATTACCATTTTGTTTATACACTTTCAACAGTATAATTAAGTGCCAAGAGAGCACAGACCTGATCCAAGTTTCTGGTGATTGTGTGATATGCGAACCATAATCATGCACACTTAACGGTATGACATATATGTTGATGAATTAAGTGCTTTGCCCAGAAAATAGATAATATCAATATTCAAATATCTTTAACAGAAAGATCACTAATAAAAATGATATGTATTTTCCCCACACCAGCTGTTAATTAAATGAAAAAATAAGTACAAAAAAGCACCATCACTTGTTTAGTATTTAAGCAAATAAGCTGAACAATTCAAACATGAAATTTCAAAATCCCTCAGTAGAAACCAGGTCACAATATTATGACTCAGAAACATATGGAGTCAAAGAGGAAGAGAGCATACACAAATCTTGTGCCTGCCCTTGTGGCAAATGCAACATTTGAACTAACAATGTGCGTCAAGCTGTAAATAGGTAGGTTAATTATGAAGAACAAAATAATGAAAATATCAAATTTAAGCATTTCATGCCCAGCATGATCAGTCATCAGAAAGAAAAAAAATTTTCTATAAAATTCTCCATTGACTCTTCATCCTCTGGAGATTGCAGATAATACCCAAGGGAAGGCAATAACAAAATCATAGGAGTATTACTTTTACAAAGGTCAAATACAACACCTTGTATAAAACAAATATGCTGTCAGATTTTTTAAGTTTATCCTATCAAAATGTAAGACAGACAATTACACATGACATGTTGACTGGTGCATGGGAAGAATAGCAGATCTAACGTGATGGGCCTATTGATGGACAAGGAGAATAGAAGATCTCACATATTGGGCTGACTGACGGACAGGGAGAATAGAAGATCTCACATTATGGGCTGATTGATGGATAGGGAGAATAGCAGATCTTATATGATGGATAGGGAGAACAGAAGATCACACATAATGTGCTGACTGATGGACAGGAAGAATAGTAGATCTCACGTGATATGCTGATTGATGGATAGGGAGAACAGAAGATCTCACGTGATGTGCTGATTGCTGGAAAGGGAGAATAGAAGATCTCATGTGATGTGCTGATTAATGGAAAGGGAGAATAGAAGATCTCACATGATGTGCTGATTGATACACAGGGAGAATAGCAGATCTCATGTAATGGGATGACTGAGGGACAAAGAGAATACAAGATCTCACATGATATGCTGATAGATGAACAGGGTGAATAGCAGATAAAACAAGATGCATTGAATGTTGCACAAAAAGAATAACACATAACACATAATAGAATACAAGATCTCACATGATATGCTGATAGATGAACAGGGTGAATAGCAGATAGAACAAGATGCATTGAATGTTGCACAAGAAGAATAACACATAACACATAATGTGCTTATTATTGCATAGGGAAAATAGCAGATCTTACATGATGAGCTGACTGATGGACAGAGAGAATAGCAGAATAGCAGATAAAACTAGATGCATTGATTGTTACACAGGAATAATAACAGATAATGCATGATGCAATGATTAGTACACAGAAAGAATGGTAGATCAAATGTTATGCATTGATTGGTGCACAAGGAAAATAGGTCATTACACGTGATGCATTGTTCGGTGCACAGGAAGAACAGGAGATAACACATCATGCACTAACTGGTGCACATGGAGAGCAGCAGATAACACGTGATATGCTGAATGGTGCACAGGAAGAAGAGCAGTTTCATTCATGATGCGTGGCTTGGGACAGAATGAGTTAATGGGTCATGGTAGGAAGTACAAGGAATGGAGGGAGAAAAAAAACTACCTCATGTTTCTCAAGCTGTACTAAGTACATTGATACAAATTACCATATAAATGCATTTAGTAGTTACACATACAAGATAACAATTATCGTATTCTAAATATGAACAAACAAGTACAAAAATTACCACATAAGTTGAACATCATGAAATGGCTTTGATAATTATGGTATAATGATCAGCATGAGTGAAAAATATGCACAATAAATTTAACATGCAAGATTCATTTGTACAGTGTACAGTAATAAAACTGCCTTGTTCAAATTTGGAACAAGCAGCTGACAAATGTCCAAACAATTAGAAAGCAATCAGAAGCAAAAAAAAAAAATGTAGAAAAGGGGAAAAGCCATAAGGTAAAACATATACTACAATCAATTATGCTGTGTCATTTTAACTTTTCATAATGAGCTTTGGGTACAGCATATACGTTTATAAATACAGTGCATGCAATGTACATCATAAGTGTCGGCACAGCATGATAAATGTATACATACAGAACATACAATGTAGATAATGCTAACTTTCACATATGACACATGACAGCAAAACTACTTTTTCTGACATTTCAAACTCTTGCTAAAAAAAACAAACAACACACACACACAGTAAAACATGTTGAGGATAAAGAATCACTTGAAGGCATAGGGCACTGATGCCTATCAAGATGATCCATGCTGCAAACTTCTACCAATATGATCAAACATCCATGCTGCAAATTTCAAACATGACCAATATGACCAATGATTCATGCTGCAAATTTCTACCAATGTTAATAAACATTCATGCTGCAACCGTTTTTTTTTAAGGGCTTATAACTGCCCCATTAGGTCCCCACGTTCCTGTGTGTCATGTGATAATCTTAGCCAACCAAACATCTTTGCTGCAAACTTCTAACATGACCAATCATTCATACTACAAATTTCCACTAATATGACCACTAATATATGAATATTAATCATCATGTGCCACACTGGGCACTAGAGACAATTATTTCCCACACAGCCATCTGTTTTCTGTGTTCTTGTTAAGTGCAGTCACCTTCAATGCCCTGGTGCTAATCCGACAAGCTTTATCTCCCTTTGTTGACCACTGGCTCTAACTTTCTCAATCATTCAAGTTGTCAGAGCAATTTCCACTCTTCTGATAACATGACCCTCAATATAAACAGCACCAATATAAAAGAATATTGGGGAAACCTCCTATAAGTATATAACACATAGAAAAAATCAATAAAATGAATAACAAATCAAATGTATACAAATGATAGAGTAAAACATAGTTATTAAAACCTTAGATAGGTTGAACAGGAAAGATATGTAAATAATGGGGGGGGGGGGGGGGGGGGGGGGGACATCCCTGAAATACTTATATTATTCCTAGCACTATCCTAAAATCCATTGTTTTGATCAATCTAAATAATAACAAAGGCTGAGAGAGCAGATTGAACAAGTGGGCATTTTTTTCCTTTTTATATCAAACGGACATAATGACTTTCCTGATTTTAACAAATTAACTATGTCACATTTCTACTTCACTTTTCACTTTTGATCATATGAGTTATCTTGGCAAAGAGGATAGCACACCAGCTTACCCACACAGCAATTCAAGTTCAGTTCCCCAGCAGAGGAGAGATTTTTTTCTAACTGTATGTTCCGCAGTCAAGTGACATGGTCATAAGAGATTGGTTTAAGAGAGGGAAAACAATGAAGAAATGAGCTGATCACCTCACATCATAATATTGTGACATGATATCTGTGACGGCCTGTCACTTTCCACTCTTAAAATAGTATCTACTATGCGACTGATTTTGATCTACCATTGGAGGGAAAAAAAAGTATATCATGTAAAACCTTTGCTAAAGAAAACACAGCAAGAGAAAGACAATAATACAACTGTCTGTATTGTTTAACAGTAAAAACAATTAACCATACTATTTAACAAAACACAGCATAATTACAAACATTCATTAACTGGTGCCTATGCAGAATATTTGGACTTAAATGGTATGACAGAATCACCAATGTATATCTCATGGGGAAAACTAAAAAATAAAGACCCCAGTGAATCAAGAGTTGAGGAAAAGATGCTGATGCTGGATAGGACATCCATTGAGAAGACAGCATAACTCAACACTCCCTTGTCCAGAACCCACATGGGGAGAAAAACAGTGGGAAATCTAAAACCACATGGACAAAAGATAAATAATATAGGGAGATCTAAAAACACATGGACAAGAGAATTAAAGACAAGAGATAAATAATATAGGGAGATCTAAAAACACATGGACAAGAGAATTAAAGACAAGAGATAAATAATATAGGGAGATCTAAAAACACATGGACAAGAGAATTAAAGACAAGAGATAAATAATATAGGGAGACCTAAGAACAGATGGACAAGAGAAGTAAAGACAAGAGATAAATAATATAAGGAGACCTAAAAACACATGGACAAGAGAATTAAAGACAAGAGATAAATAATATAGGGAGACCTAAAACACATGGACAAGAGAATTAAAGACAAGAGATAAATAATATAGGGAGACCTAAAACACATGGACAAGAGAATTAAAGACAAGAGATAAATAATATAGGGAGACCTAAAACACATGGACAAGAGAATTAAAGACAAGAGATAAATAATATAGGGAGATCTAAAACACATGGACAAGAGAATTAAAGACAAGAGATAAATAATATAGGGAGACCTAAAACACATGGACAAGAGAATTAAAGACAAGAGATAAATAATATAGGGAGATCTAAAACACATGGACAAGAGAATTAAAGACAAGAGTTAAATAATATAGGGAGACCTAAAACACATGGACAAGAGAATTAAAGACAAGAGATAAATAATATAGGGAGACCTAAAAACAGATGGACAAGAGAATTAAAGACAAGAGATAAATAATATAAGGAGACCTAAAAACACATGGACAAGAGAATTAAAGACAAGAGATAAATAATATAGGGAGACCTAAAACACATGGACAAGAGAATTAAAGACAAGAGATAAATAATATAGGGAGACCTAAAACACATGGACAAGAGAATTAAAGACAAGAGATAAATAATATAGGGAGACCTAAAACACATGGACAAGAGAATTAAAGACAAGAGATAAATAATATAGGGAGATCTAAAACACATGGACAAGAGAATTAAAGACAAGAGTTAAATAATATAGGGAGATCTAAAACACATGGACAAGAGAATTAAAGACAAGAGATAAATAATATAGGGAGACCTAAAACACATGGACAAGAGAATTAAAGACAAGAGATAAATAATATAGGGAGATCTAAAACACATGGACAAGAGAATTAAAGACAAGAGTTAAATAATATAGGGAGACCTAAAACACATGGACAAGAGAATTAAAGACAAGAGATAAATAATATAGGGAGATCTAAAACACATGGACAAGAGAATTAAAGACAAGAGATAAATAATATAGGGAGATCTAAAACACATGGACAAGAGAATTAAAGACAAGAGATAAATAATATAGGGAGACCTAAAACACATGGACAAGAGAATTAAAGACAAGAGATAAATAATATAGGGAGATCTAAAACACATGG
The DNA here is from genome assembly GCA_014155875.1 of Cepaea nemoralis. Taxonomy (NCBI): domain Eukaryota; kingdom Metazoa; phylum Mollusca; class Gastropoda; order Stylommatophora; family Helicidae; genus Cepaea; species Cepaea nemoralis. The sequence continues at coordinate 544,444 of JACEFZ010008130.1, forward strand.
ACAAGAGAATTAAAGACAAGAGATAAATAATATAGGGAGATCTAAAACACATGGACAAGAGAATTAAAGACAAGAGATAAATAATATAGGGAGACCTAAAACACATGGACAAGAGAATTAAAGACAAGAGATAAATAATATAGGGAGATCTAAAACACATGGACAAGAGAATTAAAGACAAGAGTTAAATAATATAGGGAGACCATGAATAGAGCTGCAGGAGATAGCAAAAGATAGGATAGTTTGGCATGAGTCAGTTGAGGGTCAGTGGCCCAATGGAGGATTAAGGGCAAAAGAAACACAGTGCCACATAGTATCTATATAATTTACAGTGAAAGAAAAAGAAAACAGATTTCAGTGGCATCTCATACTAAACAACTAGTCAGTCTTATTTACTTATTGTGACCCCAAGCATATGTACTAAATGTATTTCTGACATTTATTCCTAGTATTTCACAGTTAATTATTTACATTACTATACAAACTTTTGTCAGCATCTGTAGCTTAAGGCTAGCTAGTGCATGTAGTTTCTGTGTGAAATGTAAGCTGTTAGCAATTTGGGAGCAGTTTACTTTGCGTTAATTTTCACAATGGTATGAGCGTTGATAGTTCAGAAAGAAGTAGCTAATTAGTGACTGTAAAATTGCCTAGAATATCACAAACAGCCAAAATATACTAGGGTTAATAGTGAAGTCTTGTAAAAGGACATGCAACCAACTTTATACAAACAGGCATGGCTTCACAAGTACTGTTACAATTGTCAATGACAGTGTTTATCTGTCTACAAAACTAAAAATAAACAAACATGTTTGTCCCAAAGCAGTATCCTACCACAGGTCTGTAATATGATAGCACCATCACATTTTGTAGCCTAAGTGCACAAATATAACAATAAGAAAAAGACAAACAGCTTTCTTTGGTCATGTTATGAGAAGAGAGGCATTGGAGAACATAGTGACAACTGGAAAGATAGAAGGGGAAGAAAGGCAGAGGCCAACAAAGAGAAATTATGCTGGATGGATTGAGGACCTGCGACATTTAGTAGATGCGGTTGTTGCACACAGTGAGCAACTAGGATTAGAATTGAATAAGAAGACACAGATTATTGTCGTCACTGTGAAGAAGGAAATACCACAATGTGATATACAAGTAAATGGGCATATTCTTAAGCAAGTTAATCAGTACCGTTATCTCGGGACAGACATAACATCTGATGGAAGATGCCTTGAAGAGATTAGAACAAGAGTCGCCATTGAGAAGGTAGCCTTTTGCAAAATGAAAAACATAATGACTAATAAAAAGATGTCAATTGAAACAAGACAAAGGGTGTTGAAGTACTACATAGAACCTGTACTTTTGTATGGATGTGAAGCGTGGACAATGAGCAGTCAAGCTGAAAAACATCTGATGGCTGTGGAAATGTGATTTCTGAGGAAAATGCAAAGAATACCATGGACAGACAGAAAAACAAATGAACAAGTCCTTCAAGAAACAAATGAAGATCGTAAACTGATCAGAGTCATTAGACGTAGACAGTCAAAATTTTTGGGGCAGATTATGAGAAGAAATGACTTGGAGAACTTGGTGACAACTGATGAGATCGAAGGGACGAGACCAAGGGGAAGACCGAGAAGTAAAGACCTGGAGGCTTAACCACGTGGCATAGTTAAGACAGGAACATGGAGCTGATCCACGACTCTGGTGGTCGAGTGAGATGGCAAAACATGACTGCCCATGCTTATTGGCATGGCACATGATGGATGGATGGATGGATGGACTGAGATGGTGGAATGGAGGATTATTAGCAGCAGAGGTGATCCAGAACACCAAAGACTGAGATATGTGGATTGCTGAACATCGTGATGACTGGAAAGATCGAAGGGGAAAAGAGAGGTAAAAGAGAGAAAGGGTAGAGGCTGACCAAGAGAAATGATGCTGGATGGATTGAGACGGTGGCATGGAGGATTATTATCAGTAGAGTTGATCCAGAACACCAAAGACCGAGGTATGTGGAGACATGATCGCCTATGCCAGCTGGCATGGCACTTGATGATGAGTGCACAATGGAATATGTGGCCAACCATTCCCACTTTCGCAGGGCAACGAGCCCAGGCATTCAATCCGTGTCCAACCGTGTTTATGACATAACCAGCGCAGTTCCATATCAATTACTTCACAGAAAATATATTCATATATGTGCACACATGTTCAGATGAAGATACATCCAGCCAATAATTCTGAACAAAGCATTTATGCCAAAACATGAATGCTGATTACTTCAATTCATGTTACATACATTTCATATAAAAATACAAAGAACAAAATATTTTCTTGTAGCAGGGTATAGAGAAGAAAAAATGTATGTCTTTTTCCTTGTGCCAGAAAAATTCAAATCTGTATAGGTTACAGAGGAAGACTAGTTATTTTTGAAGAGTCTATTATGTAAAATATGTAAATGATTATTGCAAAATTTAATCATATTAATTAATAGATTAACTATATTTTTTTTTTTTACATTCACAGACCATAATTACAATAGACCAAATGTGTTTAGTGGAGAGAGAGTGACAGAGAGAGAGAGAGAGAGAGAGAGAGAGAGAGAGAGAGAGAGAGAGAGAGAGAGAGAGAGAGAGAGAGAGAGAGGGGGGGGGGGAGGGATGGAGCTTTAAGAACATGTAATTATGCTTTAAAATGAGTTACGGCATGAATAAAATTAGTGAAACTGCACTAAAACTGTAACATGAAGTAATGCAGCTTTACAGAACACAATTATGGAAATCAAAAACTCATTAAAAAATACAAAGAACAAAATATTCTCTCGTAGCAGGGTATAAGGAAAAAAAATTTACGCCATTTTTCTTGTGTCAGAAAAAATTCATGTCACTTAGCTTTCCATAACGGTGTTCCGTAAAGCTGCATTACTTCATGCTATTTTATAGTTTTAAATGAGTTAACACTTATGATGTGGTCAACCCTGAACGGTCTTGGAAACAAATGTGCTGTGGTTCAAGATTATTGTGCGTACATCTTTCACAGCAAATTCACTTCATCTAAAGTACATAATCAACAAGGTCTAAATATACATTCTGTCACAATTTCCCATTATCACATATATCACTCATTAATCTTTAATTTCTTACAATCATTTTGTATCTATTCAACATCTGAAGCCTACAGCTATTATCTAAACTATCATTGATAGTCTCTATGTATTTATTTATGGTAGCATATATTATCATAAATATTTACAAGAAGATGAAAAAGCAATAAGCACAATAGCATTCATAAAATAATCTCAGAGCTAGTAAATTTTGACACACAAACAACTATGATTTGAAAAATGTATCAGATAGCGTCCATGTAAAGGTAAACAATTGAAATAAAAAACATACAAACACTGCTGACCACAATTATATAATATTTGTAAATTGTGACTGTAAATGAGATTCTTTTCTCACCTGAATATTGTGTTTCCACACGATATAAACATGCCCAGTGTAGTTTTTGTAGTATTTACATTTTGTAGTATTTACAAAGTACAGAAAAGATATAAACATGAGCAGAAAATGCTTTTACAACTGGGTTAATCTTAATAAAATATGTAAACAGTATAGAACTGTGTTTGTTCTCGATGGGAAAAAAAAAAATACAGGAAGACTACACAACAAATGGAAAGGAAAGAAAAGAGAATCACAGCAAAGCACAAAGCAATTTTTGTATGGTTCTTTTCATCTAGAAGCAAATAAAGCTATCTTGTTATCACATTGCTAATTCACCACAAATCTCCAGATAACAGGTTATTTACGTTATTTGTAAACAGAAATAGAGGTTCTCATAGTATGGAAATTGAAGAGTTTCCATCAGATAAGAGACAATAAAAAGATCAAATCACATTTCTTTGAATCACACAAGCGTGGTTATTCTACAGGGTGTTTTTAAAGTTTGTAAAGTTGTAGAAAAAATTTGAAAAATGAAAGACATGATGTCATTAAAAACATTCTGTTTGGAGTGCAAAGAATTACTCCAGCGGACAACAGCCATTCACTGCATATTTCTTCATGATGGACTGTGGAGCAAATTTTTTTAATAACATCATGTACTTCATTTTTCAAATTTGTTCTACATACAAAGTGTAGTGAGACTTTACAAACACCCTGTTATATAGTCCTCTACATCTCTAAGGACCTAATGTTGCCCCATGATAACATGGCCAATTCACCAGAAAGCTCAAGATAACAGGTTGTTATTTATGAACAGTAAGGGAGATTCTGCTGGTATGAGTATTGTAAGTTTCTGACAGACAGGAGACATCTACAACATCATATCACATTTATCTCCTACAAACAGCTGACTTTTCATAATTTAAATCTGTTTTTAAAAAAATCACTCATCTAACCATGGAAGAAGACATTAAATTAATTGTTATTGAGCGGCGATCTGTGGTTTAGGATAATTCTGACAATAAAAAGAACTTTGCAATTAGCCTGTTCACTGAGGTAAACTCACTTTATACTGTGATATAAATCACAATCTCCTATCCAGGACAGGTTTTATTTTTGTTATTTTGAACATTCTCCCCTTGGGCATTCGGCCAGTCTGTTGACGAAAACTAAAAAACACCAAAAACTTTTGGGAGAAATATTACCAAAATAGGTCTAATTCTTGTCAGTCCACATGTACTGTGCTCAGTCACGACCTAGTTACATCCTCATATGCTTCTTTGCAGACGTGAAGTTTTGAGTATTTTCTTGCACACTCCCCTGATTTTGGGGCATGGAAGAGGAAGAAGAACCCTGCAACACAGCCCTGTAGAGATGGTACTTCGGTGTGTGATTGGGAGAACAGTCTCTTCACCAACCTTACTCCGATAGGTGCAAGATCTCCTTCAGGCTTCTGCCAATACATCAGACTGTCATCATCTGCCAATATAGTACCTTGCATGTATGGCAGGGGGGGGTCTTCAGCCTGAGGAATTAAGGCCACCTTAATTGTGCAGTCGCCGCGAACTGTGCAGGTTAGGATTTTCTTTTTGCCCCCCCACAGAAAAAAATCCCACACCTTACTGAGGATTCGAACCTGGGTCTCCCAATGGAGAATCTGGCATTCTAACCACTCGGCCAGCCGCTCCTATACATGACAGTTAAAACTGTTTTTCTTTATGCTTTTATTTTTAACTATAAAAATATGTTCACTTGCCTGTGCAAATAAATTGAAAGGGTGAACGTTGTCCCATAACAGATGCTGTCTTTAAGGTGTGAGGACTTCATATATTCTAGGCCATAACATATAAGATAGGATGGACAGTTCCCTTCTTCGTAACCTCTCCATCCAAAATAATTCACAAAAACTTCTGAAAATTTCCTGGCACCCATTTTTATGAGACTAGGCAGACCCCACTGCAGCATTGGTCAGACAAACAGCTGTATTTTTGTTGTTTAACCCTAGACATTTCAAACATGTATTTTACATGAATAAATGAATTCATAATTTAATATAAGTAATCATATTTATAATTAGTTTACTGATTCATAAGTCTTTCCTCTTGTATTCTGGAGTATCTTGTTTGATTTGTGGCTTATTTACTCAGAGTTTTCATTTAACAAACCAAGGCCAGTGAATGACTTCATGTGTGATCAACTCCCACTCACTACCCTTTCATGATAGAAGGCAGGTATGTTACCACTTCACAACAAAGATGTCCGCCATGCTTTTACTAAGTGGAAGTTTCAGCAAACTATTATGCACCTTTGGCTGATGAAATTAATTATGTACCACATAACATCCATTTGGGCAACATGTGACTGCACTGACATCCGTGGTTCCTATATTTCAGTAGGAGAATGGGAAACAATCGACTTACTGAAAGCAGCAGCTTATTACATGCAGCATGTGTATTTCATGACTGTTGTATACAGTAGACAGTGATTCTGGTGCCAGGTCATTTACTTTGTGTAACGGTTGGGATTTTATGCTGACAATGACACAAACATGATCAGAGAAGGGTTGGATACCACTTCTTGTCATTCACTATGAGAAATAAAGACTCATCACTTATTCGTCCGTGTACACAGGCCCACAAAATGTAATGATCCTAACACTTCATGTACCAACAGCAGGTTCAAGATACAAAACTTTTCAGATTATTTTTAAAGATCTACGGTACACTACATTATCCAATATAACTTTGCTAAATATACAGTATGGTGTTCTCATAATGTTGAAATTACATAATGTCCTATTTCATAGAACGTATTGTGGATATTAACCAGACATATTTAGGCTCCGTGGCTAAAGGCTTGCGAACGCGGTTCGTGAGCCGGGTACCAGGCGTTCGAAGCTCAGCTGCGACCGATTTGGGCAGCAGACCATGTCACGTTGTGTTATAACATGCAGGTATGGGAGCCGGTCGTTCGGAAAGCAATGGCAAACTACTGAACGTAACACTTGCCTAGTACATCAACAGCAGCTGAAAAATGCTGGTGTTGACTGCAACGTCCCGTAAGGGATACGCAACAACGACAACAAAATTTAGTGAATACAAGTACACTATAGCAACCCACATAAATTCACTGAGTATACAGTATGGTGTTCTCACAATGTTCAAATGACGTAATATTCTATTTCCCCCGGGGAGGTTAACCCGGTCAAAAAATGCCAGCAGAAGTCAGATGTGTCGCCCTAACGGCACAAGAATGCAGCTCTGCTGTAAACAGGCACAACGCAATCACGTCCGGAAAAAAAAACTCCGGATGAACGCAGAAGAAGAAGATATACTATTTCACAGATATCATAAAAATGCACCATAATACAGTATATTGTTCTCACAATGTCAAACTCACATAATTGACTATTTCACAGAATTTACTGTGGATATTATGTGAAACATAGTTGATATAAATACACTATAGTAACCCATATAATTTCACTTATTATATAGTATATTGTTTTCAGAACATCCAAATCACATTTCCTATTTAACCAGAACATACCATGGATGTTAAGTGAAGCTTAAATGTTTAGTCAGTCACACTGACATAACTTAATAGGCTACAATCTTTGCAATGAATACAGAATACAAAACTATGATTTAGGGTAGTAAGACATATTGTCAGCTGGCTGAATGTCTTCTAAACTCTCAAGAAAGCTATAAGATATGACATAAGATAAGGTGTGTAAAAGGCATATGGTACATTCACGCCATGGGATTAAAGTAACCAGTCAATGCTTTAGACAACTTCAAACTGGAAGTACACATATTTCCGTCTGCATCATATTATTCAAGGATAGTACATTGTAATAGTCAATTTCCCACAGCTAGTACAGTCTACAACAACACAATTTTCATAGCAGTCTTACAAGTTCAACCAACATACTTTTAAAGAAACAAACTCATCAATAATTACAATTTACATAAATATTATAATCCATCCTAGACAGGCAATTCCCAGTCTGATCACACTGATGCCTCACAAAACCATGCTGCATGGGATACTCTGTTTTCACTTGGCTACTTATAAGTGTCTTCAGGCATCAGCTCCCAGAATGAAATCAGAGACATACACACATGTGCACTGGCAGACGTGGAAGCTGTCTAATTTAATACTCGAACTGGTGGCAGCGTCTTCTTTCAAAGGCAGTTTCTGTGAGCATCATATGATCTGTTACTACTGTCAAGAGTCTTCGTCACCACAGGTTGGCACTGACAAATGCTGTTAATGAAACATGTTATTAGAATCATCAGTTACTGCGGACCCCCCAGGGTCATTAAACTGACATGAGAATTAAATGCATAGGTTTTGATTCGAACTTATAAAGACAAGGGAAAGCAGTAAAAATGAGAGATCACATTAGGCAATAGAAATATTTAAAGCCTTGAGGTACATCCAGATTTGACACCATCATGACTAAGTAATAACCATCTCACTAAAGGAACGGGTGTGTTTGAAAGCATGACCACCATAGCACCTCAAAAAAGCTGTAAACACTAGTTTCTCTAAGTGTCTGTCACACCCAGGAATATCTATGTATTCATCTTTATTACCAAGTACCTTGCCGACTGGTATTGGCATTCAGGTCAGCTATCAAAATGTGGATACTGCCATTCTTTAATCAAGTATAATTGGTAGGGCAAACCCTACCAAAAAGAGATGTCAGGTGCCTCCTCTCTGAAAGCCTGTGGGACGGACACCACATAGGCAGGAATGGATTTCACACTTAGCTCCAAGACCAAGGTTACATGAAACTACGGCAGGCAGGTAGGCGATGGATAGAACTGCTGAGGAGCTGACACTTATACCATTGCAAAAATCAACTCAATGTGGTCTGCTTCCAAATCACCTACTACTGACTCCTTCCAAATCACCTACTACTGACTCCTTCCAAATCTTCTACTACTGACTCCTTCCAAATCACCTACTACTGACTCCTTCCAAATCACCTACTACTGACTCCTTCCAAATCACCTACTACTGACTCCTTCCAAATCACCTACTAGTGACTCCTTCCAAATCACCTACTACTGACTCCTTCCAAATCACCTACTACTGACTCCTTCCAAATCACCTACTAGTGACTCCTTCCAAATCACCTACTACTGACTCCTTCCAAATCACCTACTACTGACTCCTTCCAAATCACCTACTACTGACTCCTTCCAAATCACCTACTACTGACTCCAAACCTTCATGTCGGGATTGTGAAACTGCCTGATACCTCTAAGCCACAGACACCAACTCCATCCCTGATAGAAAAAAGTTAGTTGCGTGTCCTTTACAGGGTTGCAACTGACACCCATCATTTACTGGCTGTTTGTAATTCACTAGGCATATTTGTTCAGTAGTTTGCCATTGATTTCTGAATGGGCAAAGTCTCATACTATGGAAATGAAAGCAAAGCAGTATGCTTTTCAAATTGCTTATGGCTAATCTCAAACCTTCAACTAGGAATGTTGGGAAATTATGAAACTGTGTTCACTATCCCCTAAGTCACAGACACCAACTACACCTCTGATAGTCATTAATAATTATTAAATAAATAGTGACAATCATCAAAACATTGTATACTTTTTTCTTTTCACTGGTAACTTATAGATTTTGTTGGTACATAGTATATATAGATTTATCAGTTTTACAGGTAATGTGTTGTCTAAAATAACCATCTCAAAACTAACATCATAAATATTTAATTTTTACAGGGTTACATGAGATTTTGTTGTGAAGCAAACTTTTTCTTAGCATTATGGAGTGCTAATGAAGAAAACTTCAGTATAAATTGAGGCTGTTAAGAGTGTTATATCACAACCACAATTAACACACACTCAAGGAGAGTGGCATCATGACATGAACAGGTTATAGGTGATTAAAACTTCTTTCTACCAATGTATAAGGATAGTAAATATGCAGGAGCTTTTCCAACTGCTGTCATCTGCAGTGAGAAAAAGGGTGTGAAAGTGTGGTATAGAACCTATATAAGTGTATGCATGTGGAACAGGGACAATAAGCAGACAAACTACAGTGAAGTTCATACAAAAGACAATGTTGCACATGCAGACGAATTTCAAGCAAATGAAAGAAGAAGCAGACAGACCAACTGAGACTTATTTAATTGCAGTGGAAATTAGTTTTCTGAAGAAATTACAAAGAATACCAGCTATGGAAAGACAAATGAACAAGACAGTCCTTCAAGAAACAAATAAAAACTATAAACATTAGAGAAATTAGAACTACACAAGATTTTTTGGGCACATTATGAGGAAAAATAAACCTGAACACTTAGTGACAACTGACAAACCAGATGGGTAAAAAAAAGCAAGATGAAGACAATGTGACAAATACCTGGATGGCTTGGCCATCTGGCATAATTAGGACAAGAACACAGACCTGATTCAAAACTCTGGTGACTATGTATGTTGGCAAACCATTCAAAACTCTGGTGACTATGTATGTTGGCAAACCATGATTGCCCATGCTTACCAACATGTAACATGATGAATTTTTCTGGAGGCAATCAGCATGGCCTGGTGGTAAAGTGTCTGCCTCAATCTCAAGGAGTTGTTTTAAGGATAAGTTTTTAGAAAGACCCAATGATGTCAAAACTCCCCACTGATGAACTCTGGATAATTTGGGGGGAGGGGGGGGGGGGGGGGGGGTGTGTGTGTTGTGTGTGTGTGTGTTTGTGTGTGTGTGTGTGGGGGGGGGGGGGATGTACAGCCTCCATGGAGTGCTTCAGCTTTCACAGTTTCAATGACAATGTGTTTTTTTCATGATACAATTCAGTTTCTTTAGAATTTCAGGAACTATGGTAGCATAGTGGTTAGTATGCTTGCCTGCCAAGACAACGGTCAAGGTTCATACCCAGCAGAGGCAGGATTATTTTTCTGACCAGTACAACTTCTGACCCAGCTTTAAAAAAAACATTGATACCAGAAAATTTTCAAATTTTCTTGGAAGGAAAGGACCTGGCCAACCAACCTCACATGTAGTGGCCTAGAATATGTGAAGGCCTAACTCTTTACACCCCATTGGCAGTATCTGTTATGGAACTAACTTTCCCTTTCTTTCAGAACTTCCAATTTGCTGCTTCTTATGAGATGTTGAAGAGGCTAGTGATTATACATTTTTCAGACTCCTCACAAAACAGATGGTGTTGTCACTGGCTTGCTAAGCATGAATTATGTATGTACAGACAGGAGGAGCCAGGTTGAGGTGTCATGCTGTTGTCACTAGCTTGCTAAGCATGAATTGTGTATGTACAAACAGGGGGAGCCAGGTTGAGATGTCATGCTGTTGTCACTGGCTTGCTAAGCATGAATTATGTATGTAAAGATAAGGGAGCCAGGCTGAGAAGTCATGGTGTTTTCACTGGCTTGCTAAGCATAAATTATGTATGTACAGACTGGGGAAGCCAGGCTGAGGTATTAAATTGTTGTCACTGGCTTGCTAAGCATAAATTATGTATGTACAGACTGGGGAAGCCAGGTTAAGGTGTCATGGTGTTGTCAGTGGCTTGCTAACAAGAATTAAGTATGTACAGACGGGGAGCCAGGCTGAAATGTCATGGTGTCTGTCTCAGGCTAAGAAAGTACTGGGTTCCATCTCAGTATAGAGCTGGGACTTTTCCCAAGAATCATTGGTATCTAAAGATATCACACACCCTCTTCACCTCTTGGGTAGTGAGACTGATACCTGAAAAATGGCAAATGGTATGAGGTGCTGCATGGAAGTTTTACTGTTAAAAATCCCACAGCAGCTGGGAATTGCAAAGAGTAAGCCGTAAGGCTTCTTTCTGCCTGGGCAATATTGTAGACAGAAAATCCACCCGCATGTACACTGAACCCATGACCCTGGATGAAATGTCTAGACCAGTGGTTCTCAACTGGTGGGGAATTTCCCCCACGGGTGAATTTTAGGGTTTTCAGGGGAGAATTAAGATTATTTCAGATTATTTCAAAATCATGTTAATAGAAGAACCGATTACTTGATATTGTGTTTTCCTCCATACATAATGATTCTGTATTTCTCGCTCTTCTGAAATTCATTTTATAACGTAAGTAGACCAGCAAATCATGTTTTATGTAGACGTCTAGACTTCTTCTTCTTCTTCTTCTTCTTTGCGTTCATCCGGAGTGTTTTTTCAGATGTGATTGCAGTGTGTTGTTATGCACCCTTGGGCCTGAACCCTTGGGCCAACTCATCTGACTTTTGTGTGCATTTTTGACCAGATTAGCATTCCTGCGAGACTCTCACTTTTGTGGTGCCATCCACATCCAGCTGGTCAAGTTAGAACAGTCGAAGACTTCACAATCAGCCCTCAAGGGAAGGCAGGGACAGGCCACGGCATTTTCCGCCATCCAGGGTGGCTTCCATAGTTGCAGAGCCGACACATAGCGCTCCGGTGCTGGGCTCACCAAGGGAATCGTCACGTCCTGCTCATGGCTGCTTTAATTCCTCACTTCAATGTATTGGGTCTTTCATTTGCTATGTGCCGATCCCCAGGACAGACCAGGGATGGTCAGATTGCAGACGGTATCCACTCAGCGAGCTTTCGTTTCGGACATGTGCTTAGTCGCTGCGCCCGGAAAACATAATAGTTAAAACTATTCCGGGTATGACGGACATTCGGAAAACTAGCTATCAGAGCTGTTCCGTTACATTTGGAAGACTAGTTAGTCAGACCTGTTCCGGGTACGATCGACATTTCACTCGGACGTAATTGTGTAGTGCCAGTTTTTATTTGCCACCATTAGGCCGGCACATCCGACTTCGGCGGGCATATTTTACTGAGGTTAGCCATTCCTCGGGTTTTGAGGGACGTTAGACTCTTTCTGTTGTGGTGTCGCCCACATCTCAACTGGTCAAGGTAGAACGGTCAGAGACATCAGTCAACCCTCAAGGGAAGGCAGGGGCAGACCACGGGCATTCCCCGCTATCCAAGGAGGCTTCCATAGTTGCAGAGCCGGCACATATTGCCCTGAGACTGGGCTCACCCGAGGGATTGCCACGTTCTGCTCATGGCTGCTTTAATTCCTCACTTCCATGTATTGGGTATTTCTTTTGCCACTGGTCGCTCAAGCACAAACCAGGAAAGGACAGACTGCGGGCGACATCCACTCAGAAAGCTTTTACTTCGGGCTTCCACGTAATGGATTCGCTAGCCAAGCGTTCCATTTTGTGCAAATGACACATCTTCCACCTTTGCCTACGCTCACTCTATGAGTACAGATGCAGACATTTTCGTAACCATTACGAACGACTGGGGCACTTTTTCTGCCTTTGGTACTCGCTCACGAGGTAAGCTACATGTGCTGCCAGCTCAGCCCCTTACCTCCATGCATTATCAGTGAGTGAGAAACAGCCAGGCCCTCTCATCCGGGGATCCCTCATATCCCCCAGCTGAGAGCCTTCGAACAGGTATCTAAACTAAGCATGTAGCGTGCTCAGCATCTCACCTACATTTTACAGTAGGTGAGTATCGGCCCGGCTCTCACATCCAAGGGCTGATAGCTTAGAGGCGTTCAGCCATATACCTCAGCTGAGAGCCTTAGAGTATGTGCCCGGACCAAGAATTTCTGCCTTCGTACGCCTGATATGAACTTTTGACTGCTAACTGCAGTTCACCTGCAGAGCAGCAGGTTGCGTCTCTCTTAGTCTGGCCCCTAACCCAAGTCCTGTGCCACAATAGTTGTGCTTCTGTTGGATCAGCTCTTGGGGTAATTGGGACACGCAAGCCTCTCTCCCCCCCCCCCCCCCCCCCACCGTGACAAGGTGGAGACACATCGGGGTATCGGGGTTAGACTTGTTCTAGTATGTGTTATTAAATTTAGCTTCCATTTTCATTTTTGTGTATGCTGTGTAGAGGCGGGGGGATTTATAGGGAGGAAATATGAAAGGAGGGAATGACATTCTAAACATGGTGGAGGGGTGCATGGGCCAAAAAAGGTTGAGAACCACTGGTCTAGATGGAGAAAACATTTCATAAATGCATGCTGAAATCAGACACACTGACACTTAAAGTGCATAACTGGGAGTGACATACTACTCTCAAAAGAGGAACGAAGTATGTAATGTTGGGGCTGGCCTATGCAGTCAACAATGAAAACAGCACATTTTCCTATCCTTGTCTTCTGGTCCTGACATGCAACATACTTAGTAACAGTCACACAGCTCCAAAAGTAAAGAATCATCACATCTATCAGAAAGCTACCAACACCAGCACAAGATGATTATCATATTAGGGACACACCAGAACAAACCATCATGCACCCAGATGTGTGCAAAATGTAAGGATGTTTGTAGGTCAGCATGGCCAAATGGACAAGAACGCATGTTCTTAAACATTCGGTGTGCTGATGCCGAGGTTAGGGGTTCAACCCCTACACCGGACAGTTATGTTGACCTATCGTCCTTGACTTGGGGACGTAAATTACAAGTACCTCTGAAGTCAGAGTGGGTTCGCCTGATGGCGAGGAGCACTGTTAATAGAGAAAGCTAATCCATACGCAAAATTCAGTCCAGCACTACTAGAAGTAGCATGTATGAACTACGCTTGTGTTCAAAGCGAGCAAGCGCCAAAAAAAAAAAGTAAAGGTGTTTGGTTTAATTGTTATAACATTATGCGAGCAATGAAATTCGCACAATCAGATGAGGATTCTATGTCAACTCTTAATATTAGCTATGGGAGGGAAAGACTGGTCGCCTGTGTAATCAGACAACAAATAGTGAATGTGTAACACTTCATATACCGACAGCAGGTTCCTTCTAAGGTGATTAAAATAAAATAGTGCTCCAGACAGCAGTAAATTCTGACGTAAATGACGTTATTTTGGGGAAATTCAGATATTTGGGCACGTGGATAACATCAGATGGAAGATGCATTACTGAGATGAAGAACAGGATAGGACAAGCAAAAACTGCATTCTACCAAATGAAGAGCATTTTGTGCAATAAGTCCTAGTCCTTGAAAGTTATAAAAAGAGTTCTTGCATGTCACATAGAACCAATTTTAACATATGGCTGCGAATCATGGACAATTAGTACACAGCCAAAAATATCCCTAGAAGCTTTGGAGATGTGGTTTTATAGAAGAATGTTGAGAATTAATTGGACAACCAAAATGAGCAATCTGGACATTTTGAGGGAAGCTAAGTCACAGACAACTTATCACAAACATCAGAATGAAGCAGTCATAACTTTTTGGCCACATTATGAGAAGACAAAAACTGGTACATGTTGTGACAACCGGAAAGATTTGTAGACAGAGAGGTTGAGGAAGACAGCATGAGAAAATTCTTGACAGTTTTGTGTCATGGCATAGAAAGGAGTCAACTCACGAATTGATCCATGCCGTCGGAGATCGCAATTTGTGGAGAAGCATGATCGCTCAAGCCAGCCGGTAAGGCACTGGATGATAATGATGATTTTAAATGAATGAAAGAAGCAGAGGTAGAAACATCACAATTTACTGTTTTCACTGTCATTGTATAGACCAGTGTGGTCTGTACATGTATAATGGCATAGTAACAGAGCTTTTGTAGACAAATAAACATGAATTACCTCATGGTATGCTGGAGGCGGCCTGTAGTTGTAGACATAACGATACATGGGCGTGTATGTGAGGTCGCCCATGTTTGAACCTGGTGGTTCGTCATCATCATCATCGTCTATGTTTACTGCTCCTCCGATGCTCTCTGCGTAAGTTGGTGGATCTGGAGCCAAGACAAAGAAAATAAATACTATTATTGACAGCACGAGAAATTTTAAGAAATTACTATCATCACGACACTTTGTGCTGGTGCATGATAGGAGGACTTTGGTAAAGGATCAGGAAATAAAGGCTGTTTGCCCATGCAATCACCACAATGATCACATTTAAGATGTTGAATTTACTTCTTAAAGATAATAATAATTGGCCTTAGTAGGGACCAGAGCCTGGACGCCCCCATGTGTCAGACCACGGTTGTTAGACCCTTTGCCATCTACTCCTTATGAGCATAATCCTTGGATACATACTGTAACAACCACTTTTGCTTGCTTGGTTTGCTGGTTGTAAATCCTCTGGAAGACTTGGGTTTTAACGCAAGTCCAATGCACTGATGTTCAGGTCGTCTGAGCTATGAACTGGGTTTGTGTCTTTTGTAGTGAGGCTGGGGTCCATGGGGACTGTGGTGTAGAAATCTCCTTTCCCTTTCCAAACTCAGAAACCGAAGGGATAAGCAAGACCAGTATTGGACTTTTTTCATAGCTGTGAACTGGGTTTGTATTTGTTGAAGTGAGGCTGGTGTACAGACTTTTCTCCTGACCTGGTACCAAAGTACCATCTCCATGGGGCCTGTGGTGTGGAGATCTCCTTCCCCTTTCCAAACTCAGAAACCGAAGGGATAAGCAAGACCAGTATTGGACTTTTTTCATTCCATTATAATAATACCCCTACCCCGTTAAACCTCAGGAGAGAAGTTATATTAGGGTCCATCGCTTGGCTCAGATTAATAATCCAGTGGTCGAGTCAGCCACAAAAAAGGAAATCTTCTTCTTCTGCGTTCATCCAGAGAGTTTTTTCAGACATGATTGTGTTGTACCTGTTTACAGCAGAGCTACGATACTTGCGCCTTTCGGCT
The DNA here is from genome assembly GCA_014155875.1 of Cepaea nemoralis. Classification (NCBI taxonomy): domain Eukaryota; kingdom Metazoa; phylum Mollusca; class Gastropoda; order Stylommatophora; family Helicidae; genus Cepaea; species Cepaea nemoralis. The sequence continues at coordinate 560,555 of JACEFZ010008130.1, forward strand.
GAAACATCCGACTTCTACTGGCACTTGTTGACCGGGTTAACCTTCCCAGGTGTTTCAAAGGACATACGACTCTCATTCGGACGTAATTGCGTTGTGCCTGTTTACAATAGAGCTGCGATACTTCCGACTTTCGGCCGACACATTCAACTTCTGCAGGCATTTGTTGACCAAGTTAACCTTCCTGGGAAAAGGGATATAAATTTGAAGGTGATTGTTCTCTAAAGCGGGTTATGGTTCACAAGAGAACCCACTGGACCTTCACATCTCCAGAGAGGCATATTAGGATGTAGCCAGGTTATGAAAGACACAAGAAACTACTGGGACTGGAATGTATACAGAAAATATACTTATCCCTACAAACATCATTAACCAACTTTGATGTTCTGAGCAGAATCATTCAACAAAGAACACACTAGACTAAACATGCATTACAACGGGTTACTCTAGAATAAATATACATTTAAATACTACTTTTTATTAAAATAATTGTCAAAACCACAAAAAATCCAAATGAGCTAGTCTATTATGTATTAAATGTAACAGGAAAGAGTTAAAAAAACTACTGTCAAATGCTCCACATATAATCTTTCACTATAAGGCATAAACTACCAGTTACAAAGCATATGCACTTTCTTTAACATGGCACAATCAATGATGTTTTTTCTTCCATTTTGAAATCTTTCTACCCATGCATACTCTCTCCCCTGATTCAAACAACTGTCTCCATACAGAATCATTATTCTTCTGTATATTTCACAATCTTTGATCACAAAAGAAAAAAAAAACGTCTTGTTGTTCTTCTACGGTGCAAGAGTGGGGCATGCATAAACCGCTCGATTCTCACGATCTGCTTCTTCTTCTGCTTTAATCCAGAGTTTTTTTTGGACGTAATTGCGTTGCGTCTGTTTACAGCAGAGCTGCGATACTTGCACCTTTTGGCCGACACATCCGACTTCTGCGGGATTCTCACGATCCTTATTGTTGGCGATGTTTGGCAGTGGTACTGGGACCAGGCCATTTTGACAAATGCATAAATTGTGAACATTCAATATTTTTGTTACTGTGATGAACACCATCTAGAAACAGAATTTACCATCAAATGGAGGAGGAGGTGTGATTGTTTCTCGATAAGGTGGTGGTACGGGCAGGAGATTCACAGAGGCAAACTGAGCCTGAGTCTCACGGTAGAAGCGGGAATCGGTGTACCGGTAACTGGCAGCATGTCGGAAAGGCACAGTACCAATGACTACAGGCAAATGCATGGTCAAATTGTAGGCACCATTTATGTGAAGAGCAACCTGAAAACACACATTTAGAAATACATTTATATTTAGAAATTGATTATAAAAAAAGAAGGTTTAAAGGCATAAATGTCAAATGAGTTTTATCCCATATGGATTGGTATCTTTCTGCACAGTGGCTTGCCAAAAGTACAATAGCATGAATTCCTACATAGTGCCAGTGACTACACCAAGGATTCTCAGAAAAAATTTCAACCATGGACAAAATAGTAGAGTCTGAAAATGCATCCAAAACATTCAGAGTGAAAAAATGTCTTGAATAAAATAGGAAATTAGAAATAAAAATAAATACTGAAGTGGATAATCAACACGATGTGTGCATAGTAGTACTAGGAGTTTTAAAAAAAAGTATTTTTCCACATTAAATAATAAAGAAGTAACATGGTCTTCACCTGACCACAAAAGAAAAAAAATAAAATTTACCATATCTGCATCAACAAAACATTTAGATTATCTCTGCACTAAAAGAAGTTTTTAGTGAGCAGACATATATGCAGATCATCATCTTATGATCAATAAAATTAAAATAAAGCTCAGGTGATAATAATTTTCTAGTGATCAGCCAACTTGGAATCTTTGGCAAATTATGTATTTTTATGCACATCTGTTAACTAATTTAGAGTTTGACACTAATTTTAAAGTAATCATCAAATTCAGCCGTTCACAAATTAAAATTACTCAGTATGGTGCTAATACCGTGAAGTCCCATCAGGCGGTGATAGTGCAGAGCCACCTGCCTCGAGGGGATCCACCCCATACTACTGGTGGTTACCTTCCCCTATGCTGTGGAGTCAAGGCACAGAGGAGTAGGTTAAGAGCTATTGACCAAACACCCCGGACACTCAACATACTAGTGGAATGCCGAAGGAGTTTATAACAAGAAATTCTCCCTGACACAGCGTCTTCATAAAGATAGAATAGATGTGGCATGCATTCAAGATTCACACCTCGACGCCAATCGCAGATTCTCAGTCAGAGGATGTCAAGCCACACGTTTCAACCGCGAACGACACAAAGGTGGAGTTCTAATACATACATGAAATACAATATCTTGCAGCGAAGTATCTGTGATCTCTGACAACCAAACGGAAATTATAGGTGTTGATATAATGATAAAAGACGTGAAAATAAGGATTTACAATCTGTATAGCCCAGCAGATAAGGACCTTACACTCTCAAACATGAAAATAACTGACACAAACTGCATTATTGCCGGAGACTTTAATAGCCATTCAGAAAGATGGGGATACCCAGATACTGACAAAATAGGAGATGAAGTGGAGGACTGGGAAATAGACTCAAATCTCCATGTACTCAACAAAGCGGATGACACACCGAGCTTCTACTCCAGAAGATGGATTACCACTTCTATTCCAGACTTAGCTTTCTGCACAGGAGACATCCTCCACAAAATTTGATCGCCATGTGCTTGACCAATTAGCAGGTAGTGACCACAGACCAATCAAGCTTGTAATGAATGTGCAGTATGTTCCACAGGAGCAAAAGCCTTTGCCCCGCTGGAATTACAAACGAGCAGATTGGAACATATTTGCCATACTAACAGACAAATATTGTGAAAACCTAAATACACAATATGGCAAGATGAAACAAATGGTGGAAAGTCTAAACAGAGCAATAATACAGGCGGCCACTGAGTCTATTCCAAGAGGAGCGAGGAAAAATTACAAACCATACTGGACTGAAGAACTACAAATTTTGGAGGACAAAGTTGATGATGCCAAGAAGACAGCAGAGAGAGAACAAACTGAAGCGAACATCTCTCTCAAAGCCATCTCAGTCTCAGTAAAATATAAGGGCGTTCATTTGAAATCCGTTCGTGCCACACCGCGCGTAATTGCGTACATTGAACATGATCATGTCATAGTCATGTGATAAGTACTGACCAATGAATAAAAGAGCACATGCTTATCATCCCATGATGCATAGGTTCTGTTTCTGACCGTTGAGAAAATGGCCGGGTTGATCCAAAACCCGTCCAAAGAATCTCAAAGAGCAGTGATTTAGTTTCTTTCATTTGAAGGATATCGACCAGTGGACATTCATTGAAGAATGCAGAGAGTGTACGGTAACAAATGTGTGTCGAAAACAACAGTGACAGACTTTGCACGAATGTTTTGGAACGGACGTCAGTTCATGACAGATCTTCGACGGCCGGGTCAAGCACATATTTTGCAACAGAAAAAACCATCTCCAAAATTGATGCAGCAGTACAGATTAACCATTGTCGAAGAATATGTTCGCTAGCGAAAGAATTTGATGTGTCAATTGGGACAATTCAAAAGGTCGTTCGTAAGAAACTGCAATATCGGAAGGTGTGTTCACAGTGGGTACCACGGATGTTGACCGACCACCAAAAAGAGGAACTCAAGGGATCGCGTTTGAACCACTTGCTGCGTTATAGAGTGGAGGGTGATGCATTTCTCTTCGGCATAGTGGCAGGCGATGAATCATAGTGTCACCACTTTGAGCCGAGCAGCAAAAGAGAGGGCATGCAATGGAAGCATGCTGGATCACCAAAATCCAACAAATGTTTCTGCTGGTAAGGTTAAGCTGAGTGCATTTTTTTTACCATGAAAAGCTATTGTTGGCCGACTTTAAAGAACCTGGTGTCAACATCAACTCTACCCCCTACTTGCAAACACTAGACAAGCTGCAAAATACCATCAAGAATAAATGTCCCTGCATGCTTTCTCGCAGTGTGATTTTGTGGCACTATAATGCTCGTCCGCGTGTCGTAAAGATTGTGCTGGAGGCATTAGCAAGGAAGAAGTGGGAAAATCTGCAACATCCAGCCTACAGTCCTGATTCGTCACCATGTGATTTTCATTTGTTCTGACCTCTAAAAAAAGCTCTCAAGGGGCAACGATTTCACACAGATGCAGACGTAATGAACGCAGTAAACACTTGGTTCAGTAAGCAACCGCAATCCTTTTTTGCGGACGGCATTCGCTGCCTACCTAAGGAATGGGATGCTTGCCTGAATGCTTATGGCGACTTCTCCTGACCAACCCATGGTGCATAATTCATTCAAAATGAATGCTTTGTTTAATTCTACCACACCTGTTAATGTTTCTTTCATGCTTTTGTAATAAAGCCATTGGAATGGGTTTCAAATGAACGTCCCTAATATAAAAGAACAGTAAATCAAACATGAGATTGTTGGAAGGAAAAAACAGAAAACCTGAACTTTGACAGGGATGGAAACAAACTATGGAAACTAGTGAAAGTCATGAACAATGAAGGACCTAGAAACAAACAAATAACAATTAAACAAGGAAATGCCTTGCTTACAGGAAAAAAGGCTGTTAATACACTAATGGAACACTATGCCTGTGCAAACCACATTGATATTACAACCGAACAGAAGAAAGCAATCAAAGATAAACAAATACATCATTGTAATTTAGAGACAGCAGAAGAATATATGATGGCAAATCTAACAATGGAAGAAATGGAACAGGCAATGAATACCCTAAAAAAGAAGAAATCACCAGGAAAGGATGGAATCACAAATGAAATGCTAATAGGACTAGGCACTAAAGTGAAAAAGAAATTACTAGCAGTCCTTAATTACAGCTGGAAGAGAGGAATAGTCCCACAGGCATGGAAGGAAGCTATACTAATACCAGTCCCAAAGAAAGGAAAAGACCTGGAAGAACCAAATGGCTATCGACCTATCAGTCTACTTAGTTGTGTAGGAAAATTAATGGAACACATTATCAATGGCAGGCTAACATGGCATCTGGAAGAAAACCAACTCTTAACACCACACCAAGCAGGATTCAGAAAGTACAGATCCACTGAAGATCAAATAACCTATATAGCTCAGGAAATAGAGGATGCCTTCCAAGAGAAAAAGCACACACTAGCGGTCTGGATAGATTTAGAAAAAGCATTTGATAAAGTATGGAAGGAAGGACTGAAAGTAAAACTGCAAAAAATGCATGTTTGTGGGAAAATGTACAAATGGATCAGCCATTACCTTGAGAACAGAACTGCCAGGACAAAAGTACGAGGACAAACCAGCAAAATGATGCTGTTGGAGCAAGATGTCCCCCAAGGAGTTCTTTCACCAACATTATTCCTAGCATATATAAATGACATCACGGAAAATTTTCCAGCCTAGAGTACACACATCTTCCTTTGCAGATGACCTAGCCATATGGACATCTGAAGAATATATTAGTACAGCTAACAGCAGAGAATACAGCAAGCCTTATTAGCGCTAGAGGACTGGTCAAAATCATGGCTAGTGAAGATAAGTGAGGAGAAAACAACATGCACAGTGTTCTCTCTCTCAAATAAAACTCAGCAACCTAAGCTGGTATTGAATGGAAAAATATTGCGCCATGAAGAAAATCCAAACTATCTAGGAGTCACCTTTGATCGTCGCCTGACATGGAAGACACAGGTTGAGAAAAATCGAACAAGAGCAAGGCAAAGAATGGCAATCATGAAAAAGCTTGCTGGTACAACGTGGGGAGCAGATGAGAAAGTTCTCAAGAAGTTATATACTGGACAGGTGAGGCCAGTACTGGAATATGGCATCGCAGCTTGGGCAACAGCAGCTAAGTCAAAATCAAGGAATGTGAATCATAACTGGAAACCTGAAGACAATGCCTATTAATAAACTAGAAAAGATCACTTGTTACAACCAATGCAGGATAGAAGAGATAGCAGAGCCCAGCAACAAGCAGAAAAATTTAGAAGATTGACAGACCACCCTATGTATAACAGGTTTAATGGTTTTGGAAAGGGAAGACTGAAGCGTAGCAACTTTGTAGAAACTGCAAAACGAAAGATTAGGGCAGATCCTATACTTAACATATCAACAGTCAAACCCATTTACAATGCACACAAGTTCCCAGCTTGGAGACAGCAGCAACTGCCTGAGATGATAGAAAACATTCCTGGTATTGAGAAAAAGAACACTCAGAATGAAACAGAAAGAAGAAAAATCAGCTCTAAACTACATAAAAGAACATTACCCAAGTAGCAATTGGACCCATGCATATACAGACGGATAAGCCAAAAATTCAATAGAAAATGGAGGAGGAATTCTCCTAAATTTAAAAAATGGAGTGAAAAAAACACGGTCAGTGGCAACTGGAAACTTTGCAAGTAACTTCAAAGCAGAGGTAGAAGCTTTGAAAACTGCAGCAGAAATGCTCTTGATGGAGGAAAATAAAGAGAAGCAAATAGCTATCTTCACAGATGCAAAGTCAGCTGTCTCAATACTGAAGAGCAAAAACAGCACAGAACTAGCAGACCTAAGAGCAGCACTCTATGGACTATGTCAGAAATCCAAAAAAGTTGTAATACAGTGGATCCCATCACATTGCAGTATACCTGGAAATGAAGAGACTGACAGACTGGCAAAAGAGGGCGGACGACTACCTCAGCCTGACATAGACATTATCTATAATGAAGCAAAGAGGTTTATAAAAAGCACTTATAGAACCAAATGGGAATCAGAGCATCCAGGCCACCAGAAAGATGATGCATATTACAAACTCGACCGAAGAGAACAAGTAGCAATCTTCAGACTCCGCACAGGACATAACAGGCTGAAATACCACTTGTTCAATAAACTAAAGATAGGAGATACCGATGAATGTAATTGTGGAACTGGTAAAATGACAGCTAAACATTTGCTGCAGGAGTGCCCAATATATGCAGAACAGAGAAAGATATTTTGGCCCACACCTGCTTCATTTGAGGACAAGCTCTATGGAGATATCAACAAGCTCAAGTTGACCGCAGCTTACTTTAACTACATTCAGGTTGACATCTAAAGGGCATGAAGAAGTACTTAGACTGCCACACTTCATACCACAGGTATGTCGGTAACAAAAGCATCTCAGAGGCATGAAATGGAATATTGCTTGGCTAGCAAATCCATTATGTGGAAAGTCCAAATCAAAAGCTCATTGTGTGGGCGTCATCAAAGATGGAAAAAGCGTCCCAGTGGCACGAAATGGAATATTGCTTGGATAGCAAATCCATTACGTGGAAAGTCCGAATCGAAAGCTCACTATGTGGGCGTCATCAAAGGTGGAAAAAGTGTCCTAGTGGCACGAAATGGAATATTGCTTGGATAGCAAATCCATTACGTGGAAAGTCCGAATCGAAAGCTCACTGTGTGGATGTTATCTGCAGACTGCATTCTTCTGGTTTCCGGAGGAACAGCCTGTGGTGAACGGAGGGCCCAATATACGGAAGTGAGGCTAAGCAGCCATGTGCAGGACGTGACGATTCCTTGGGTGAGCCCAGTACCAGAGCGCTATGTGTCGGCTCTGCAATTATGGAAGCCTCCTTGGATGGCGGGGAATGCCCATGGTCTGCCCCTGCCTTCCCTTGAGGGCTGACCGTTATGTCTTCGGCTGTTCTAAATGGGCCAGCTGGGATGGGGGATAACACCACAACAGTGTGAGTCAAACGTCTTATGAAACCCCCGGGATGGTTAACCCGGTCAATAAATGCCAGCAGAAGTCGGATGTGTCGGTCTAATGGCACAAGAACGCAGCTCTGCTGTAAACAGGCACAACGCAATCATGTTAAAAAAAACTCAGGATGAACACAGCAGAAGAAGAAAACTCAACAGTTTTGGAAAATTTCCTGACCACATGTACGACAAAATTTCTCAATTTTGGCAACAAATTTGATTCAAAATAGAAAATTATGTACTTTTATGCACATATATTAACTTACCTACATTGTTTGAGACTAATTCTCTAGTGATCAGCTAACTTTGAATTTGTTAAGAATTTCCTGACCGCATATGACAAAATTTATCAATTTTCAGCTATCTAAATATTGCACCAAACCTGCTTGCTCCAAAATAGCAAATTATGTACTTGTATGCTGCCATGTCCCAAATTAGGTCAAGGGGCACATAGTGCAGATAATCTGGAGTTGTTCGCAGTTAGCGTGAAGACCAAGCAAGTTGAAGTCCATGCCTTGCACTGAAATAGCAAGGCATATTCGCTGGGCAGGGGAGAACTCTCCTCGAAGCGAGCAGTTGGGGCTAGAACCATAGACCGAGTGCGACATGGGTCTATAGTCCGTGTAATATGGCCATATACTGTGCCACTACACTTGTAGTTAATTATGTATTAGTGTAAACTCTAGGTATTGTGTAAATGTTGTGTAAATGATATTGTGAATCGTTGTATACCTGGAGGCAATATAAGATTGAAAATACGAATTGCATTCTGTTACTTGAGCTGCGTTCAGTGTTTAAAGGGGTAGCTGTTGTGAGCGGTGCAGAACTGGCGCTCGTAGGAATGTACAAGTGGCCGAGCGCTGTAACAAGAATCCAGCCCTACACATGAACTGCAGTGTGTTAGACACAATGATGATTGAGTCAGCGATCATTAAATATAAGGCTGCTGGACAGTGACAATAGATAAGTTCTGTCCACAACAAAGAAACTACAATCGGCTAATTAAGAACAGGGCAGTCACTACAAGTATGGTCGGTTATCAAAGAACAGTACGATACGGTGACCAAAGAAGAACAGTGCATTCACTGGAAACAACTCTAACTCGCACAGACCCAAGTATAACTCGCTGAAAACCCAAGCGGTTGCTGACAACTCACTCTGGTCGCTGGCAACATGGGGTCTCAAAGTGGACTCGAATTCTGGGAAAATAACATCATCATAATCTTCTTCCACTTCTGCAGTCAAGCGTCGTGGGGAGGAATAATTTGCATTCCAGTGCCCGGTGGGCGGCACTGGATAGTGTCATTCTGTGTGGTTGTACAATGTCTTTGATGTCGCCAATCCATTTTCTTCTTGGACGTCCTCGTGGTCTTGTCGCAGATGATCTTTGATGTAAGGCCAGTGATGGTAGTTGCTGGTGTTGCATTCTAACGACATGGCCAAACCACTTGATCTTCTGTCTTTCAATAAATGTGGCACAAGGTGTTGATCCCACAGTCTGTCTGATAACAGCATTTCTTACTCTGTCTCAGATTGTTAAGTTGGCAGCTCTCCTCAGGCATCTCATTTCGCAGGTGTTGATTTTGTGAAGGTGTAATTTGGATAAAGTCCAGATTTGAGATTGGTAGCATAGCGTTAGTGTGAATATGCTGTTTATTATCTGTCGTTTTGTGGACATGGGTATATTTGGATGTTTTTTTGGGAAAATAACACCCTAGATAAAAGAGATTGTGAAAAAAAGGAAAGCAGAAATACAGAGAATACCAACTATCCAATTTATTGTCAAGTATTGTCGGCACATATATTAACTAATCTAGTGTCTGAGACTAATTTTCTAGTGACCAGCCAAGTTTTAATTTTTGGGAAATTTCCCGACGAAATTTCTCAATTTTCTGCCATCTCAAGTTTAGCAACAAATTTCCTCCAAAATAGCAAATTATGTATTTTTATGCACATCTATTACCTAATCTAGTATTTTAGACTGCACTTATAGAAGCCTCCTTGGATGGCGGGAAATGTTCATGGTCTGCCCCTGCCTTCCCTTGAAGGCCAACCGGCATGCATGCGGCAGTCCTAAATGTCACCAGTGGATAGAGGAACAGAGATGACATGAAAATCTCTTACAAAGCAACCGAGAAGCCTAACCTGGTCAACAAATGCTTACAGAAGTCGGATGTGTCGCCTATAAGGTGCAAATATTGCAGTTCTGTTATAAGCTGACACAATGCAATTACATTCAAAACAACAACAAAAATCAGACGAACGATGAAGAAGAAATGCAGAGTGTACTCCTATTAAATGTCACTAATATCCAAATAAATAGAATAAAAAAGGAGTGTATGGTCCTCATTTAGTCAGGTCTTAGTCAGATATGACTGAGCTACCATATACCAGTAAACAATACAACATGCTTTCGATTTATGCCAAATTTGGGCGGCACTCACCAAATTTTACACCCCACATTGTGCCAATGGTTTTCAGGCAGCGGAGTGCCATTCGGAGGGTACTAGCCTTATCCTGGTGCAAGAAAATGTAACCTAAAGACTAAATGTCATGGCAGGGCAGACCAAATCCTAAGCCTTGGTTGGCAACTGGTCTAGGATCTAAGCTCTGACAGATGAACAGTTAGAACATTGCTTTGCTGATCTGGCAGCTTATGCAGCTTGTCTTGTTCCAATGTACTGGTGTTACCTTTTCTCTGGAGTAAATTAGGCAGGCCAAGAGAGGAATCATGTTGGGCAACACAATCTCTCCAATTCAGCCCAGGCTTTGTGCTGTGAAGAGGTATAATTTAGTCCTTGGCCCTCATCATGGGTTGTAGTTTTATTTGAAGCACAATGTAATAAACTGTCATCACTCAAGACAGCAAGTGTGCTAACAGTATGGTTCTCAGAATGTTACAATAATGTACGAGGGTAAGTTAATAAGTAAGTCACAAATGGCTATAGAAAAATAACTAAAGATGATAACAACTTGAAACAAGTTTATTTTTATACATACATTGTCCCTTTATTTCTCAACATAATTTCCACCAATATTAATGCACCTATCCCATCGATTTATCAGTCCTCCCAAACCGGTTGCATAGAACTGTGTGCTCTGTTTTCTAAACCACGTTTTCACTTCACATTTAACTTCGGTGCCATTCGCGAAATGTCTCCCGCCAAGGTGGGTTGTCAGTGTTTATGCTGACAAATGTTTGTCCCGTAAAGCGGTGCATAGCTGGGTAGAAAAAGTTATAAGGGCAAGTCAATAAGTAAGTCACACAGTTCTGAGGCATGGCCGGTAAATGAAAACAAAGCATGCAGTTCTATGCAGCCAGTTTGGGAGGACTGATAAAACAATGGGATAAGTGCATCAATGTTGGTGGAAATTATGTTGAGAAATAAAGGGACAATGTATGTATAAAAATAAACCAGTTGCAAGTTGTTATGCAAGTTGTTATCAGTAGTTATTGTTCTACACACATTTGTGACTTACTTATTAACTTACCTTCGTAGTAATTTAAATATATGATGAAGCAGCTACAAAATCAGGTCAAGATACACACCTTGACATAATAGTCGACTTTCATGACACAACAGTTGATTATAGATGGCGTGACAGCTGGAATCTTTAACAGCTGAGAATCCCAGGATCCCCTCGTGCCAGGTGCAACAGGAAGGCCTGTAAGAACGGTGAATTTTGTGCGCCTGATGCGTGACTTCCCGCTGGCAAAAAATGCTTGTGACTGGTACAATGTTGCATAAGGAATTACGGTTCGAGATGAGTGGTTGTCAAACTCAGCTGATATCGCAATGGATTCACCTGAAAGTATTTTATACACATCATGAAATTAATGCCTAATAACTGAGTACTTTTTCACAGATTCTACCTGCATTCTAAAGTGGTAAAATACAAAATCTAAAGTTGAAGCTTTCCTACCACTTAGTCTTCCCGTGTGGAGTGACCTCTAGATAAAGAGGTTTACTGTAAATAAGCAGTCTCAATCAAAGAAGTGATAATCATTGTGGAGAGGCGAGTTAGTTATGTGGTAACAGCTATCTCTACAAAACTCTCAAAACTGATATGTCCATCAGCAGGTGAGGGACACAAAAGCCTTTCCCCAAGTTGCCTTACAGGGTGTCTATTCAAAAAGGGCTATTGAAACTAAATATACAACTAAATATACAGGAAAAAGCAAGAGCTGTATAAATCTACAGGAACCGAGGGGAAAAAACAAACCGACAGCAGTGGTAGGACCATCACATTCTTCAGGCCTGCGTGCACAGAGGAATAAGCAGCTATAGTATGTCAAGAAATGAATGCTGTCATTCACGATCAATTATTTTGAAAACTGTCTGTTGCATGTTATGAAATTTTGCCTGCCGCCTTATATTTACCCCCACCCAAGGAATATGTCTTTGATAGGCCTTTGAGTCTTCATGAAAGATTGCCTACTCTGCTGTTTACCGTTCAGAGACGGAACATGATTACCTGTTTTTCACTATGAAAATAGTTGTCAGTGTCTCTGTAGTGGGCTTTCTTCTTAATGACCAAGATGTTGGTCCTCTTTTCATTGAAGTTTATAGATTGATTCGTATGCACGTGTGTTGTCCCCTAATTTGACAACGCGTTTGCTCTCACGTTTCTTGTTATGCCACAATATGTCAGTTTCCACCGCAATATTACTCTTCTGTTGGTATTCAATGCGTTTAGTGTGTGTGTGTGTTTTTTTCAATACAGTTGTTTGTCACCGCTGAGGGCTTGCGGAATTGAAAATTCATCACAGTGGAATACAAACTGTTGCCATTGACATTATGCTGATGTTGTAAAGTTTAGGGCCAGCAATTCGTCTGAATAGTTGGAGCAAAATATCCCAGTAAGTGTGCACGTAGATTAAGGTCTGCGATCTGCGCAGACCCTAATCTGTGTCGGACGATTCCAGTAGGTTGATGATTGCTCTCGGTTGCATAAAATTCAATCCATCCTTTCTCCAATAGTCCTCTTCCTCTTTCAACACATGGTCCTCACATTTTTTCCAGTAACTTTTATCAATATTTAATAGCGCGGACTGGGTTAGTATCTTGACGTCAGACAATTTGAATGTAGTATTAGCAGCTGCCACCTGTCCTTTAATTTTAGCCCACACAAGTTCTATAGGGTTTAAATGAGAATGATACGGCGGAAGTCTCAAGCACCTATAGCCATGCTCTTCTATCAACTTGTCGATTTGATATTTCTTGCTTTTTTGCGCCTGTTTTACAAGGGACAACAACTGTAGCTTGAAATATGTTTCTGGAAATGGTATATTTTCCCTTCGGAGCCATATCTCTATTGCTTCCTTTGTGCTCGATGCCATAGGTATTTTGCCTTCTTGGGCAACAACATTGTGAGATGATGCATTGTCCATGATTAGACACGACAGTCTATCAAGGGATGGAAGTACTGTATTCTCGAGCCAATCTCTAAATACATTACCATTCATCTCATTATGATAATCCCTATTGTCTGTATGCTTTGATACGAACAAGAGCCCAGCATTCTGTAGTAAGCCATTATGAGTACTACCAGCATAGGCTATGACCAAACGCTGTCCTTTACTACTGGGCACATAACGCTTTATCTTTCCATCCACTGATTGTCATTCCTTTTCACTTGTGTGGTGCGCATTGATCCACGTCTCATCCAAATACACTATGTCATAATTTTCTTTGCGCATTTCCCTTATTTCACGTAGGTATCTGCTTCTCATGGCTCCTAAATGCGGTTGCTCGCAAAGGATATTTCTACCTCCCTTGTACTTTCTAAAAGTGAAGCCTAATGTCCTTATAATTTTCCACAAAGTTGTTTTGGATAGCTCTATGTTATTGTTCTTTCTCAACCAAACCCTCAGTTTTCTTACAGTCACTGTTTTTTTGGCATCCATCATTTTTATAATAACTCGCCTGATGACATCCTTGTCAAAGCTGTCTACAATTGCCTTTCTACCTACCGTTTGCTTATCGCGTGTTGGTTTCATTCCAGATTCTTTCACCCATCGACGAAATGACCGTTTACTCAAACCCAATGCATGCACTGTTCTTTTTTCGGGATTTGTAACAGTATTAAACAGTTTCCTGCGATCAGCTTCTTGAGAAAAATATGTGTACAACTTCATAGCGATGCTTTGAAGTGTACACAATTTCACATTCAATCCCATTGAACAATATTTACACATTCAAACATTAGCTATTAATATTATATTAATAGTAAGATTTATTTATATATTTATTTATATAATCACGTTTCTTGAAAGAACCCACACTGAAGACACCTCAGAACAATCCATTTAACTGCACGCAATTTGTGCCAAAACGAAAACCACAAGACAATTTTTAAAAAAGCGCGGATGTGTCTTGGTGAAGCTGTAATACTTTTAAAATTATGGACTTAATCTCTGAGGCATAAATTATATACCGCATATAAACAAACATTGAAATCTGCTGTACAATCTCCAGAACAAAAATTTTTTTGTTGGGTGGACATAATGATAAGGTTATATGCTAAATTTCATAATTTTCCCTCAGTTGGTTACTGAGATATGGAATTTTATATTGGGGCAGAAAAAAGTAAACAGACTATAGACACTCCCCCCCCCCCCCCCCCCCCCCCCCCCTCCGGCGCCAATATTAGGGCCACTTCACTGTGAGGAGAAATTTTATCTTAATGGCCTGACAATGACATAATTTCACCTGTGTTGTAGAAGTTTCTTGCCTGTTCCCTTCTCTCTTGTTTTGCATAACCCCAAAATGTTAATCTTAATTTAATTTCCTAAACAGGTGTGCTATTTCCCTCAGTGCATACATAATTCTAACATTTCAAGTACCAATTCTGGAGATTTTCCTGGATGGAAGGAGGTAAATCAGTGATCTAGGCTCCTTATAGCTTTCTCCTCATTGTATCATACTTCTTCAGAGCTTACTTTCACCTTGTTTGGATGTGTTTTTTCATTCCCTTTCTTTAGACTTGTTAATGATTGGATGGATTTGCAGCTAAAGTTTTTTACAGGATAGGGAAGCCAGCAAGTCTCACGCCAACCCTCCTTAGTTGCCTCTTATGGCATGTAAAGTAGATTACAGTGGCACTATCCTTTGCTTACCATATCCACCCCAGTAAAACACGGGTGATTAAGATTTTTAGTATGATAATATCAAATGATTCTCAATGGTACAACACTGACCAATGTAATACCTGGACAATAGCCTCTTCTGTCAGTTCTGGAAGTGATGGAGATGGGGCCTGAAGTGCACAACCAGCAACATAGAGTCTTTTCAACACTGCTTTCTACTTGAACCTTGAAGACATGCATACATAAAGAACATATTCAGTAACAAAGTTAATTTAATCTAACCAATTCTGCTCTCATATATCATTGGTTCCTAATTAGTGCAGTGCAAAAATGGTGTGGCACTAGATTATAAAACATTAAAGACATTTCCAAAACATGCTAAAGTTTTTAAGGTTATTTTGTTATTCTGTCACAGTCTAGATTACATGTTATTAGCTCTGGATAAGATATGTGAGTGCTAATCAGTAGACATGAATATACCAGAGATATCAGTGGCAATTGTCTACACAAGATGCCCACCATAAAGCCCAAACTAAAAGCTAAAATGAGAAAGCTTGAAAAGATTATACCTGGCAGCAGTTTAGCACAGAATTGTAATGTGCTATGGGCAAAAAGTTAAGATGTATTCATCTTACTGCATTTTTTATCATGTGTCAAGGGAGCTCGTCATTATGAGAAATTGACAAAACAATTTTCCGGACACTCATTGTCTTTGTTCATTAAAAAAAATATTGTATATGTCTGTATTGTTGTCTCTTCAGTGTGTTTTTTAGTTAACTCAGTGGGCTGTCAAGTTTTGCTTCCACTGTTGTTTCTCTAGGTCACAATACAATGTCTTTATATATTGTACATAGAACTTACACTGTTGCATGCATATGAACCACAGGACAATTAAGCAGACAAGCTGAGAAACATATACTGGAGGTGGAAATGTGGTTTCTGAGAAGAATGCAAAGAATACCACTGGCGGACAGAAACATGAATAAGGTAGTCTTTGAAGAAACATGAAAAACGTATATCACATATGTTAATTAGATACAGGCAGTACCCGGGAAGGTAACCCAGTCGAAAGGTTCAAATGCTGTAAACAGGCACAACACAATTATGTCTAAAACAACATTCCAGACAAATGCAGCAGAAGAAGAAGAAGACACAGACAGTCAAGATTATTTTTATATTATACCACAGGCTGTAAACAATGACTGGCATTCAGAAATGTGTCTGTTGCTATCTTGATTGGCTGAATTTCTGCATCAGTAATTTCCTTTAGGTATTCTGACTGCACCTCTGGTATTATTAGGGTAGTCTCTGTACAATTCCATTCCTTCATTTCTAACTGCATATTGTTCTGGTCTGTCTATGAAGACTTTGGACTCAAGGGTCCTGTGGGTATTCATCATCAAGAAATCTGCATGTGGCTGTTCTGCACCACAACACTGGTAGTCTTGGTCCTCTCTCCATGGATTATGTTATGAAATAGTTTTCAGGTGGCTATTAACTGCAAGCAGGTCAGTTAATTATGTGCAGAATTGTCTGGCAAGATGGATAAACTGCTTCTTTTCAACTATCCCACTGATAGGTTTTCTTCCTCTTCTTCTGCGTTCATCCAGAGTTTTTTTTTCCGGACGTGATTGCGTTGTGCCTGTTTATGGCAGAGCTGCGTTCTTGCGCCATTAGGCTGACACATCTGACTTCTGTGGACATTTGTTGACCGGGTTAACCTTCCCGGCCTGCTGCTAGGTTTTGAAATGTTTTTCATAAGGCATCACGGCGTAGTGAAAAACTTCTCTGCTTGAATTAGCATCTTAGTTATCTTAATATCTCTTAGTGCTCATGTCCTCCCTATGTTCTTCTTCTGCATTATAGTGGTTGATTTCTCTCCCTCCTCCATGATGACTATAAGTGCTTGATTTTGCACCTTGTCCAGCAAGTAGCAGTGTGGTATTTGTTGCTGTTGTTGACCCAAATTCCAAAAATGGGTCGTATGTTTTGTTGGTAAACTTTGCTAAGGAGGAAAAGCAGGAGAAGGAAGAATAATTACCAATTACTTTGTCATACATTTAATTCACCATCATATTTTCGTAACTTTTTGTGTACCAAGCAACGGGACATATATATGTTTTAATCGCCTTCTGTCACAATATTGTTTCATTTGGTCTCAATTGCTACTTTTATTCCTCCTGTCGCATATAATATTGTTTTTAACTCTATTAAATACAACTACTGACACGAAAGTAACATCTGATGGGTTAGAAAGAGTTAAATAATAACTGTCTGGAGCAGAAAGAGTTAATAACCCATGCCTATACCATTTCATAAAATACATTTTTAGTAAAGGTTATACATCAAACTTGTTTTTGTGTGCATATCCTATTTACAGGATATTGCAGTCAACAACAGCACTTTTCAGCTGCTGTTGATGTCTTGGCAAGTTTTACGTTCAGTTGTTTGCCATTGCTTTCTGAACGACCGGCTCACATACCTTTCCGTTAGAAACCAATGCGACGCGATCAGCTGCCGAATCTTGCACAACTGTGTTTCATACATGGGTATATGAGATTATGAACAGCGTCCTTAACCCCTTCACCAGGGAGATCGGCATATGTCAAACTACATAGCAATAAAGATGCTATCCCATAAAAAGGGTAAAAATTTAGTACTTTTTCCTTTTTTAATTTGAATTAACGGACATGTGGATAACAGGAACTTGGTAGCCCTATTAATGACTATGCCATTTCTTCACATCAGTTTCAGACTTTCTTGGCCAAATACAACATTTCTCTAGTTGATCAGGCTCCCTACTCTCCTGATATGATTCCTTGCAATTTCTGGCTGTTACCCAAGCTGAAAACATCTATGGAAGGAACCAAATTTCAATTACGAGAAGACATTATTTGTAAAGCGATAGCCATATTGTACTCCATTTCCAAAGGGATCTTTTAACAATGGTAGGACTGTTGGAAGAATTGTCTACAGTCACAATAGAGGATTAAAGTTTCAGATTTCCAAGTGAGTCCAAGTTTTTTTTAAAAACAAACTACGTATAATAAGAATAAAGTTAATCAACAGATTATCCCCTTTGCACATTAAACTATGAGTCCATAACTGCTGAGATCCTCTCTTCATTATCTCCCTCAGTGTGTAGCGGCTGACTACACCATTTGTGTGTTGGTTGACTATTCTTCTTTGGCTCCCTGCATGGCTCTCTTCTCTTGTCTGGCTTCACCCTATTGGACTTGATGCTCTTGCAGTCTGGCAAAAATTGCAGAATCACATCCATCAACTGAGTCACTCAACCTGCCTCCCTGAAGGCATTCAAGATGTCAGCCTGATCCACTGCACCTCCACTTCCTACAGCAGCCAAGCCTGTAAGCCTATCGTCTCATTTGTTTCCTCTTACACCAGCATGCCCTGGCACAAAAATGAATCAGAATAAAGAATACAAACAAGCTCACCTGATACTCTGGACGATTGATGTCAATTGGACTAATGACAGTGAAGGCTTTCTTAGTCTTGTGATTGAAAGACCATGGCTTGTCCATCTCTGCTTTCAACCAATAACGTATGCTCCCGTGCTTTCCTTCAAAGCTTGTTGATATTCCACTGCAAAATATTGTTGCTTACTGTTAGTCAACAATGGTCATATTGAACAAAAAGATAACACCAAAATATGATACAATAGAAGCGGAAATGCTTAACTAAGTAAATAAATTCAAACATCTAGAGGCAGTCATAACAACTTGTGAACCGAATGACACCCCGGGAAGGTTAACCCGGTCAACAAATGCCCGCAGAAGTCGGATGTGTCGGCCTAACGGCGCAAGAACGCAGCTCTGCTGTAAACAGGCACAACGCAATCACGTCCGAAAAAAAAACTCCGGATAAACGAAGAAGAAGAAGAAGAAGAACCGAATGACAAAGCCTGTGAAATGAGCCCATGACATTCGGAGCACAAGGCAAGCAGCTTAACCATTTTGTCAAGGAGACCCCAAGGAGACAAGCACAACAACCATTATGAACCACAGCTTCCCAGGGTCACACTTGTCAATGAAAAGTCCTAACATTAGTTAGTATTAAACTCTGGGCCACGGTGTCAGACAGTGAGTGCCTTACAAATACTGGTTTCACAGCTCAAGTAGCCAAACATCTCCACAGAGATTATCTGACAGTATAAACAGCACCCCTGTTGAGGTACACAATCTCTCCGTGTCGCCATCTTGATCATAAATAACATAACATACCCAAAATTAGCTACAGTAGCCTAACATTTAGCACACTTGTCTACCTGCCCAGTGGTCACGCATGTTTTTGGTGCTCCCTTGCTTTGAACTGAAGCGAAGTCCATACACCCTACTTCTAGTAGTGCTGGACTGAATTTTGCATGTGAATTAGCTTTTTCTATTAACTGTGTCCCTCGCCATCAGGCAAACCCACTCCGACTTTAGAGGTACTTGTAATTTACGTCCCCAAGTCAAGGATGACAGGTCAACATTTTAGTCCAGCTGTCTGGTGTACAGGATGAACTGCTTACCTCGGCATCAGCACAACGGATGTTTAAGAACATGCGTTCTTAACCATTCGGCCATGCTGACATGCAGCACCCCTGTTGAGGTATGCAATCTCTCCAACTGTCTCACCATCCTGAACGGAAATTAACATAACATACCCAAAATTAGCTACAGTAGCCTAACAGCCAGCACACTTGTCTGTCTGCCCAGTGTACACACATTTAAATCCCCCCCCCCCCCCCCCCCAAACCACAAAGCAGGGATTTTTTTAAAAACGGACACTCCCAGGTCTACCCAGCCTCACATGGGTCCCAGTGAATGTTCTGGGAAGTACAGGCAGCCAGTGTAATACTCAACATATCACACATCAAGTATCCATACAAACATGGGACTAGCACCACGTACCCACAATGCCTCAAGGTGTAGGAAAGTGATTTAACAAACATCAGCTACAATCACACATCTTCACAAGCTAATGAACAGAATCACAGGGGAAATGTCTACATAAATATACTGTAAAACAATCATAAACATACTGTCAGATGGCCAAATCAGGAAAACAATAAATACAATAATAAAGTAAGCCAAGCGTCTTGTTTACATGCGTGGAGTGTATTGGGCCTTTGGTGGTAGCCCTATATTTTTGTCAGACTAATTGGCACTCCAGGGATGGTGTGGAGAAAAACAATAACACATAAAAGTAACAGTAAAAAAATATACTATCTTAATTATTAATAAATACATGCATTTGTAAAATCATACATTTTTCTAGGACATGGTCAGATACTTCTTCTCTTCCTCTGCGTTCATCCGGAGTGTTTTTTCGGATGTAGTTGCGTTGTGCCTGTTTGTAGCAGAGCTGCAATACATGCCCCTTTCGGCTGACACATCCGACTTCTACGGGCATTTGTTGACCAGGTTAGCCTTCCTGGGTTGGTCAGATACAAACACTATAATGAAACAAAAATCTGTTCAATAGTATTACCCCATAGGCAGGTCAAATGAAAACGGCAGCTCATGATGACCATCCGATAAAGTATCTCTTCCATCAGCTACCTCTGTGAGACAAAGAAGTGAGAGTCAGCAATGCATAGCACATTAAGAACACAGATAAGAAAACCTAGATTTTTAAAAATGCACTCACTCGCTTTGAATTCAAGCGTAGTCCAAACACACTACTTCTATTAGTAATGGACTGAATTTTGGGTGTGGATTAGCTTCCCGTTTTAATAGTTTCACCCCTAACCTCGGCATCAGCACACCGGATGTTTAAGAACACGTTCTTATCCATTCAGCCATACTGACCTACAAATCTAGATAATATAATATATTTCTCAACAATATTATGTCATTTTATAACCTGATGTGAATTAATTATCACTGTGGTTCTCAACCTTTTTTGGTCCATGCACCCCCTTCAGAATATGGAATAGATAAAGTTACCAGTCTGCTTAATACAATATATGATACTGGAAATATACCTCAGGAGTTATGTAATTCTGTATTTATTGCAATCCCAAAGAATCAGGAGCCTTGGAATGTGATCAACATCGAACAATTAGTATAATGAGTCACATCACGAAGATTTTGCTAAGAATTAATCATGCAAAGAGTTAGGAGGAAAATACAACCTGAAATAGGAGAAGAACAATGTGGGTTTGTGGAAGGCAAGGTACAGTAAATGCTGTGTATATACTGAGAAACATAATCGAACGCTTCTATAGAAGTAAACAAGATCTACACCTTGCTTTATTGGCTACACAAAGGCTTTTTGATAAAGTGAGACATGTCCAACATGATAAGGATGCTTGAAGATCTACAAATTGATGGAAAAGATCTTAGACTTTGTAAAAAACATATATTGGAAACAACAAGCTGCCATAAGAGTTGATAATGAAGTAAGCCAATATCAGCCTATTAAAAGGGGTGTGAGACAGGGATGGTTAATGTCTCCAGATCGTGTTTTCCATGTACAGTGAAAGTATTTTCAGAAATATTGAAGGAATCAACATTGGGGGGACGATGCATCAATAAACATTAGGATATGCAGATGATACAGTCCTTGATTGCAGACAATGAAACAGTGACCTGCAAAAATTAGTAGATGCCGGATTGTTACACACAGTGAAAACAACTAGGGTTAGAATTAGATTGTAAAAAGACACAGATTATGGTCTTCACTAGTAAAGGACGAAATACCACAATGTAATATACAAGTAAATGGGAATATTCTTCAACAAGTGAGCAGGTACAATTATCTCGGAACAGTAATAACATCTGATGGGAGATGCCTTGAAGAGATTAGAACAGAATCGCCATGGCAAAAGTAGCCTTTAGCAAGATGAAAAACATACTGACCAATAAAAAGATGTCAATTGAAACGAAGAAAAAGAGTGTTGAGATGCTACATTGAACCTGTACTTTTATATGGATGTGAAGCGTGGACAATGAGCAGTCAGGCTGAAAAACATCTGATGGCTGTAGAGATGTGGTTTCTGAGGAAAATGCAAAGAATACCATGGACCATATGTTGAGAATGTCATCCCCCCACTCCCTTTCGTATTTCCTCCCTATAAATCAACCCCCCCCCCCTTCCCACACACAATATATGTAAAAATGGAAGCTAAATTTAATAATACATACTAGAACAAGTCTAGACGTCTACTTACGTTATAAAACAAATTTCAGAAGGTCGAGAAGTACAGAACCATAAAGTATGGAGGGAAAAGCAATATCAAGTAATCGGTTCTTGTATTACTAAGATGTTGCAATAATTTTGATTCCCCCCCCCCCTGGAAACCTTAAAATTTCTCCCAGGGGAAGGGGGGGGGAATTCCCCACCGGTTGAGAACCACTGAATTATCATAATCTATCATTACAGCATTTACATCACTACTGATTAAAACCAGGAGGGATTTGAGGGATAGATGAATACGAAGCATATGTAATGCAACAATCTTTCTAGGATTTGTATTTCACTTTCATCATTATCATCATCATCAGTGGCTTGTCTTGTGCAGATATTTGCCTCCATAACAGTCTTTAGAAATTACTTTTCATTATAAACCAGGTGTCTTGTTTCTGTTGCTGTCATGAGGGCATTCTTGAAGATCAACAGTTAGTCTTGTTAATGCATGGAGGGTCAACCATAATCTCTGCTGTCCTCTGATTTGTTAACAATTTATGTTTTTGCTTGCTGATGAATACTATTTTAAATTAAATGTTTAGAATGCAGAGACTCAAATGTGCCAGGGAGAGCAAGTATATTCTTCACAGAACATATTTTAAATCAGCACAAGCATGGCTAAATCAGCCATCAACCATGAAAACTGTCCTCTCCTTCATCTTCCTTTTATCTTCTAATGAAGTGAAGTGGTTACCCATCTGTAACTGTGGTTACTGTGGCGAAGTGGTTACGTCATCTGTCTCACGCTCAGAGGGTCATGGGTACGATTTAGGGCTATGTTGTTCAGTTCACGAGTGCAATTTTCTTGGAAACTCCTACGGGTCGTCTCTGGAGCTACAGAGTTCTTGCGTTGTGCAACGCTTTCAGCAGGCCGTTCTGGGCAAAGAGACAGAGCCACATGGGATCAAACCGGGTGCAATTAAGTTGATTCTCTAGCCTTTTAAATGCTTTTAGTCATATTCTAATGAAACATAGGCCCTCAGCCAACTCACCCCTGGCCCTTTGTAACCCTGTTCATGTTGTTTGGATGTTACAGATAAAGTTTCCTAAGGGATGAGATAGCCACTCTAACACCAACCTTCCTGAGCTGCTTCTTACAACATGCACAATAGGTTATACAGTCTTACTATTCTTTGATTTCCTAATGAGCCCTGGTAACTTTTGGTTTCTATGTACTTTGCCGAGGACAAATATTTTGCAACAGTCACAATAATTCCCATGTATAGTGGTAGATAACCATCACCCACATCTTGCAAGCCCCATAAAGCTCATGAGTATTCGCAGAATGATGTAACTAAGTTATCATTAATGTCTGATTTCACCATTTTGTATAAGATGAGTGAACAAGATGGAGATCGAACAACAATAATAGCCGAAATATTTATTTTGTCTTCTGTGATCATGTCCTTGCAAAGCTGACGTATTATGAGGGGAAGTCAATAAGTAAGTCACAAATGGCTGTAGAAAAATAACTAAGATAACAACATGAAACCAGTTTATTTTTATAGATACATTGTCCCTTTGTTTCTCAACATAATTTCCACCAAAATTGATGCATTTATCCCATCGTTTTATCAGTCCTCCCAAACAGGCTGCATAGAACTGCGTGCTCTTTTTCTAAACCACGTTTTCACTTCACATTCAACTTCGGCGTCATTGTCTCCCGCCAAGGTGGATTTTCAGTGGACCAAAAAGGTGGAAATCACTAGGGGCTAAGTCGGGGCTGTAAGGTGGATGTTCCAGAACTTCCCACCTTAGTTGGTTAATTTTCTCCTGAGTTAATCGAGCCGTATGTGATCTGGCATTGTCATGAAGAAGCAACACTCCTCTAGTCAACAGTCCTGGACGTTTTCTTCGAATTGCATCATGAAGCATCGATAGAACTTCACAGTATGATTCAGAATTCACATTGTCACCTTTCTTCTTGAAATTGGTTAAAAGCACTCCTTGACAATCCCAGAACACTGTCAGCATAACCTTCCCTGCTGATGGCGTAACCTTGAATTTTTGGACACAAGACGAAGAAGGATGTTTCCATTGCATTGAAGCACACTTTGATTCGGGCTGGTAGTGATGCACCCATGATTCGTCCCCAGTAACAATCCTGTTCAGCATGTCTTCTCCTTCATCTTAGTATCGACAGAGATGATACAAGGACAGGCCAAATTGTTCATTTTGTGTTCCTCCTTCAATTGTCTGGATACCCACTTTGAGCATATTTTCTTAAATTTCAATCGATCATGCATTATGCTATATGCTGAACCATGTGAGTACCCTATTGCAGATGCTACAGAGTCAATCGTTACTTGCCTGTCACCTCTAATCATCTCCTCCATCCGCTGTATGGTTGCTTCTGTCGCAATCTCAACAGGACAACCAGATCGGATTTCATCAACAATTTTAGAGCGTCCTTGAGAACATTTTTCTACCCAGTATGCACCGCTTTACGGGACAACCATTTGTCAGCACAAATAGGAAGCATTTTCTTATGAATATCCTTTGCAGGCAGTCCTTTTGCCCACAAAAAACGCACAACAGTACATTGCTCTTTGATTGTACACGCCGTAAGTACAGTCGCCATATTCTTTATGCGCTGCGCATGTGCATGAGACACCAAGAGCCACCTGATGAATGGGAATATAAAATTCAATGTTGCTGTCACCTAATGACACCTGCAGAAAACACCAACTACATTTACCTGCCATCCCACAGAACTGTGTGACTTACTTATTGAATCACCCTCGTATAACTTTGTCTTCTGTAAACTTCTAAACAATCATGATTTCTGTCTCTTGTGCTGCCAATCATTTCTGATAGCAACGACCCTCTATACCATGATGTAGGGATGATGAGCTAGGCATCTTTAAAGAAGGTAGTTTGCCATTACTTTCTTTCTTGGCAGTGACCATACTGGTCAGTGACTGTAGCCATTGTCTCTATAAAGAAATCCTTTGACTTTCACTGCAAAACTTGAGATCATAACCAACTATATGTTGACAGCACCCTAACTCTATCAACCACCTGCTCATATAGCTTAACATATCGCTGATTGGAGGCTAAATGGGTACTCCACCTTGTTCAAGGGTGTCCCATAGGCCTTTTCTTTAAACATTTATTTTCTATGACTGGCAATAATTTTCAAATATTAATAAGTTTCCATTACAGTTCGTAATCCTGCATACCCGCATTCGAATTACAGCTGTGGGCAATTTGGCAGCAAACTGCCCTGCGTTGGTTTTTTATGAAATAGTATGGGTGCCGATCGTTCAGAAAGCAATGGCAGACTACCGAACGTAAACTTGCCAAGAAATCACAAACTGCCAAAAATGCTGGGGTTGACTGTGACATCCTGTAAAGGATATGCAACTAACATTTTAACCTACATTTTCGCCTCTGTTTTGAAATCTCATATGGGAAATATAGAATAGCAACCTAAAAACATGTCACAGGAGGTGACTAAAGAAGTCTGGCTTGCAAATTCATGATCATTGGACACCAATGCTTTAATTGTTGTTTGTGAATCCTCTGGGATTTTAACTCTTTAAGTCCAAACATTGCTGATTCACATTACCCTCAGCCTTAAAAGGGCTGGCATATAAAATCCATGTGAAACTGGTGTAGAGGCTTCTCATCCAACCCAGTAACAAAATACCAACTCCACAGGGACTGTGTTGTAGAGCTTTTCTTCCCCTTTCCAAACAAAAAAACACATGGAGTGTATGCAAAACTGGTACTGTAAACAATATAAAGAACTTGAAGTGTAGGGCAGCTTTACAAAACACAATTACGGGAAAACAAAGGATGTTGCAGCGACAAGCCTTCATGGGCAAACAAATGCAAGAAAATTGTTTAAAAACATAATTAGAGAAGACACTACATTGACTACATTAAGTCATAATAAAAGAATGCTGTCAGAAAAAAAAATGTGGGATAATTATCTCAGAATAATGTAATAATGTGTTTACAAAGCTGTTTGTTCTTTATAATTATATTGTTTACATGTGCACAGTTTTAAGGAAATTTAATTAATTTTATTCCAGACCAGTATTGGAACCTCACGTCTGTGGAGAATATTTAAATGTAACCAGGACATGGACGAGCAGCATATATGGGCTGGCTGGAATATAGTTGGTAGAGATGGTTGCTAGGATGCTTTTCCCAGTTTATAATTAAAAACAAAAGAAATCAGTCAGTTACTTGCCTCCACCAAACAGAACCTGCCGTTTGAAAAAGTATTCAACTTCTGCATTATAATGTTCAGTATAAGACCCCAGTCTGCTGCCAGTGCTTCTAGATTCAGTCCAGTGAACCTTCGCCACACCTTTCATAAAAATTCTCAAAGATCGCATTTTCATGTCGCCCTTCAGTTCCACAACAACATTGCCTTGCACCCGTTCCCCTGGGTGATACACCGATTTATTTCCAGCCAGCACAATTTCAAAGCACTTCAGTTTGCCCATGTTATGCCAATCTGCTTTTGTTGCTGACTTATATGGGGACTATATTTAGTATATTAAGGATAACATTTTCGAAATAAACGAAATGCCCCATAATAATAACATTGTTAATGTTATGAATTTTTCTCCACCTTCCTGCGCGCCATGACCTGGAAATGAACTTTGTAAAACGGCTGGCTTCTTATGTTGTTAGAAAGTGTTTAGTTTCTTTCTGATATTTATCCTTTTAATATCAGGGTAATTTAAAATTGCCATCCAAGCAAATATACAGGTGTTCACTCTCAGTAGACTATCTAGTATCACTCTACTGGTTAATGCATTCGCTTATCAACACAGCAGTCGTAGGTTCGACTCCATGTTATTTCATAGCACAATTAATAAAGTGTTATTTTCCGACCAGTATAGTGTTTTTCCCCCCACAAGTTTTGACTATATAAATAATAAATAAACATTAAGTTGAAACTCAAGAGATACATAACAACTTGCAAACGTAATTTCATATAATGAACGATATCTCCGGAACCAGGATACTAAGCAGCAATTTAAGATCAGTCTCTAAAAAGTGTCAGGGCTTGCAACAGTTAGTTCACCAGGTAAATACGGAAGACTGCTAGCAGCAGACTAGTTTAGTTTAGTCGACGGATCAACATCATGGGACACGGGTGTAACACACAAGTGATCCGTTCTACTCGTAACTCAAGCCTGAGTACGGAGATTCTCAGCTCAGTGCACGAACTCCATAGCACCGACGAAGATCCTGAAATACTTTGGGTAGATTTTTAACTCGAAATTTTGTCCGGATAGCGCCGTTAGGCTACTCTTCACTCTTTTTCGATTTCCAACTGCCAAGCGATTTTTTTTTACGTGCGCAACAATACACACGGGCGTCCGAACTCACTACCCAGAGAATAGGGGAAATTGAACCAGGGACCCCCAGCACTCTAGGCGGACACCATACCTCGAGACCACTCAATCCCCTTTGGCAGCAGACTATAAGCATTTCGATCGACTCATGGACGTCCTTTGGAGGGAGGGGGAGGGGGCAACGAAAACGTAAAACATAGATGACGCCGAAATCCCCCAAGGGAACAGACGTAGAAACAAAACAACAGCAGATTTAAATAATAGCAAAGCCAGAGCTGCTCAAATATAAGATCAGGGAAAAAAATTACAAAAGCTAACAAATACGTTAGAAAGTTCACAAAGGTGGATTAGTTACGCGTCCTTTACATGACCTCGCAACCAACCCCAGCATTATTTTGCTGTTTGTGATTTACAAGGCAAGTTTACGTTCAGTTGTTTGCCATTGGTGTCTGTGAATGATCGACCTCATACCATTGTTAAAAATCAACACAAGACGGTCCGCTTCCAAATCGCCGGCAGCTGATTTCGAACGCGGTATGTAGTATACGTGATTGCGAATCAAGTTCGCTACCTCTGCGCCACGGGCACAAAAGGGTAAAAGACACTATTTAGATGTAATTAAAAATGTTTAAAAGAATTATAAGTAGGGAATGCAAGGGCAAAAGGAAACTCTAGAGACTTTTACAGTGCCACGGGGAAAATTGTGGGTAAAAAATAAAGTCAACCCTACGGGCTTTTCAAAATTATTGACCGGAAAGTTCTCACCAACATTAATCAATTAATGATCAAACGAACCGATGGGCTGAATACTTTGAGGAACTTCTGAAGAAACCAGTAACAAAAACAATAATAAAAAAATACTGATATTCAGCCTGCAAAAGTGGATCTGAAATCAGCTGTGAAAAATCAAATAAATGGGAAATCAGAAAAGCTGGAAGGAAGAGTATCTGGTGACGCTGCCTAAGAAATCGAACATGCAGGAGAGTAAAAATTGTAGAATGAAGTTATTTTGAATAACAAAGTCACACAGAATAGATTACACGATTTATTGTCTGGCATATTTCGCTGCATCTGGTCAGGAATACTGCAGAAATCACACAACATAAAAAAAAAGTACAGTAAAACTTCGATTAACCGTCACCGTTCGGATCAGGGGATCGGATAACCCGAATAGGCGGATTATAGAAATCGCTTAATACAGTGGTTCTCAACCTTTTTTGGCCCGTGCCTCCCTCACCGTATTTTAAGAACGCCATTCCCTTCTTTCATATTTCCTATCTAAAAATCCCCCCACCCCTACACAGTTTACGTAAAAATGTAAGGTAAATTTAATAGCACATACTAAAACAAGTCTAGACATCCACATAAAACATGATTTGTGGGTCTACCTACTTTATAAAATGAATTTTAGAAGGATGAGACGTACTTAACTGTAAAGTATGAAGGGAAAAACATTATCAAGTAATCGGTTCTTGTATTAACGCGATCTTGAAATGGTCTTCATCCCCCCCCCCCCCCCGGAAACCCTAAAATTCCCCCCTGGGGTGGGGGAAAATTTCCCACCGGTTGAGAACCACTGTCTTAATACATATGTACAGTAAAGTGATTTCATTGCGGGATTTGGACGAAAATGAAAATAAAATCCATTTAAAGTGAATAATACCTACTGTGAATATTTATTTAATTTTACAAAACGATCAATATAAATTTCAATATAAAGGTAGTAATATACATAAATGTATTATAATACTATAAACATACGTTAATTAAAAATAATCTCCATCTCATACTGCGTATTTGAGGCTCGAGGTTTCTGCGCAGTGATGTTCCGTATCTTACGCAGGAGTAGGATCTGCGTTGCATTTGCCTCCTCTTGCATTTCAAATGTTTCTGCTTCTGAAGAGCTAGTCGTAGTTTTTTGGTTAATAACTGATCCTTCATCATCATCAATTTCTTCTTCTTCAATGCTCGTGTCCGTCTGTCCATTGGTGCACGTCCGTCCGCCCATCCGTCCATTCACTCGTGCCCGTCCGTCCACTCGTGTACTTCCGTCCGTCTGTCCACTTACGACGTCCGTCCATGCATGTCCGTCCGTCCACTCGCACCTGTCCATACACGTCCGTCCACTCGCGCCTATCCATGCATGTCCGTCTACTCGTGCACGTCCATCTGCCCACTCGTGCACGTCCCTCCGTCTGTCGATTGTCCGTCCGTCCACTCGCGCCCGTCCGTCCATCCGTCAACTCGCGCCGGTCAGTCCACTAGTGCACGTTCGCCCGTCGGTCCACTCGCGCCCGGCCGTCTGTCTACTCGGGCCCGTCAGTTCACTTGTGCCCGTCCGTTCGTCCGTCCGTCCGTCCACCATTGAGCCTTCTCCCTCCTCCTCCCCAGAAGGCATCAATAGGCCATTTTCCCCCTCTTCCCCAGGTGCGAGAAATGGGCCTTTTCCCTCCTCCTCCCCAGTGGCCAGAAATGGGCCTTCACCCTCTCCTCCCCGGTGGCCAGAAATAGGCATCCCCCTCTTCACCAAGGGCCATTTCTGACCCCTTAGGATGAAGGGGGGAGGCGAATGTCTAGTCCCTGGGGAGGAGGGGGTGAAAGGCCCATTTCTGGTTCCTCGAGGGGAGATGGAGGAAAGGCACTTTTCTGGTCCCTGGAAAAAAGGCCAATTTCTAGCCCTTATGGAGGAAGTTGGGGGAAGGCCCATTTCTGTCCCCTGGGGAATAAGTGGTGCAAAGGCCCATTTCTGACCTCTCGAGAGGAGTCGGCGAAGGTACATTTCTGGTCCTTGGGAAGGCAAGAAGAAAGGCCCATTTCCGGTCCCCGAAGGAGGGGGAAACGCCCATTTATGGCCCCTGGAAAGGAGGGGTGGAAAGGCCCATTTATCACCCCTGGGAGAGGAAGGCCTATTTGTGGCACATGGAGAGAAGGGGGAAAGTCCAATTTGTGGCCCTAGGGAGGAGGGGAAGAAAGGCCCATTTGTGGTTCGTGGTGAGGAAGGTGTAAAAGGTCCATTTGTGGCCCCAGGGGAGGAGGGGGGAAAGGCCCATATGTGTCCTCTGGAGAGGAGGGAGAAAATGCCAATTTTCATACCCTGGGGAGTACGGGGAAGCCCATTTCTGGACCCTGTGGAGGAGATAGGAAATGGCCCATGTCTGGTCCCTAGGGAGGAGGGAGGAAATGCCTATTTCAGGCCCCTGAGGTGGGGGAGGAAAAGGCCCATTTCTGGCCCCTTTGGAGAATGAGGGAAAAGACCCATTTACATCCCCTGAAGAGAAGGAGGGAGGGAGGGAATACCAATTTCTGGTCCCCGGGGAAGAAGGGGGAAAACGACCATTTCTGGCCCCTGGGGAGGAATAGGGGAGGGGCACATTTCTGGCCCCTGGGGAGGAATAGGGGAGGGGCACATTTCTGGCCCCTGGTGGGGATGGGTGAATAGGCCCATTTCCGGTCCCTGTGGAGGAGGAGGTAAAGGCCCATTTTCGTCCCCTGAGATGGAAGGGCGGGCAAGGCCCTATTGTAGCCCCTGGAGATGAGGATGGGAAAGACTTATTTTGGGCCCCTGGAGAGCAGGGGAGAAGCCCATTTCTGGCCTATGGGGAGAAGGGGGAAAACGCCCATTTCTTGTTCTTGAGGAGGCGGGAAAATGCCTATTTATGGCTCCTGCGGAAGACGGAAGGGGGGGGGGGTGTCCCATTTCTGGCCCCTGGGATGAGTCGGGGGGGGGGGGGGGGGGAGGTCCCTTCTGGACCCTGGGAAGGAATAGGGAAAAGGCCAATTTCTGGCCCCTAGGAAGGAGTGGGGAAGGCCTATTTAAGGCCCATGGGAAGAAGGGGTAAAGGCCCATTTCAAACCCCTGGGATGTAA
The DNA here is from genome assembly GCA_014155875.1 of Cepaea nemoralis. NCBI lineage: Eukaryota > Metazoa > Mollusca > Gastropoda > Stylommatophora > Helicidae > Cepaea > Cepaea nemoralis. Next base: position 591,794 of record JACEFZ010008130.1, read on the forward strand.
ATGCGGGAAAGGCCCGAGTTCTGACCCATGTGGAGGGGGGGGGGGCCCATTTGTGGCCCCAAGGGAGGAGGGGTGTATAGGCCCATTTCTTGCCCCTGGGGAGAAGGGCGATAAGGCTCATTTTAGGCCCCAGGGGGGAGGAAGTGAGATCAAGGCCCATTTGTGGCCCCTGGAGATGAGGTTGGAAAAAAACTAATATATTGCTCCTGGGGAGGAGGGTTAAGGCCCATTTCTGGCTCTTGGGGATGAGCTAGAAAAAAGCCTATTTCTTGCCCTTGGGGAAAAGGGGCAAAGGCCTGAGGAGGATTTGGGGGAAAGGCCTATTTCTGGTCCCTGGGGATTGGGGAGGGAAAGGCCCATTTCTGACTCCCCAGGGAGAATGAGGGAAAAGACCCATTTACATCCTTTGGGGAGGAGGGGGAAAGGCCCACTTCTGGCCCATGTGGAGAATCTGGAAAATGGCCCATTTCTGGTCCCTGGTGCGAATGGGTGAATAGGCCCATTTCCGACCCCTGGGGAGGATGGGGGGGGGGGAAGCCTATTTTTGGCCCCTGGGGAGGAAGAGAGGGCAAGGTCCATTTGTGGCCCCTGGAGATGAGGATGGAAAAGACTATTGTTTAGCCTCTGTGGAAGAGGGGGAGGGGAGGCTCATTTGTGGCCCCCGGGGAGGAGGGTAACATGACTATTTGTCGCCCCTAGGCAGGAGGAGGGAAAAGGCCCTTGAGGAGGAGGGGGAGAAGCCTATTTCTGGCCCCTGGAGTGGAGGCCGCATAGCATTAGGACAGATAAAACATCTATCAGCTTCTTTTTTTTTTAATGCATGTTGATATTTACAGTGTTTAGAATAGGTGCTATTTTGTAGTTGATATTTGCTTTCTAAATTCTCGCTTCTATTTTTCTATCTAGTCTTCCACCCTCTGTGAGCACACTGCCCAGATACTTGTGCTTGGTTTTGTGCTTGTTTTTTTTTTTTTTTTTAATTCTTGGATGTACAAGAGATACAGCATGCAGGGCGATGCGCTACCTTCTTGATTTTCCAACCATTTAAGAGAGAATACAAGTTTGCAGGGCACGCGCCTACCTCAGAATTAACGCAAACACACAACATCCACTGCATAGTGAAATTAGGAAGGTGAAGGGCAGCAGGTTAAAAAGAGGACGGCCGTGGATGGGTCAAGCCGAAGACATTCTTCAACAGGTGTGTTCACTTGAGGACTTAGAACCTGGCGAGGAGTGGGTGCAAGTGCCAACAGACTTCTGCACATTCTTTTCAGTTTGCATCCAACTAGATAGAAAATGCAGACAAGAAAATCCGGCTGCTGTTGAGGCTGAAGTACAAGCGTTGATTTTCGAGAATTCGCTAGACGGTGACGCGGTCATCTACACAGATGGGTCGGTCGTCCGACATATGAGAAGCTCATGGGCCTTTACAGCTCGGGCCGGAGGGAGAATTGTGAAGGAGGACTCTGGTGCTTTCACTGAAACCACAAGTAGCCTGACCATGGAAGTCATGGCAGTAAGTAAAGCAATAACATGGCTCGAGACACAGACATTCACTAGGGCTTGTTTCCTTAGCGACTCAATGAACATGATCAAGAGGATAGAGGAGGGGTCGATCCGAAGAGAATGGTTGCTGCCTCTGAAGCGGTCTCGGCTGGCAAAGATTAGTTTCATCTTCGTGCCAGGTCATGCGGGAGTACAAGGAAATGAGCGGGCTGACAAGCTCGCAGGTGAGGCTACTGTGGAGGGCGGACGCGCCATGGACCATGCTGACATTCTGAATGCTCTACGAGAAGTGAGACTTTTGCGAGAACCAAGTGATGACTGTGAATCTACAACAATGGCCAGACTTCGGGAGCAGCAAACTAAAAGAGGGGTGGCCAAACAAGAACACTACGCAGGAAGCCAAAGAAGATTGATAAACCAACACAGAACTGGCGTCGTTAGCCGCTACACGCTGCGGGATTTGCTGAGGAGGGGATCCGAGCACTTATGGACTGAATGGTTCGATGTGCAACGAGGATGATCTGTCGACTAACTAACTAACTAACTTAATGTTTTTTTCCCATTTATATTTTTTACATTATATTGTACTGGTTCTCGAGTTGTCATAAATTCTATCTTTTCGATGTTAGTCTTCATTTCAAAATTAAGACAGTAATTGTCGAGGCAATGTATATGAATGTGGTGCTGCAGATCCGCATTGTTCGTAGTCTGGTTGTCTGAAAACAGTAGTTCATTTAAACCAGTGGTTCTCAACCGGCAGGGAAGTAGTTTTAGGGTTTCTGGGGGAGGGGGAAAATTAAGATTATTTCAAGATCGCGCTAATACAAAAACCGATTACTTGATACTGTTTTTCCCTCCATACTTTACGATTCTGTACTGCTCGCCCTTCTGTAATTCGTTTTATAAAGTAAGTAGACCTGCAAAGCACGTTTTATGTAGACGTCTAGACTTGTGTGTTATTAAATTTAGCTTTCATTGTTACGTATACTGTGTAGGGACGGGGGGGGGGGAATTTATAGGGAGGAAATACGAGAGGGGGGGGGGGATGACTTTCTGAACATATGGTGAAGGGTGCATGGGCCAAAAATGGTTGAGAACCACTGATTTAAACTCTCTGGTTGTGAATTTGAATGACAAACTACTGAACATAAAAAAGTGCCTATTAAATCACAACTGCCAAAGATGCTGTAGTTGATTGCATCGTTCTGTAAAAGACATGCAATTAACTTTAATGTTGTGACGACACCGGGGACAACAAGAATAACACACGGGAGCTTCACGTCCAACTTTTGAAGCTGTTTTAGAATGAGCGCATGCGCGTAGTTCGCCATATTGTTTAATGGATGCTTGAATGTTTGTGATATATGCTAATCAAAACGACAATACTAAGAGATTGGTAAATTTTAAGCACATTTCAGAGGCATAAATCAAGCCATTCAGCCAAAATAATGACAGAATCCGAAAATGTACCACAAACGGATAAGAGAAGGTTCATTTCAGGTGTTGTCGAAGGTGAGTTAAAGGAATTTCCGTAATCCCCAGAGAAGGATCTGGCCATATTCGTCTATTTCTTGGTAGCGAATTTTTCTGTTTATCAACACGAAAGTAGGCACCCTTGCCCCTTCCTTCTCCCCCTCATTACCCCCACCTAAACCGGGCTAAATCAGTTTCTCCAGATAGGGCTCCTTTGTTTTTCTGCACTTTGCAGTCGATCCCAGAAAGCCTTCACCACCGCAGCCTTGTCATAACAAACAAATTATTAACAAGTTTTAAATAGCTCGCCTCACAAAAGAGCAGAAGCAGCCAGTCTAAGACATTTCATTTGGTTGCACACCTCTATGCCCGGGGCAGAAAATTTATGATATGCCCGGCCTTCGTCTTTCTAGGGATGCAAGCCACTCCATTATAATTTATACTCCAGTAGCATGATCCATACTGCTCATAGAAAAACTAAGACATGAAGCCCATAAACTGGCACTCTTTCCCTGTTTATACAATACAATATTATTTTACCTCGACACTGCAAGGTACAAGAGGAACAAGATGAAATGAGATAAGTTGCATACTTTGAGAGTGTCACAAACACAATGTGTTCTGTACAACTGGAGCCATCAGAACCCTAATCACAGCCATTTAGTAGTCTCCACCTCCATTCTTACACTGGCTGGAAATTGTTGTTACCTTTGCAATCAAGCTCCACCCATTCCATTTACTACACACTACAGACCAATTATGTATGTACATTATCACATTGCTTGAGCATGAATTGTCACTTATCAGTTGTTATTCACTCCACCCACTCCGTAGACATCACGCCACACATTCATTTATTTACGTATATTGTCACATCACTTAGACATGAATTGTCACTTATCAGCTGTTGCTGTTGCACAGACACCTCTATGTCACCTGCTATCTATTCCTGACATCCTAGGTCCAAAGTGACTATCACTCACTTTGGGTGGCACCATAGCCCATTCCCTTTCTCACACTATCTTACCAATTTCACTTACCATGTCTAATTGTATCTTCAGCTTGTGCTATCCAAAAACTGCCTCTCTTCAACCTATGGCACCTAGAGGCCTCATACAGAGGCTGCTGCTTGTCCACTGTGACTCTAAGGTAAATTTTTGCCTTGTACCTGACATATATAGAGGAAGAGCCACATATATTGCACACAATGGACGTGACTTGTACATTCAAAATAACTCATGGCCTAATTTTACATGTGTTCTATTAACTCCAATTGTCTGTGTGATGTTATCATCAAACATTGAAATAATTAACTGTTGGTAAAATCTCTCTTCCATATCTCCTGCTGTCAACACCTTCAATGTTTTGAGTCCCTTCCTGACCTTCAACATGGTCCTTGAAAGACAGTCTTTTATCAAATGTTATTCTGCACTGTTTATGTTCTTTCTCTTGATTGGACTGCCATTTACTTTGGTGTCCGGGACTTCTTCCCTAACAGTTGTTTTAAATAATGCTATAATATAGCTGTATTATCAGTGTTGATGACAGAGCCCATTTCCTTGCACCATTCACTCACCATTATCCACAGCAACTTACATTTCCTCACTATGTCTACCCGGTCTATAAACAAGGATATCCACACTTGCATTTCCACACTATGTCTACCCTGTCTATAAACAAGGATATCATCCACAAACGTCAATACTTACTGCCTCTGTCATTGATATCCTGCTTGTTGAAGTGTTGAAAAGCACCTGTGAAATAGCAGATACCTGTGCTAGCTTTGGTGCAATAGAATGATGAGATACATGCTTGGGCTTACATCGGTGAAATCTAGACTTGGATTGGCACAGACCAAGACCTGCATGCAAGTCACCAATATCCACCAGTGTGATATCACCCCTAGTTTGTAGTCTATCTGGCATTGTGTGGAATATTTCTGACTTAAAACTGCCTTGTCCATCGCTCTGCTGTTTGTCATGGTTTCTATTAATCTCTCATGGTGAATTGCTTGGTGCTGTTTGAATTATGTAAGAATTTATCCTTTATGTATTTGTTTGTAGGTTTCTATGGTAGACCATGGAGTGCAGATCAGAGAAAGTTGCTGTTTACTTGGTAAGTTTTGAGGAAAGGAACATTAAAAACAAGTACTTCTGTGTGTTACTGAGCTCCATAAAGGAAACAAAGAATAGTAACCTAGTATCCAAAATCATGCATGGTGTAAGAGGCAAGTAAGGAGGGTTCGTGTGACACTGACTACCTCATCTCGCACACAATTTTGATGGAAAATCCAACTAGTCATGAACATGTATGGCTTACTAAGGGCTTGGTGTGAGTTGATTAAAGGCTGATGATCCAGTGAAATGCGGAAGAAAATGAAGAAGAACCTACCATTGCTTGTATGATGTGACTAAGAATAGTTGACATTAGACTATCTACCTTACCCTGTAGAAAACTTCAGTTGCAATATGCAAGGAATCATCAAGTTTACAGAAAGCTTGATATGAGTTGATTGAGGGGATCCAGTGAAATGCGGAAGAAAATGAAGAAGAACCTACCATTGCATGTTGTATGATGTGACTAAGAATGGTTGACATTAGACTCTACATCACCCTTTAGTTCTTTAGTAAAGAAAACTTTAGTTGCAATATGCAACCAGTCATCAAGTCTACAGAAAGCTTGACATGAGTTGGTTGAGGGCCTGATCTCCATTGACAGATGAGAGGCAGTGGAAGAAGACATTTTTACTCATATGATAAATGTTACGAGGGTGAGTTAATAAGTAAGTCACAAATGGCTGAAGAAAAATAACTAAATATGATAAGAACTTGAAACCAGTTTATTTTTATACATACATTGTCCTTTTAGTTCTCAACATAATTTCCACCAACATTGATGCACTTATCCCATCGTTTTATCAGTCCTCCCAAACTGGCTGCATAGAACTGCGTGCTTTGTTTTCATTTACCTGCCATCCCACAGAATTATGTGACTTACTTACTGACTCGTCATCGTAACTTTTTCTACCCAGCTATGCACCGCTTTACGGGATAAACATTTGTCAGCATAAACACTGAAAACCCACCTGGGCTGGAGACATTTTACGAATGACGCTAAAGTTGAATGTGAAGTGAAAACTTGGTTTAGAAAACAGCCATTGTCTTCATAAAGAAACTTGACGTGAAACTTGAGATAATCAATTGTCTCAAGTTTCATGACAAGTTTCTTTATGTTTAACTATCTGCCAACTGCTCTCCAGCACCTCCCCACTACCTGCATCGATTTCTTCATATTACACTGGTCGGAAGGCTAAACGGTACGCCACCTTACCCAAGAGTGTCTTGTAGGCTAGCGGAGGGAAGGAGGCACTTTACTCCTCTTTTGATAAGGGATACCCCTATTCCACCACCCGAAAGTCCAAAGGTCTTACAGACCATAAAAAGTTGTCATTTACAATGAGAAAAAAGAATATTAAAGTGCCACATTAGAACCTGTGCTTTTGTATGGATGTGGAATATGTACAATGAGCAATCAAGCTGAAAGACATATGAAGGCTGTGGAAATGTGGTTTCTAAGGAAAATGCAAAGAATACCTTGGACAGGCAGAAAAACCAATGAACAAGTCCTTCAAGAAATAAATGAAGATTGTAAACTGATTAGAGTCATTAGATGTAGACGGTCAAACATTTTTGGGCATGTTATGAGGAGAAATGACTGGAGAACTTGGTGACAACTGGCAAGATTGAAGGGAGGAGACCAAGGGGAAGACCGAGAGGTAAATACCTGGATGGCTTGGCCACGTGGCATGGTCGAGTCAGGAATACAGAGCTGATCCACGACTCTGGTGATCGAGTGAGATGGCAAAACATGACCGCTTATCGGCATGGCACATGATGGACGGATGGAGATAAATATGTTTGTCTGTCTATATAAATACACATTGTTTTACATTCAGGATGCACAAATCAGGTCTCAATACATACATGTATGCACCAAAAGATGACTACAAACATAGAGCATACTGGAGAGAGCTCTACTCTGTAGAGGAAGCAGGTAAAAATAATGTACTACCTTTGTTGATTTTATTGTGTGATTTGATAAAAGTAGAGTATATTTTATGTGTGTAAACACCTACAGTTGGTCTCCGTGGCTTGTGAACATGGTTCATGAGCCGCTTACCGGGCGTTTGAAACGCAACCGCGACCGATTTGTGCAGCAGACCATGTCGCGTTGTGTTATAACGTGTTAGTATGGGACCCGGTCGTTCAGAAAGCAATGACAAACTACTGGACGTTAAAAAACTTGCCTAGTACATCAACAGCAGCTGAAAAATGCTGGTGTTGACTGCAACGTCCTGCAAGGAATATGCAACATTAAACAAAAAAAACACCTACAGTCAGAAACTAATATTCATCTTCCCCCGTCTGCCTATTGTTATAGATTAAAACTGATTAATTGTTTCAGAACAACTTGTCGATGAAAAAAGGCAGTAATTGGTTTTTATTTCAGTATGCAAAATAATAGAAATGAATGCACAAAAAGAATTTATTATCTGTGTTTAGAAGTTGGTGAGCGCAGTCCTCACCTGTAATATTGAGATGTGTTGATGACATTCATGTCTTTCTCAGGTAAACTGCTATTTGCAGGTTGCTATTTTTTATTTCTAATGTAACATGGCAATTTTTACAATTGCTGTTTGTAATCCAATAAGGAGCTGAGGTTATTAAAAAAAAATGTTCTTTGTCCAAATATATGACAATTTATCTCAACTGTTTTGTTCATTCTGACCCCAGGGCTGTTGTATTTGCGTCTTGATATCTGTTTGAGTCTAATCATTGTGTGTTATGGATTTACCCCATTTCAGTCTGTCTATTGGGAATATTCAGTTTATAGAGTAGGTACCCAAAAAGTAATTCTTTCTATTCTCTGATTTCTCAAAGCATGTAAAAACATTCTGAAACTATCTTTTCAGTGCACATTAAGTCGCTCTACCATGCTGTTGACTGCTTAACAGTTATAATGTAGAATAAAACTGCTTTAATTTAAATCTGGGGATTTACTTTTGCCTCTTCTTATTCATTGTTATCTATTAGTTGGAGCAGATATTTGGAATGTTGCATTTACCTTTGTGTTACTTACATAAAGTTGTATGTATGGGCTGGCCTGCCTGTATTGCACAGAATCTAAATGGATGTTCTCTGGAGTATAAAGTTCTAGAGGATTTCTCAGCAGAAATCTGTACAGTGTTCATTTACACACGATATGCATACCATTACTTGTGTGGACTGAGAATTTTTTCCTACACTGAGGAATAAAAACCGCTTACCAAAACAGTCACCACATAGTGTACAGGCTAGGATTTAAAAACAAAATCCTGAGCCTTATCAAGGATTGGATATATCCCAAGACGTGTGAGATGCACAATCTGATCACATAGCCACTGCTCCCTCACGGTGATGTTGAATACAATTTTGTTTACAATTAACACGTGTTACTGCACTTCCGACAGTCATGTGGATGGCTTGACCAGCAGAATTAAGTGTATAATTTCTAACCCAGCTTACCATTGGTTTTGTAAAATCTTTATTATTTCCTTTAATTTGCTTCTTTAGTCCAATAAAGGTAATGGTAGGTGATGCCATAAGAGGCTGGGTGGCCAGTTAGTTCCCTTTCTCATTATCTTTTTTCAGACAACTCTCAGAAAATTCAGGAAATGTCTAGTACCCATTTTAACTAGGCTGGGTCAACCACAGTGTCATATTTGTAAGAAAACAGAATCCTGCCTCAGCTGGGGATTGGACCTGGATTGCTTAGCAGACAGTCGCACCATTATGCCACTGCAGCTCCTCTTTGTCCATTACTACATTCAAATCCTATTTTCAGCATCCTTAACTGATCACATCAGTTGCCTTCCAAGAGATGATGAAAACATTATGTTACATCATTACTTACTTTAAATGTCCTTGTTACAGATTCTTTCAGCCCTCATTGCTGCTTAATCCTGCATGACTAAGACAGTAAATCTATTCCATTCATTGAATATTGAATTCTCTGTTTCTCTTCCCATAACATTTTTTATGGAAATCCCGGGGGGTCATCAGCAGAACTGTGGAGTTCATGCACTCTGTGACGCTTTCAGAAGGCCTCGCTGCGAAAAGAAGATGGAGCCATATGGAATAGAACCAAACGCAATGAGGCTAATCCTCTGTCCTTTAATCTCTTTAAACCAACACATTAATTCTATGGATATTTCTTAATTTTCTTATTCTTTGGGAATAGGCTATAACTGGCACCTGCCTTGGCAAAATTTCAAGAATGAGAAAAACAACCCACAATATTCATAGCGTGTTAACGTCTGATATGGATATGGAGAAAAGAGGAAACCATCACATTAATTTTTCAAGAATGAGTTTATGGACAGTCACATAGCTAGATTATGGTATAGTGATATGACCAGTTTTCTTACTAAATAACCATTCTTAATATAACCTATCAAAACTCTTGATATTCTTTGCTTTTTTATGATTTTCTTCTGGTATAAATTTCTTCAGACAATCTGACACATCTTATAAGTGCAGCCAAGGAAAAAGATGTCACATTTGTCTATGCTATTTCTCCTGGACTTGACATATCATTTTCCAATGCTAAAGATATCCAGGCCTTGAAAAGAAAATTGGAACAGGTAAATATTTTAAAAAATCTCTTACTAATTAAATTTGTCAAAGTCAATATTGCCATTTGTTTCTTGGAATTGTTTGTCCCCAGGACCATCCACTTTTTTCTGTTGTGCCATTCTGTGTTGGGTTAGAAAAAGCTTTTTGAACAAAAACAGTTTCTTATGTTACTCAAAGTCAGCACTGGTAAAGTCTGCCTCATGAACAATTTTTGCTGTTTCACTAAGTCATCACTGTAAGATCTACCTCATGTTTATTTTCTGCTGTATGTAAATTTTAGTGCTGTTGGCAGTGTCCTGTTAGGAAGTAGTCTTATTACTTGACAGAGTCATCTATCTTATAAATATAGTACATTTAACAATATGGTACATATAACAATATGGTACATATAACAATGCCTACTTGCCCGTTGACATAATCCTTTTCTTATCTTGTGTCTTATCCTTTGCAGAGATACTCCTTTATATGACCGAAACACAGTGATCTTAAGAAAACTAATTGAAATATAAAGTCAGTATAGGCTGCCTGGTTTTAACCTAGTCATTGTGTGAATAGATGTGTGGTATGGTTTGTTGTGAGTCCACTGGAAGACGATTAACTCCCGATACAATGATATTCAGGTGTCTGAACCCTGAAAAGGGCCTGCATATTTTGAAGTGAAGTTGGTATAGAGACTTTTCTCCCAACTCAGTATCAAAGTGCCATTTCTGTAAGAACTGTGTTGCAGAACTCTCATCCTTTCCAAGCTCAGAAACCAGTCAAGTATAGTAGACCTATACTGGATTATCAATTGGGGAACCCTTTGACCCTTTGAGGCCACCAAGACATTTAATAAATAAACACATAGTATTGTTTGGCGTGCATAGAAGTGAGAAGAAGGAAGTAGAGACTAGAGGGTGCACTCATTCATTCATTCAGTAGCATGTCCTGTGCAGAACCTCTCTCCCATAACAACCCTCCGGAAAACTGCTCGATCACAAGCAAGATGTTCCGCGTCTGATACACCCATCTGGAGATCATCCGCCACATCCTGCACCCATCTTCTCTTTGGCCTTCCTCTTCCTCTCTTCCCAGGCATATACCCCCCATTATTGTTCTCTCCAAACTTTCATGACGTTTCAAGTGACCAAAATATATAAATTTTCTTTATCGTCTTTAATAGCCAACCCTCTTCAATATTCAGCTCTTGAAGTATGGATGCATTTGTTCTTTACCCAAGATATTCTTAGAACCTGTCTATAACATTTATATTCAAAAGCATTTATGTGCTGTTCAGCTTGTTTAGTAAGTGTCCAGGTCTCACGGACGCATGTTGCAATGGGAAAGATGCATACTCTTAAAAATCTTAATTTTTGTTGTTCTATCTGTCCCACTCCATAATTTGTTAAGTTGTTTTAGTCTTTGAAGAGCAATTGATAGTCGTCATTTAATTTCTTTCATTGTGTCACCATTGTTGGTAATCAGTGACCCAAGATATTCGAAATTTTCCACCACCTCCAATCTTTCCTCATTAACATATATTTCTTTCTCCATGGTAGTTTTGTGTGTATGCATTATCTTTGGTTTTGCTATGCTAAGATATAAGTTGTGATTTTCACTATGTCTTTGGGTTGAGGTTATTAAGTTTTCTATACCATTCTGTGATGTGGATATTAATACTGTATCATCAGCATATCGAATCTCTGGTATTTCATGACCACCAATATTTAGGACATCATATTGCTTCCTGTTTATATCATCTCTGACATTTCTCATATATTTTCGGTGTACAGGTTAAACAAATAGGGTGACAGCTCACAGCCCTGACGTACTCCTTGCTTGATGCCAAACCAATCTGATGTGTCGCCACCTATTCTAACCACTGCTTGTTGGTCTAGATAGAGCATTTTTATGAGTTGTATTACATGTGATGGAAAGCCCATATTCCTCATGATTTCCCAAAGTTTCTGATGGTGTACACAGTCAAATGCCTTTGAATAATCCACAAAACAGGAGAATAGGTTTACATTAAATTCTCTGCACTTCTCTATTATTAAACGCATGTCGAGTATGTGATCTCTTTTTCCTCTTCCTTGTCTAAATCCAGCTTGAACCACGTTAATCTCTTCTTCCATGAGGGTGCAGCAGAAAACATAAAAATTTAAAGCTATAATTATCGGCCAGGATTCGAACCAGTCACCTCCAAATGACAACGGCGCCTTGCTGCTAGAACAAGTCTACTTCAACGCATGTGGAACTTCACATCAACAGAGAGGCAAACTAGAATGTAACTAGGTCATGCAGAGTAGCTGGGGTTAGGCCTAGGTTGGTAATGCTTGCTCCATGGGTGTTAGATATTTATTGTCAACAGACTCCAGCCTAGTGCCACAAGGGAAGATGTTTGGTATACATTGAGCTAAATCAGCACAAACGCATCAGAAAAAATTTCACTGGAATGTGTTGTATACCAAATCTAATTAAAATGTTCATTGTTGTCTTTATCATGTCACAAACTGACAACAATTAAACAGTTGTTGTTTTATTGCAGTTCAGCAACTCTGGGTTGTTGTATTGCAGTTCAGCAACACTGGGCTCACAGACAATGCTCTATTTAACATGAGAAATCTCTTTTCATCTTGTGATTTCACCATTCAGTGAGTGCTCATGATCAACTCGCCAGTTTGCTTTTGGAGTCGTGTCTTTTTTATCCATGCAGCTTGGAGTGTAGTGTTGATTCAAAGGGCCAGTATAACGCTCTTAACTCACTGTACAGAGGGCACCCGGCAATCCTGCAGGATATGTTTGGCAGTATATTTCCTTTGTTCTCATGTGCATAGCTGTGTAGCTTACAAAGTCTATGCGTTTATTCACTCTTTTATGCCCCATCCTCAGGTGAAGAATAGTGTCCTGTCCTTGCCTGTAGAGATTGATTGTTGTTGTTGGGTTAATCCTGTACATTTCTGTTAAGTCTGGATAACTCTTTTTCACAAAATATGAGACTTCATTATATTCTTGTTCACATTCTGCACCCGTTTTTGCAACTTTTATCTGTTATTTTTCCTTTTCTGGTATATCACAATGAAATGGTTCCCACTACAATATAGCTTGCTTTTTGTCGGCAGCCTTGCATAGTCACATGAGAAATAAATTCAGGCATTGATTAAGACTGAAAGAAAAAATGATGAAAAAAGTAGAAACTAGAGGTCAAAGCAGACAACAATAATAGTTGGAAGCTATAGGCACACCAGAATTTAAACGTGCCAGTTTCTCATTATTTTCAATAGTATAGGTCTTCCCTGATGACTTTGTAATAATTTAATTAGTCTGTCTTTCTAGTGTATATCAGCCCATGACACTCATATCTAAAAATACAATTTACTTTCCTTTTTTTAAACAAAAAACATTTCTTTAGTTTTTACTTTGCCATTCAATGCAGGCACATTGTTGTAAATTAAATTGTAAAAATACAAATAAAGCAGTTTTGTTTTGTTTAACCCTAGAACTACCAGGATTGTTTTAGTAACACATGTTACCATTGGGGTACATATGGACCCCACCACTTAATCGATATTTTAAATATTGTAGCATGTTTTTGGGGAATATATTGCTAACAAAGTCATAAAATATCAAACATATTAAAGCAAATTTAAGGAGGTAGAGAAAGCAAAAGTTTGGACCCCATGGTAGTTCTAGGGTTAAATCAGTGGTTAAGAATGCTGGCTGTATCCCAAACTGACATACTCAACCCCCACCTTCTGCTCACAGGTGTATCCTTGCAAGGATCCAGGGATAGAACAGAGGTTTTGAATTGTCCAAACTTAATACTCCTCTGAAGTCGGAGAGTGTCTGCCTGTACGGCGAGGAACCACCAGTCTGCACACTGTCAGAGCCTAGCAGCAACATCGTTACGGCACCCGGCGGACAAGAGTTGTCGGCTGGCAAGTTTCTTACCTGACACGCGACCAGCGCTGACGACAAACGACGCAAAGCCACGTGACCCCACCTGAGGCAGTGGGCAGTGTGTGTGTTAATCTCAGACCACGCTGCGACTGGACATCTGAACGGACGTGTGTGTCGAGAGCAAGGCGTTGTGTGAATCTCCGTGGTTGTGAGCTGAACGACTGATATTGTGAGCGTCAGACCTATGAGCTGTATTGTGGTAGTGAGTTGTTATATGTTGTACATTGCTGTAACTATTGTTATGTATTTATTGTGGTAATAAATCCATAGAACTTGTGTTGCTGTGTCTTACGTCGAATAACGTTTGTACTTGTACTGTCTCACATGTGTTAGCCAACGAGCCTAATATAAGATCCTGACATGTGTGGACGTGGGTTGCTCGTCATTATTTAAGAACCTAATATATTTAGACGTGTGTTGTTCGTCTTTGTGCTTTAAAACTATAATTCTTGTACTTGTAAAATTTGTCAAGGTTATAGTGATGTACATGTGATCGAAAAAGTCTCAGTGTGATCCCTTACTACATTGTCTAAATATGTTTAAGATCATTAGTAAATGTACAGTACATATTGTTTGATCCTGTAAACGTGTTAAAACATTTGTAAATCGTAAAACTTGTCACCGTTTGACCTTGTCAACCTTGTGATTTTGCCACCATTTTGACCTTGTCGCCATCTTGTAAACTTGATGTCTTTGTCCTTACTGAATGTCATCTTGATGTAAGTGATGTGTCATCAATGTCATTGAGTGTTCAAATACAGATAGATTGTTTTTGTGTATTGAGTTTGTGGAACGCAAAGAGTTTTGGAAAGAGTGTAACTCCTGTTGAAAGAAACACTGTTGACGACAAATTTACGACATACACTTATACTCAACGCCATCCAAACCAAACCAACACTTAGTGACTTACAGGCACACACCAACAAACACACGCTAACTTATTTCTCTCCAAAAACAAAGCAGGTTTTTGCGTACCATCCATAACCCTGCCGTAGAGATTCTGAAGTACGACCTTACAGTTTTTCTAGCCCGATTGCCCAACCATTCGTCATCATATCCAAGGGCACTTGAGTATATTTTTTCTTTACTTTAACTTTACGTATGCATTAGTGGGCACGCATCGTATAGTCAAATCAAGTGTAAGTTGTTTTTCTACTAACCATTTATAATATATCTTGTGTGGTTGATTGTCATTGACGTATTTTCTCCATCATGTCGTCATTGTTCGATTTCATTGATATGGGGATAAAATTACAGTTACATGGTGACGAATTAACAAAATGGAGTGAGAACAAATACGCAGAATACCTACTTGTTCAGGAAAAAGCTGCCGAACGCGATGAAAGAGCAGCAGAAAGAGCTCTAAAACAAGCCGAAGTAGAAATGGCTGCAAAGACAAAACAAGCTGAGATAGACAGTGAACTTAAGAAAGCAGAAATAGCAGCTCAGAGTAAGAGAGAAGAACTTGAACTACAGTTGAAAATGAAACAACTGGACACTGAGACTGCAATGAATAAAGAGTCAAAGAAATCTGAAAGACTGGAAAAAGAAAACCAGTATAAAAAGTACCAAGGTATCGTTCGTAACTATACCTCGGGTGACTGCATAGCAGCCTTTACCCAAAATTTTGAGACTTTAATGGAACATTACCAAGTTCCACTTTCAGAATGGAATATTTTATATATGAGGAGTCTTTCTGGGGAACCGCTGAAAGTCATTGAAACCATCCCCAAAGACCTCAGAAAAGAGTACCATTACATTAAATCTAAAATAATGGCACATTTCATGCTAGATGAAGCAGGGTACAGAGAACAATTTAGTAAACTGAGTCCAAAATCAACTCAAACGTTCTCTGACTACCTCTGTTTAGTCCGAGACATTTTCAGCAAATGGACTTCATCAGCCAAAATTAACAAAAATTATGATAAATTAGAAGATCTCATTATTCGAGATAAGGTTATTTCTTCTATCCCAACATCTTTTTCTAAGTTCTTGCAAGAGAATGAATGCACATGTGTGGAAGAAATGGAAAGACGTGGGTCGGCCTATTATACGGCAAATAAACAATGTTTTGCCACTGAAGCTACTGACAGTAACTGGGTAGCAGCAGCCAACTATGAGAAAAACTATAGTAGGCAAAAACCAACCAGGCCTACCTCTGAAAAGTTTAGACATTGTGTTCATTGTAAAATGTCTCATTATTTGAACGAGATGTGCGATAAAAACCCAGGGTACCCAACATACTTGCAAAATATGGTAAACAGACAAGACAGAGAACGTAAATCGTTCAAAAATGCACGTAAATGTTTTCTCTGCAAGGCTTACGGTCACCATCGTATTGATTGTAAAGGCAGGCAAATGACCAACAAAGCCAATGCCGCCTTGTTCGATAGTTCAGCGTCAGAAGACGAAAATACAGAAAAACATCCTGTACATGCAGCACAGGCTTGTGACGTATTTAGTTCCAACACATGCAATGTCGGTAATACCTTCTTTGAAAATGGTATCTTAACATGCGGGCACGCCATCCCTATTGCTAATGAGGAAGGTAACTTAGTAATAGACTCAAAAGGCAAGTTAGACATCTATCACGGGTACGTTAATGGCAAGTCTGCTACAGTACTTCGCGACACCGGGAGTACACTTATTGGCCTGAAAACAACATTCATAACACCTACAGACTACACTGGTAGACACATCACATGTAGAACATTTTCAGGCAATATTGAAAAATATCCATTAGCTTGGGCATACATCGAAACACCATTCCTCACCGGAAAAGTAAAAGTCGCAGCACTTACAAACCCAGTGTGCGATATAATCATCGGGAATTTACCGGAAGTGAATGACAAACATCATAACCATGACATAACATCACTATGTATTAATGATAACACATCACCACCAAATGTCATTGAAAATGTCATATCACCAGTTGAATGTATGTTAGCTAATGCAGCACTAAGTTCTCATCACATCATTGACGATATCATTCCATCATCATCTGATGTCATTGAGTGTGTGAACGCAGTAACAAGAGCTACTGCTAGAGTGCAAGATGATAGTAACCAAACTGAGGCTATTCAAATGCTTAGCCCAGAAGTACCACCTAGTGACTCGATGAAGGAAACATTCATAACAGCTCAAAAAGCTGATCCTTCACTGTCAAAGTATTTTGACCTGATCGGCAAAAAGCCAAGAGTAACGAAAAATGCTAAATGGCATTTTGCTTTATACAATGATATACTCACCAGGTACTACACCAAAGGTGACGTTACAACAAAGCAAACTGTGTTACCAACTACTTATCGCAAGCAAGCTTTACATCTTGCTCACGATATACCTTTTGCAGGTCATATGGCATATGTTAAAACCAGGTCAAGACTATTGACACAGTTTCATTGGCCAAAATTCTGTAATGACATAAAAACATATTGCAGAAGTTGTGATACATGCCAGAAACTGGTAAAGAAAGGTAAACACCCACAGGCAAAGTTACAAGTCACTGACTTAGCCAGTCGACCTTTTGAAAAATTATCAGTTGACATTGTGGGCCCTCTTAGTCATACAACTACTAGAGGGAATAAATATATACTAACAATTATTGATCAATGTAGTCGCTGGCCAGAAGCGATTCCGTTAAAGAACATTACTGCCAACGATATCATGGAAGTGTTCTTCCATATTTTCTCCAGAATTGGGTTTCCAGATACGATCCAGTCTGATAGAGGCACTCAATTTATCGCCGCATCCACTCAAGCTTTCACTAAAATGTTAGGAGTGAAGCAAGTCTTCAATAGCCCCTATCATCCTCACTCGAGCGGGATAATAGAAAAGCTTAATGGGGATCTGAAGCACATGCTAGCCAAAGTAACTCAAGATCACCCCAATAACTAGAATCTATACTTACCAGCTGTCCTTTTTGCTTATCGCGAGGTACCACATTCTAGTACCGGTTTCTCTCCTTTTGAACTCATCTATGGTGCCAAACCACGCGGCCCATTAACAATTTATCACCAAATGTTAACTGAGTCCACGCCAGTATTAAAACCCATATCATCATTTGTGTATGTAACATCATTGCGTGAAAGGATAATGAAATCATGTGAAATTGCTAAAAGTGCACTAAAACTATCTGGTGCTACTTACAGACAATACGCAGACAAAGGTAACAGGACTATAACATTGACAGCTGGACAGGACGTTCTACTGCTACTACCTAGTGACAGACAACTACTGACAGATTCTTGGCAGGGACCCTTTAAAGTGACAAGACAAATCTCTCCTGTTGACTACGAAATCCTGATAAAAGATAAACACAAAATATTTCACATCAATATGCTAAGACCATACTTCAACAGAGACAACGAACAAGACGATACGACAGCTTGCACCGTGATAATAGATCACGAAGATGACGATTCTAGCGACGAGATTCCAACACCTACATTAGACACGACAAACTGCTTGAAGGAGATCAAGATCAATCCAAACCTAAGTCAAGCAGAGACAAACAGTTGCAAACAGTTGATACAAGAGTACAACACCATCTTTTCAGACAACCCAGGACAAACAGAGTTAGTACAGCATCACATCACACTTACATCAAACACACCCATAAGATGCAGACCATACACCATACCATTACATTACAAGGAACAACTACATCAGGAAATCATTAACTTAGAAAAAAACAACATCATCAGACGATCCCTATCAGACTTCTCTTCACCCATGGTCATTGTACGGAAAAAGGACAACACAATACGACTTTGCATAGATTACAGAAAACTGAACAAAATAACTGTTTTAGATCTTGAACCAATGGCAAATACAGACGATCTTCTGACAGAACTGACTGACGCTAAGTTCTTCACGACCCTTGACATGGCTAAAGGTTACTGGCAGATTGCTGTACATGAAGACAGCAGACATCTAACAGCTTTCGCCACACCTTGGGGACTGTACGAATGGTGCAAACTTCCATTTGGGCTAGTCAATGCCCCAGCCACATTTGTACGCATGACACGACTCCTCCTATCTGACATCCCTAATATAGTTTCCTATATTGACGACATCTGTGTCCATACAGAGACAATGACGGAACATATAAAGATACTGGAAAAGACACTAGAACGTATCAGACAGCACGGACTGACAGTGAAGCCTTCAAAGGTGAGCATGGCTTACCAAGAGATATCATTTTTGGGGTACAGAATATCCAATGGCTTTGTCATGACAGACAACAAAATTGTCTCGAAAATTCTAAAACTGTCACTTCCAACAAATAAGAAACAAGTCCGCAGTTTGCTGGGACTTATTAATTATTACCGGAACTTTATTCCTGATTTTTCAGAACTGACTGAGGTTTTTTCTAATTTACTAACCAAGAATAAACCCGAAAAAGTTGTAAACGATGAATGCCTACGAAATGCATTTGATAAAGTTTTGGCACATTTTTCTGATAAGAATACACCTAATCTCATCCTTAAATTGCCCAACATTCGTTTACCTTTCAGATTGAGAACAGATGCTAGCTCCATTGCGATCGGTGCAGTCCTTTTGCAGGAATACAACGACATCTTGCATCCCGTCTGTTTTCTATCAAGAAAACTAAGACCCCGAGAGCGGGCCTGGTCCATTCCGCAATTGGAGGCATTGGCCTTAGTAGAAAGTGTAACAAAGCTGTCCAAATATCTTCTAGGACGTCACTTTATCATCGAAACTGACAACAGTCCATTAAGGTATATCAATTCCACAGTACCATCAAATAACATGATTGCTCGCTGGTCCTTAAAGCTTCAGAATTTCAGTTTTGAAGTTCGCCATATTCCCGGCAGAATGAATACAATCGCCGACCTTTTGTCCCGTTGTCCGACAGACCCAGTAAGCAATGTCTGAGTGCACTGTGTAATATTACACTCAGCCCAACACAGCCACCAATGTGTGAATTTTTCCATTCACCTACTGTGTAAGGTCAATATTCAAAATTGTGATACGGTTTGCATACCGACATGTATAATATACTTATTTTAATCAAGTCATGTAATGAGTGTAGTATAATTGTGTAGTGTGTGTTAGAATGAGAACGATATTAATTGTAGATAGACACCAACAACAGTGTCACAAACGCTTAACCAATTATCAGAAGCGAACTTTACTATTGTGACATTTGTGGGTGATTTTTGTTCACCGTGATATTTTAACATGTGCAAATGTAGACCGAACATTGACTCCTACATCACCTCTACAGCAAATGTGATCCAAATTGTTCGACGTGTGAACACATCGGAAATAAGAACATTCCATCATAATCCGTTGTCATACTATAACATCAGACACGAACTGTGGGAACATTTTACTATCTGTTCCGAAATAAAACCGGATCATTTGTATTCAGAAAATGTAACAACAACCAAAATTTTTGTTTCATTTGTATTTCCAATATAATGTAAAAAGTATAGCAAAATTAGCAGACTATGTACAAATTTCCAAAAATTTATGACACTTGTAAAATCTTTTTCAATCTATAAAATATAATATACAAATTGTGTACATATTTATTTTGATTAGTGTAATCTTAGAATCATATCTTGATTAATCTATTCATATTACCGACTTTTTCTCGTTAATATGAAGAAACGTCAAGCAATGACGCTAAGAAATTAAATTATTATTGTAATGTATGAAATTTCTTAAATGTCAAAATTACTTCCCTTGCATTTGTGAATTACATCAAGGGCCATAATTTAAAATATATTCATTAATGTATATTGTATAAATAGACATTTTGTTGCTCAAATGATTGGCACAGCAGGTAGGCGTCCACCAAGCATGTCATAGAGCTGCCAACATTGCAAACCAACATAAGAGCTCCTGACCAAATGAGGGCAGAGTTTAAGTGTTTAATACGACTAACACAAAGCCGTATTTCAGTCTGGCCTAGATGGTTGTTGCAAAACAATCATATTATTACGTTTTTTTCAAAATGGCTGCGAGGTAGATGCGTGAAGCTGGAACTACTGATCTGACTGGGTATTATTGCAATGAAGGTAACCAGGCATCAGGGGGATGAAACCTGAATTGTGTTAAAAATTGTACTTCATTTGTCATTTCAATGCAACTTACATTTTTTTTTGTATATATTTCTATGCCTTACATGTATTTTCATGCATAACACTGGGAAAGAGTAGTCTCTGACATGAAATCAACACTACCCCAGTATATACATACATCATGAATGAAAGATGGCATCTTTCATTGAAGTACCCGGGGAGAATGTCAGAGCCTAGCAGCAACATCGTTACGGCACCCGGCGGACAAGAGTTGTCGGCTGGCAAGTTTCTTACCTGACACGCGACCAGCGCTGACGACAGACGACGCAAAGCCACGTGACCCCACCTGAGGCAGTGGGCAGTGTGTGTGTTAATCTCAGACCACGCTGCGACTGGACATCTGAACGGACGTGTGTGTCGAGAGCAAGGCGTTGTGTGAATCTCCGTGGTTGTGAGCTGAACGACTGATATTGTGAGCGTCAGACCTATGAGCTGTATTGTGGTAGTGAGTTGTTATATGTTGTACATTGCTGTAACTATTGTTATGTATTTATTGTGGTAATAAATCCATAGAACTTGTGTTGCTGTGTCTTACGTCGAATAACGTTTGTACTTGTACTGTCTCACATGTGTTAGCCAACGAGCCTAATATAAGATCCTGACACACACCAATAAGCCAGACATGGGACAATGGATATTCACGCAAACCTCAAGTCCTGTATGACATCACACTGATGTTGGACAACAGGATGCCTTCATCCGACATACAGGACTTCGCGTTGGAGCTCAAGCCAACGAACACAAGCTAGCTAGCTAGCATACTTAATACCAAGGAAAGGCCATGTGTTTGTTTAAGAATGCTAGGGATGTTGCCTGGAAGCAAGACAGCAGAAGTCTGAAGAATTTGAGAAATGCTGGTTTCAACTATCATTTGCTGTCTAGGTTTTCATGTCATGAAATTGTTTTTAGCTGCAATGTTGAATTTCTGTATTTCAGCTTCATAGTTTTTAAATTCTATTTGAATAGGTGGCTACATTTGGTTGT
Organism: Cepaea nemoralis; assembly: GCA_014155875.1. Lineage (NCBI taxonomy): Eukaryota > Metazoa > Mollusca > Gastropoda > Stylommatophora > Helicidae > Cepaea > Cepaea nemoralis. Next base: position 613,485 of record JACEFZ010008130.1, read on the forward strand.
GAGGCATTTGCAGTGCTGTTTGATGACATTGATCCAGAACTTTCTGAGGCAGACCGCAGTGCTTTCCAGTCTTTTGGAGCAGCCCAGGTTTCAGTTTCCAATGAGGTTTATGAACATCTTCGCCAGCCTAAGCTCTTCCTCTTTTGTCCTACAGGTTAGTAATTGGATCAGGTGGTAGCATTTGCATTTCACTGAAATAGGTATCAGCACATTAACTACCATGTGCCACTAAACCTGGCACAGTTTTTTTTTATTCACTATGGCGGTATACTGTTAAAATAGAAAACAAAACCATAGCTTGTTAAAATCCAGTCCAAATTACTGAAATATCAAAGGAACTGACATTTCCTATTTTAGGTGGGTTAAAATATGAACAATTTTTGTTTAATCAGTTTATCATTTATGAAAATCTGTTGCCAAATTGTGTGCTGTTTTTTTTTTATTATTTCATTTAGCAAAAATAAATCTTTGTGAAAAATGGTTGTGTGATTTGTCTCCTGTCAATTATTCACAAAGATATACATTTTTCCTGCAGAGTACTGTGCATCTAGAGCAGTTCCAGGTGTACCATCTTCAGAGTACCTGAACTGCATAGGGTCCAAGCTTCTTCCTGGAATAGACATTATGTGGACAGGTATGACATATTAGTAGAGCAGAGCATATACTTGGTCATTTATTACTTTTGTCTGTTCCTGAGTTTTAAATTATATACCCTAAAAGATTACATTTTGAGAAAAAATCCTGTGTTTATGGTAGTGTTAAAAGTAGAGAATTTGGAAGAAAACCAGAATCTTTTACAGAAAAACAGGAGAAATAGCAGTCATGAATTACGTGGTTTTTTTTAGGGGGGGGGGGCGATCACTTTGAACTCAAGAGTAGTCTATACACACTATAGTCTAGTAGCACTGGACTGAATTTTGCATGTGGATTAGCTTTCCCTATTACCAGTGTCCCTTGCCATCAGACGAACCCACTCCGACTTCAGATACTTGTAATTTACCTCCCCAAGTCAAGGACGAGAAGTTAACATTTTAGTCCCAACTGTCCGGTGTAGGGATTGAACCCCTTACCTCGGCATCAACACACCGGATGTTTAGGAAAGCGCATCCTTATCCATTTCGCCATGCTGACCTTCAGTTGCATGTTATATGTTAAGTATTTGAGTCATATTATAAAAACGTTTACATAGTTGGATAGATCTTGAACATTGTAATCCAAAGGTGGCCCACACAAAACTCTACCCCACTTCTAAGAGGAGATATTAACATTTTAAAGAAGTATTTCAAGCAAAATGCATTAAGGGGGCTGCAGTAGCGCAGTGGCTAGCATGCTTGCCTGCCGATGGTTTTGTGTTCGAATTCTCATTGAGTTGGAGATTGTAAAAAAAAATTGACCGAGCTTCCAGGTCGACCTAGCCTGAAATGGGTACCAGGAAATGTTCTAGGAAGTAACGACAATCAGCATGAAATTGACCACATCACCCACCAAGTGCTGATTCATCTATAACAATATGGGGCCAGCACCATATACCATGTATGTCGTGGAAAATGATCCTTTTTAAAAAAAATGTATTTGAATTAACAAACAGAAATTCTCCCTTGTCAGTGGATAGTGTTTTTACCACAAAAATTTCAAGAAAAATTAAAGTATTGGAAATAAAATATTACTAATTGGATTGATACCTGATAAAAGCATCACCAGAAAGTCCTTTTACTGGAACTCTCAGAGGAAAAGAAATAGAGAGAGGGAGACCTAAAAATACACGTAAAAGAGAGTTAGAGATAGATGGACAATATGGAGAGGATATGGGGAAGTTGCAGGAGATAGCCAAAGATCGGATGGCTTGGCCTGAACTGATTCATGGCCTCTACTTCAATGGGGGATAAAGGGTAGTAGAAGAAGTGGATTCATATTCTTAAAGTTGCTGAAGACACAGGTTACGTTAAAGTTGCTGAAGACACAGGTTACATTAAAGTTGCTGAAGACACAGGTTACATTAAAGTTGCTGAAGACACAGGTTACATTAAAGTTGCTGAAGACACAGGTTACATTAAAGTTGCTGAAGACACAGGTTACATTAAAGTTGCTGAAGACACAGGTTACATTAAAGTTGCTGAAGACACAGGTTACATTAAAGTTGCTGAAGACACAGGTTACATTAAAGTTCGCTGAAGACACAGGTTATATTTTTATTTGAAAGGAAAGATGTCGTTATTTTATTGATATTGCTTAATCTGACCTTGTTATGTCAAGACAATGTCTACTTTTACACTTAAGTTACTTCTTACTGGATACTTGTATATTGAAACACACACATGTGGGTGTTTTAGGTTGAGGTCAGGAGAATTTTCACATGGGTTGAGGCAAGGCTAGCATTACTGCATTACATATGTTGATGGCTTTATTAAACAATTTTATGGGCTTCTTCAAGATAGAGAAATAGACAGTTCATAGATTATTTTTGGTCACGTCAATAAACAGTGTGTATCTAAAGAGTTCAAGGCCATCAATGACTTAGTTATGCTATAATTATCAGTTATCAGTTGGGGTATCTTCATTGCACTCCGGACAGGTCCATAGGTGCTCAGATCAGGTCAAGTTAATACCACTGAAAATAAATAGCAATATGCAATACCTGAAAACTTTAATGAAATATGTGTTTTGTTCATGATAAAATACATGAAATTGTGTTGTGTTGGTTTCAAATTTATGAAATTGTCTTGTTAATTGCAAAATGTTAAAATTTGTGTGTCAGTTTACTGGTACAATGCATGAAATTGTTTATCATGTTGGTGGTCTAATGCTTGAAATTGAGTTGTGTTAGTTGCATGAATTTGGGTCATGTTGGTGGTCATACACACACAATTGTGTCATGTTGGTGTTGATGGTAAAGTGCATGAAATTGTGTGTCATGTTGATGATACAAAGCATCATATTGTGTGTCATGTTGATGGTACAGTGCAAAAAAAAAAATGTTGTATGTTAATGGTCAAATGCATGAACTTGTGGGTCATTTTGATGGTACAGTGTGTGAAATTGTGTGTCATGTTGATGGTCAAATACATGACATTGTATGTCATGTTGATGGTCAAATACAGGAAACTATGTCATATTGATGATACAATTTTCAGATGTTCTAAGATATGGTTACCTTGTCACAAACTCAAAATGCTTCAATATTTTTACACTACTAAGTTGGTCTGAAATGAATGCGATGAAACCAAATGTCTACTCATGTTAATGCATGGCATGCAGAGTGGGAAAAAAAAACCAATTAGCGGTGATTGCCATTAAATTAGTAGATGCACTTTATCAACAACAGTGAATGTTTTCTACGCTTTATAACATCAGTAACTTATCAACAATTCACAGAAATACAAAACTGAAACTTACTTTTGCATCCAAATATTAATTTAAGAAAGTCCAACATATTTATATGATTGCCTTTAATGTCAAAGAAAAAAGTAAACCCCATTCATATACTACCTATATTTAGATTGACAACTTCCATTATTGTGATTTACAAATTTTACTGGACTCAGGGTCAGGTCTCCCAAAATATAATAAATTTTATTTAAGTTTTTAAATTCTGATGCACAGATTCATTCTGTTACTAGAGAGCAGTTTGTGTCACTGTAATGGTGAAAGTTTAAAAAAAGCTAGTTAAATGATCTATGAACATGCATGGAATTGTTTTATAAACGAAGGGATTAAAAATAGAACACCCGGGAAGGTTAACTTGGTCAACAAATGCCTGCAGAAGTCGGATGTGTCAGCCTAACGGCGCAAGAACACAGCTCTGCTGTAAACAGGCACAACGCAATCACGACCGAAAAAAAAACTCTGGATGAACGCAGAAGAAGAAGAAAATAGAACAGAGATACTCTTAGATTGCAAAATGAAAATAGGCAGAGAAATAAATCCTAAGAAATTAAATTTCCAGGACAGTCACATATTAATTCAAACTACAGATTAGCAATGTCAAAACACCATCTGTAGTGTTACAGTTGGCCCTGGTTTTTAACTGGTCTAATTAAAGTCACTTTGTAATAACTATTGCTAACCATAAGACCATTAATATTACGAAGGTAAGTCAGAAAATAAGTTTCCAAACCAATGTTCTTGTTTAATACTTTATTTTTACTGAAAGAGTTGTCTCAGAAAGATACACCATTACATTATTTTCTGTTTGAGCTCATGTTTAGGTGGGTAATTTGTGAATCAAACCCTGTCACTTGTCACTAGAAAGCAGAATCCTGTTTGTGCAGCCATGTCTGCTGTTCATACTTGATATCATCATCTGATTGGAATAAATTGCCGTGCTGGCATTTTTCATTGTTACAAAGAAATGGAAATCTAAAAGAGCCATTTTAGGACCAGGCTGGGCGATGAAGAATTTTTCAGCAAGTAATAGAACACTTTATTTTGTCTCAAAACAAAGAGGAGTTTAATGGACAACTTGGTCCCTCAGCAGGTCTTCAACCAGGGTGTGAGAATCTGTAGCTTGCCCAAAGCCACTCTGCATTGGTAGAATTTCAAATTTTGTTTATGTATGCATATTTGAGGGGAATGTAAGTTAAAAGTAACATTTTCTGTCTTTCCTTGCCATTCATCATCTACTTTCATGTAGAAGAATGTAAGAGCTTGCAGTATTTTTTACCATCCCTGTCCCTGTTTAATTTTGTTTTGTCAAGGATCACTTTCATTGCACCTACATAAGTGCTTCAGTTTCCTCCCATAGTTTAAATAAGGAGGAAAGCTCTCACCACAGTGCACTAACTCTGTAGCACAGACCAGGATACAAATGTGTGTGTGTATATATATCAGAATCACACTTTAGAGTCAAGGAGAGTTTTATATCCCCATGTTCTAAATTTTTTGTGAAAACTCACATAGTAATGCATACTCCTGTATTATCATATAGTGTACTTAATGGCCAGGGTCTCGTAGCGGGCGAGAACTGGGAGCGGTTCTACCCCCGCTGGTGACTTGCGGGATAACTGAGCCGTCCGCTCAGAAAGCAATGGCAAACTACTGAGCGTAATCTTGCCAAGAAATCAACAGACAGCTGAAAGATGCTGCTGTTGATAGTGATGTCCTGTAAAAGGATATGCAAATTAAAAAAAAAATACTTAATGGCCACCATATCTCATGGCAACTCCATTACCATTTCATTGTGCAAAGTCAGGTAAAAGAAGATGTCGTAGTAAAGAAAAGACTATACTGTAAATATGACATTTAGGAATGTATCATATACCCAGACTGTGTTAAAAGATGATGAGATTCAAACTGTGTTCATCAAACTTCTTTTCTTCTTCTTCTTTAGCGATCAGCATTGGCTATGCATTTATTCTGGCATGCATCACAAACAGAGCAGAGCACTTGGGTCTTCTGTTTCCCCCATAGGTTGTCTGGAATGGTCACTCCTGTGGGACCAGATTTTCTCTCTGTTCTTGTGGGACATACTCTAGAGTAAATGCTGTGATGTCGGTTCCTAAATCAATCAATCAATCAATCAATCAATCAATACTCTAGAGTTTGCGCTAATGTTTCACATCTGCAAGTGGCATAGTCCGTGAGACACATTCAGTAAAGGTGTGCTATAAGTTAACAGTGTCCTGTTCTTAGTCTGAAATTCTGGTCTGCACATTTCTGCCTAGCTTATTGATGCTGTCATGCTCTGGGCTTCTCCTGTCACTGATGTGTGTTTCTGTTACAGTCTGGATGTGTAGTGTATATCTTTTAATTCATCAGCTACCTTGCCATACTTCTTACAGTAGCGACAATAATAAAAATAAATTTTAACTCATTCAAATTTTCATATGACACAATACAAAATGTATTGAAAATTGACAAACTACATTTGAAATTGTAGACGCACCTCTGGTTAGAAAATATAAGCAAATTAAGTCTGCAACAGTGTGTTTTTAATATTGTTTCAAGTTTTAATGTCAGTGTAATTGATTTTGGCCACAAACTGAACTGAGTGGGTCATTTTACAGCTGGGATAATCTGATAACTGTGTCCAATTTTCTATTACTCTGTTGGTTGTTAATTTATACAACATATTGGTTAGTATATCAAAATGTATTGTGTTCAGTGTCATCATCATCTCAACCCTGAGGCTGGCTGTGAGGCTTCCTGATTACTTCTGGGCTTCTGAGATTAGTAGCCAAAAAAATTTGTTTTCAAAAATTCATTTTCTCTTAATTGTTCTCATGTTCCCATCATTTTATTCTTCTCATCCCATTCTTGTGCCTTAATGTAGTCACTGGAGGGTCTCTGTGATTATATGTTGTGTTTTGTGTATGCTTTTCTTTGCTGATGAAGGCTAGTCATCGCAATGTCCTTGTATTGTTTGTAATTCTGTTCTGCAAAGCTGCATTACTTTGTGCTATTTTATATTGTTTACATTTCCACAGTTTACTGCAGTTCCACTAATTTTATTCATCTTTAATTTCTTGTATGTCTGTTTTATAAATGTTGTGCTTGGTCTACATCTGCTTTTTCTCAGTATTGTGCCGTCCAGTTTTCTCTTTGGTGTTTCTTCACGTCTTAGGCTGTGACCACGCCATGAGTCTTCGTTGGAAAAAAATTACTTTAATGAAGTCTTCTTTGTTCTGTTATATTTGTCAAAACTTTATCTAAGTTAATATGCTATAAAATGTTATTTTTCTGAAGGTCCAAAAGTGGTGAGCAAAAAATTGACTATTGAATCATTGGAGGAAATTGGATCTGTGTTAAAGAGACCAGCAGTGATCTGGGACAACATTCATGCCAATGACTACGACCCAAGACGCATCTTTCTAGGCCCCTATGATGGCAGATCTCCAGAAGTTATTCCATACATTAGTGGTGTGATGACGAATCCTAATACTGAGTTTGAGGCTAATTTCATGGCAATACACACACTTGGCCAGTGGTGTCAATCGAATCCTGATGGTGTCAAGAAGGATATTATAAAAGGTTAGGTCACTCTTCTTCTGTCACTCATTATTCCCCCATTGTGGCATAGTCTGAACTGTCATGTCTATCTCTCATGCTACCTCATATTATTAAATTTTGTTTCTAATTCTCTTCTCCATGTGTTATAAAGGTCTTCCTCTTTCTTTTCCCTGTGTGTTCCAGACGAAGGACTTTCTAGTTATATTATTCTCAGGTTTTCTAAAGTATGTCCTTATTTATTCTGACTATTATGGCTCTGGGGGTCAACCCAGCTTCATAAAATGCATACCAGATCATTTTCAGTTATTTGTCTGGGAAGGAAAGGCATTAAGGAAGAAGACAGACCACCCGTCTCATATGTCATGGCCTAAAATATGTGAAGGCCTAACTTTTCACACCCCAACTGCAGTATCTTCTGTGGGACTTGTATCATTTGTGAGTGAGGTGCATAGTGTAGAATGAGTAATATATGCTAAATTCTGTTTTGAAAATTAACATTGAAAGACGAATATCTATTGCTCTTCAAAAACTAACACAACTAAATAAATTGAGGTATGGGACAGATAGACCTACAAAAATTTGATTTTTAAAAGCATGCAACTTTCCCAGTGCAATATACACCTGTGAGACCTGGACATTTACTAAACAAGCTGAACAGTGCATAAATGCTTTTGAATATAAATGCTATAGATGCGTTCTAAGAAAATCTTGGATAAAGAAAAGAACAAATGCATCCATGCTGCAAGAGATGAATACTGAATAAGACTGGCGACTGAAGATGATAAAACAAAGAAAATTGAAATATTTTGGTACACTTGAAACGTCGCGAAAGTTTGGAAAGAACAAAAATGGAGGGGTATATGCCCGGGAAGAGAGGAAGAGGAAGTCCAAAGAGAAGATGGGTGTAGGATGTGGCAGATTATTTCCAGATGGGTGTATTGGATGCAGGACATCTTGCTTATGATTGAGAAGTTTTCTGGATGGTTGTTATGGTAGTAAGGTTCTGCAAAGGAGACTACTGCTACTGAATGAATGAATGAATGAATGAATGTTGGGGTTAACAAAAAATAAACAAGTGCCGAAGCAGGACGCTGTTATTGGTCTGTGAAGTCCTAGGACCTTCACATTTGTAGGCCTGAATGCACAGATGAATATGTGGCCAGTGTTTTCCTCACTTAGCAGACAATGAATGTGATTACACTAACGAGTTCACTTTTGCTGTGGTAAAAAGTAGTTTTATTGTGTAAATAATGCCCTCATGCATATTTAGATTGGTGTTTTGTTGTATGTATGTAGTTGTTAAGTTTTCTCGAATGTTTGTTCTGTTCGCAGATGATCGCATGAGTCCCATTGCCTCAGATATAAAACTGGAAACTGAAAGTGATTTCAGCTCTGATGATGATTTTCCCACCCGCATCGATGTGAGGTACCAACCAAAGGTGGCACTGAAGACAGCAATGGGCGACTGGCTGGCAGAAATTCACAGCCCACGTGAGCCGCCTAGGCAACCATTTCCCCGTGCTATACCAACTTTTTTGCCTGGACCGATTACAACAGGTCCACCAGGAGTGCCAGTGTGTCCTCCACCTGGACCACCTTTGCTTCTTCCATCGACACCACCGCTAGCAAATTCTACAGCTGTGCCATCATGTCCTCCAGGTAATCCCACAATTCCTCCTGGGGTGAAGCCTATTTCCATGATTGATCCTCCACCTATTGATCATATCCCATTAGCTGCCCCACCATGCTTAGATCCAGCAGAATTACAGGCTCCCTCGACGCCACCAGACAATTACATGCCCGCTTCTCCACCCGCTGGTCTTCCTTTGCCAGATGTAATCAAAACCTGCCTGACACCATCCTTCACAACAAGCACAATTACAACCTCTGGGGGAGCACCTTTATCTGCCATCTGTGTTTCTGCTTACGCACCAGAACCAATTCCAACTTTCCTTCAGCCACCAAGCCTTCCTGTGAACAGCCTGACAGACTTGCCACCATCCAACATAAGTTCAGTCTCGGATGGTCCATTAGCAGCAGATGGAGGCGCTGAGCCAATGGAAGTTGCCGCTTCCTGCACTTCTGACACTGCAGATGGTTCTTCGGGTCATATTGCTGGCAATCCTGCCAGTAATACCCCAACTCTTGAAAAACAGAACTCATCAGACAGTCTAATGCAAATAGAGTCGGAGGTCAATGATAAAAAAGATGATGAAGATAATATCTCAGATGACAAAAATTACTTGATCGGTACATTTTTAGAGGAGGATGCACAGTTACTTGCTGAACTATTTTATATGCCATTTGAGCATGGTCCACATGGTCTGTTCTTCCTTCAAAGACTTTTCTGGTTGAGGAACAACGCACACACCCTTATTGAAAAAAGTGGACAACATACAACATCATTTGAGGTAAGGTAGTAAAGAGGTGTTTAGATTAATATTTTTTTAAGCTTAAACATGAGAATTTTGTTGTGAAGTATATTTATTTTTTAAATTGTTGGACAAATATAACGAAGTGTTTGCTAGGTGTGCAATAACGGATATGTTATTGCTCCCACAGTATGCTAAAAATATAAGCACAAAAAGAATTTTTGGTTTAAAGCTTTGAGAAATGAACATGGAACAACTAACTAATAGCTAAAATGTGTTACTGAGACCCATAATGGAAGCAAAGAATAGTAGCACTGCAACCTACCATGCATGCATGACTAAGGAGGGTCTGTACTCCATTCGGAGATGAAAGGCGGCAGCAGAAGAAGAATAGCTATTGAAAATGTAGAGACTAAAACCAAGGAGTAATGTTAAATGATAATCATGCAAAAACGTGAATCATTAGCAAATAGATAGTATTTTGTTAAAAATATAAACATAAGATATATGTTTACACAATGAAGAAAAACACACAAATATTAAAAATAAAAAGTAGATCAAATGGAATAAGAGATGTGCTTTTCAAAAACTAGGATATGAATACCTAATGAAATAATGATTTTAAACAATAAAAGCGAAGGAAATATATATATATATATATACAATAAAGAAGTAATAATGATGAAATATATAATGGTTATGAAAAGAAATAATGAATCTACAGTAAAGTATAGTAGGAAAGAATAAGAGGATGTAGTAAAGATGAAAAAAGTTAGCCAAGAAATTAAGCAAGGAAAAGTAGAAAGAAATAAAAGTAAAACGGTGGAAATTAAAAATTAAACAGGTCAAGTTCCTTCAGCTGCACATTCTAATAGGAGATGAGAACCAGCAGAAGTATGCCTTCCATCACTGTCCTTTCCAAATCACAGTCTGTGACTGGCATTTACTGCCAATATAGTACCTTGCAGTGTATGGCAGGGGGGGTCTTTGAGCCTGAGGAATTAAGACCGCCTGGCTAGTGCAGTCGCCACGAACTGTACAGGTTAGAGTTTTCTTTTTGCCCCCGACAGAAGAAAATCCACATCTTACCAAGTATTTGAACCCGGGTCTCCTGAAGGAGAATCTGGCATTCTAGCCACTCGGCCAGCCGCTCCTCCAAACCCCTGTGACGCTTATATGGCCAAAATGTTTAATTTTTCGAGGCATGCTGTATATTGGCCAGTTTTCTTCAATGCTTGGACCCATGAATGTCAGTATTTTTTTTTTCTTATTGGTATCCAGAGTAAAATTAGGATATGTAGATTTGTCATGTATCACATTTTACTTCATTCAGTGACAAGAAGGGAGCAGAGAGAATTGCAAATGACAAAGTTGTATCATACAAGATGAAAAGAAAGAAGAGAGCATTCTATATTTGTACTCTCAGTAGATTTAAAATAATGCTTCTCATTAGCAATGTATCTACTTTTCTTTCAAAGGTTGCAATTGTTTATGACCCAGCCACAAGTCTATTTCTTTGGTACTGGATCTTTTCTTTTCACAATGGCATAATATTTCCACCACTTCAATATTTTAAATTATTCATGCACAAACTATACTATCTTGAGAACATTAACAGAAATAATGATTGAAATGAAGTCTATATTTGTGCTTTATTGACTACACTAAAAAATTTAATCAGGTGAAACATGAAAAAAAAGTAATGAAAATATTGGAAATTTTAAACATTGGTAAAGATATAAGGATATAAGAACAACAAGGGTTAGAATTAAATTGTAAAAAGACACAGATTATGGTCGTCACTAGGAAGAACGAAATACCACAGCGTAATATACAAGTAAATGGGAATATTCTTCAACAAGTGAATAGGTACAATTATCTCGGAACAGTGATAACATCTGATGGGAGATGCCTGGAAGAGATTAGAACAAGAATCGCCATGGCAAAAGTAGCCTTTAGCAAGATGAAAAACATACTGACCAATAAAAAGATGTCAATTGAAACGAGAAAAAGAGTGTTGAGGTGCTACATAGAACCTGTACTTTTATATGGATGTGAAGCTTGGACAATGAGCAGCCAGGCTGAAAAACATCTGATGGCTGTAGAAATGTGGTTTCTGAGGAAAATGCAAAGAATACCATGGACAGCCAGAAAGACCAATGAACAAGTCCTTCAAGAAACAAATGAAGATCGTAAACTGATCAGAGACATTAGACGTAGACAGTCACAATTTTTTGGACATGTTATGAGAAGAAATGATTTGGAGAACTTGGTGACAACTGGTAAGATCGAGGGAAACAGACCAAGGGGAAGACCTAGAAACAAGTATCTGGATGGCTTGGCCTTGTGGCATGGTCGAGACAGAAACACGACACTGATCCACGACTCTGGTGATCGAGTGAGATGGCAGAACATGACCGCCCACGCTTACCGGCATGGCACATGATGGATGGATGGATGGAAAGATATAAGAGTTTTTTGTTTTTTTTTATTATCGGCAATCAAAAAAGCAGATGTTAGAAGTAACACCCAATCTGGAACTCTTCAACATATTAAACAAGCTGTTGGACAGGGTTGTATACTATCATCTGATTTGTTCAGTTTCTACACCAAAATTATAATGAGATTCATACAAGACATGCCAGCAACATCGGTTGTTGGACATAATGTATACGATGTGCATTATGCTGATGATATTGTTTTGGTCATGGCAAATGAACCACAATTACCAGAAGCTCTCGAACATGTATTGTCCATGTAAAGTCAGGCAAAGTCGATTTACTTGGCAACACAACAAAGTACTCACTAAAGTGGCAGCCATAGTGGATGTAAGGATGTGGCAGGCGAATGGTCTCAGTAGTTAGGGGTCTTGCCTTGGGTTCAATTTTCATTAATCACAGGAAGCTATTTTTTTCCCAGTCAGCTCAGCTAGTGATAATCCAGCATTCTTAGTTCTTTCTTGGGAAGATGCAGTAAAACTCAGTGCATTGAAGTCAATCCTCTTACCTTTGACCTTAACTTTTAACCATTTTGAGAAGAAAGCTGATGGAGGAGTGAGCCGATACCTCACCTCATCATACCATGACTTGGTTCATGTATAGACTTCATACACAGCGGTATCTGCTATGCTTTGCCTGGGAGGTGACAAGGCAGATGGAAGGAACTCACTACAGTTATTACAAAAGTTGTCAAATGGAGATGGAACTTATTGGAGGCTCAGAAATAAACTCCACAATCCGACTTCCTGTTTTGCTTAGCTTCTTCAGTTTTAGTTTCCAATGAGTGTAATGACTTTTTTATGTGTTGGTTATGTACAGTTTCATTGATGTTGATCTGAACAGAAAGTATTATACTCTACAGGCAACAGAATGGCATCATCTGGCTGAAGAGTTCTCAAATCGGGTGGATGAAGCTGTGAATCTCCTTCTGAAACTCGTGACGGGTCCCAACAAGTCCTTCATGTGTGACATGTATTCATATCTGTGGGACCTTGTCAGCATACTCAAAATTTGCCGGGCATTTGTCCAGTGGATAGGTATTTTGAGGGCACTGTGTTGTAGTCTTTTTGAAAGTATAATTTTGTTAGAATATATGCCAGTTAGGGTAGGTTGAGATCTTTCAGATAAACCACAAATGCAAACTATATATAGTCAATAGTAGGTGTGGTTTATCCCTAAATGCCATTAAGTAACATTGATCTATGACAAGGAAAGTAAAAGACAAATTGGTAAAAAACATGTTTGTGTGTGTGAGATAGAGAGATGTGAGATAGAGCGATCTCCACAATGACAATTACATAAAAAAATGCAAAACAAAAAAATACCCCCTAAAAACAGAGGCTTAGAAAGAGAAAGGAATTATAAAATGTTAAATAAAAAAAATTATGCAGGCTGTATTCTTAACTTTTTTTTCTTTTGACTAAGACTTTCAATCATTTTAAAAGATAGTGTTCATCTTGAATCAGAAAAATTGGCCCATTAAAGAGGCATTTTTTTTGTATATGGAACAAAATTCATAATAGTTTGTTGACCAAATCAGGGGGCAATTATTAGAAATTTCTGTATGAACTAAAATTAGTGTCCGCTAAAAAAGAAAGTAAATGGGAACTTAAAAGAAGCACATATAGGATCAGTACCTTCTTATCATTTGAAACTTACTGCACATACCAGGAGGACTGAGCTATTTTACTCCGCCCTTCGTCCACCTCAGGGGAATGCGTTAGTGTAGCTGATAGGGAGCTGTGCTGATGGGCTCAGTCGAATGAGGATTCGACACCAGCGTTCATTGTCTGCTGACAGTGGAAAAGACTGGCCATCCATTCCTTTGTGCATTCAGGCCTACAAAATGTTATGGCCCTAGCATTCTTCAGAGCATTTTTTTAATGTTTTGGCCACCCCTCTAGTTTTAGTGGTAGTCAGGAATAGCATAGGTTTCAATTGACATGGACTGAATGCAAAAGGCAGTCAATAATCATGCAGTGATTTTGAGGTGGCAGTTTCTTCACAAATATAAGAGCTATAAAGGGAGTTTTAATCATTATCATAATTTTTAAATTGTTAAACTGATTAAACGACATTGATTTTTAAATTAATTGAAGAAATTTCTCTTTGTTTTCGATTGCATGCAGATAAAGAAGAAGTAACGAAAGACTCCCTAAAATAAACCTTTCCTTTCAAGAATAACCAAAATTAAATGCCATCACTGTGTCTCCTGATATCACATCTCTGATTACCTGCATGATTGTGACATATAAAACTGGTAAAATAGTTCAGATATAAAACTGATATAGTACAAAATTAATGACTCAGATTTCAACAATTTTTAATACGCTACCAAGCAGTGGTAACAAATTCAAACTGCTAAAGAGTTAATGTTAGAACCTGGGGTATTTCATTGTTTCAGTGCTTATTTGTCGTACATAGTGTATGTAAAATGTGGTGTTCAGAATAGAACATTATGGTGGAAGTACAATTGACAGTGTTGCCTTACAGATAACAAAGTAGCATGCCATAACATGTGGCAACAAATTTGTAATTGCATAAGTGAATATATAATTTTGTAACCACACATTGCAGGAAATACGTGAATTAAGAAAATGGTTGATGGGAGCTGTCATTACACACTTATGTTTTAGAAGACAAATTGTATTTGCAAGGCAGTTTAGGAACAAGGCTCTGAACAATTAAACATATTTACACATTTGAGACAGTCTGCTGTAAAATGTTAATAGGAATTGGAATGTTGATCACAGAGAATTCCTGCAAAGATGGAGGAGTCTTTTTATCAAAAATGTTTAAGTTTGATGTTTGTAGGGTATGGGCAAAAGACCATACAAGACTTCTAATGTACAACATAGGAACTGTGAGAGCTGGAGAGACAGTGTGTCCTGTACAATGGAACAGTTGTCAAAACATGTTTTGATGGTCATACATGGTAACTCAGGCAAGATAAAAACAAATTGCTGCTTTGCTGTAGAAAGACAGCTCAACTGTCCTTTTTAAGGCCAGTCAGGAAGAGGAAAGTGACACGTGTGTTTACGAGTTGCCCTAATGGGGAAGAGGAAAACAATACATGTGTGTTTGCGAGTTGCCCTAATGGGGAAGAGGAAAACAATACATGTGTGTTTACGAGTTGCCCTAATGGGGAAGAGGAAAACAATACATGTGTGTTTACGAGTTGCCCTAATGGGGAAGAGGAAAACAATACATGTGTGTTTGCGAGTTGCCCTAATGGGGAAGAGGAAAACAATACATGTGTGTTTACGAGTTGCCCTAATGGGGAAGAGGAAAACAATACATGTGTGTTTACGAGTTGCCCTAATGGGGAAGAGGAAAACAATACATGTGTGTTTGCGAGTTGCCCTAATGGGGAAGAGGAAAACAATACATGTGTGTTTACGAGTTGCCCTAATGGGGAAGAGGAAAACAATACATGTGTGTTTACGAGTTGCCCTAATGGGGAAGAGGAAAACAATACATGTGTGTTTGCGAGTTGCCCTAATGGGAATACATAAACATTATGCCCACCTTGCATTGGGGTCTGTATACATTTCTTACTGATGTTGGAGAAAATATTGTTAGAAATATAGCTCTGTACAAAAAGACATCACGTCAGCTTTGGATATTTATTGCCCACAATGCATTGACCATCATATACTGATCTTGTTTAATGCTTTATTTTTCAGCTAAAGGACTTGCAACACACCCACTGGCACAACAGACATTTAGCTGTGTCACATGTAGGCATTTGGCATTTCTTGTCTCCTTATCTGCAGTAGTTGGATGTCATTTAATGTGAAGTTTTGTATGTTTTTTTTTTTTTTAAGTACAACTTTCCCATCCTATCCAGTCCCTGTTAATAAAACTCTTTCCAAGCAGGTCTGAGAAGTTGTGCTGTTGATTTTTCATATTCCCAGCAGGAGAGTTAAGCATTTCTGGGGAAGTTAGTGAGTTGGTGAAACTCGTCTGTGAAATGAACAGAAAAAAATAGTAATGTAATCAGTACTGCAAGGTGATATTTGCCATGCATGAAATTCATAAAGAATACTGACATGCATATTTACATTTATAAAGAGATCTTCTCAACATAAAGATAATTGTAAAGTTGTCAAAGCTAGGAAATGTGCAGTTGTGCAGAATTATAGTGGGGATTACCTTTTACTGCAGTAATTGATTGGTCATTTAACAAACCATGTGTAGTTGTTTCCATCTTGTTTGTCTTCATAGCTGACATATATACATAAATTAAACATCTGTTTTTATTGTTAGTTGGCATATATGCATCAATCTGACATCTGTTTTTATTGTTAGCTGGCATATATGCATCAATCTGACATCTGCTTTATTGCTAGCTGGCATATATATACAGACGTCTGTCATCTGTTTTTCACAATGTAAAAATTATTTGTTTTTTTTTATTTTGGCCATAAACTTAAATAGGCAGCTACTACTTATCCCCTAATAATAAAACTATACAGGTAGAATTATTAGCTTTGAAGTAACAAAATGGGGGGGGGGGGGGGGGGGGGGGGGGGGTTTCCTTACAAGCTAATAATACACATTTGTATGTAGCATTTTATTCAACAGTTTCACCAATTTTCTGTCATTTTTATTCTAAATTTGCTGCTGAAAACTCCATGCAGTGTTTCATTAAGACTTCTTAATTAGTGTACAGTTAAAAATGGTCTGCCTTCCTCTGTTTGGAAGTATTGATTTATACAATGTATCTGAATCGAACATTTGCAAAGTATTGCCTTCAGTAGCTCAGATTTGGTATGTGAAACCAACACATAAAATAGCTGAGAATCATAAGATGGCTGTTATCAGGAGACTTATCTTGCAGTGAATATGACATTAAAAATATCCCTTTATTTTGAGATAATGCTGACAAAATTGTCACTGAAGTTTAATGAAAGAATGTAAAATTTGCTTTCAAGCCTATACAATTAGACAGCTTAGACTGGCTGCCTCATTTATGTATATGTCATATTCATTGGTTGCTCTAATCCACAGTGGGATTTTTTCTAAAACGAGGCAAACATCTATTGCACTAGTACATGGGCAACATTTATTTAGCAAGGCAATACTTTACACATGAATTTGTCTTTACTCTCCTGCTGCCAGTCTAAATTAAATAATCTGGCACCCCATGAAATGTATAGCCTGCTCAGAATTTCATAAAATCTTCCGGTAATAAACTTTTCCTGCCCAGAATATTTATTTTAGAGAGAACATTTCTGTTGGAAAGATGTGATTTCATTCAGTCTAAATATTGTAATATTCAGAAAGATTGTGATTTGATTGTCTGAATATTGTAATATTCAGAAGGATTTTGAGTTGGTTCAGTCTGAATATTGTAGTATTCAGAAAGATTGTGATTTGATTCAGTCTAAATATTGTAATGCCCAACCAGGTGAAATTTTGAGCAAGCATATGTGAGTTTTATACAGGCCTACTGTTTTTGAAGGCATTGCCATTGTCAAATGTATAATAAGTTATTTCTTTCTTATTACATTACACAGAGCAAGTTTCCACCAAATTAATCTATGTAAAATATACAAACTCACTGTCGTGTTTATGCTTTGCATGTTTTTATTTATCTTATGTTTTCCTGTATTCTGTTTAGTTTTTATTTGATATTGTGTTAAAATGTAACACTGCTAGACTATCCTGGCATTCAAAAGAATTATTATGGTTGGCATAAATATATTTCTAATATATGATAGTTATT
The DNA here is from genome assembly GCA_014155875.1 of Cepaea nemoralis. NCBI lineage: Eukaryota > Metazoa > Mollusca > Gastropoda > Stylommatophora > Helicidae > Cepaea > Cepaea nemoralis. Next base: position 631,031 of record JACEFZ010008130.1, read on the forward strand.
TACAACCAGTGCATATTTTTTTAGCAGCCGTGAAAGTAAGCGAAATTGGCAATGGCTTCAGAAAACAGTAGGCCTGGTTATCTGGCGAAAGTTGTACTGAAATCTTTTTGTATGTTTTTTTTTTGTGTGGCTTGCTAAATATATAAATAGCGTTTGCTTAATTTTATGTTTCTTGTTATTTCTACATGTAATTATATATGTATGGATTATACATTTATATATAAAAGAGATAGTTTTTCATAAATATAAAACATCAAATCTAAATGATTAGGCACAGCAATTTTATAATGTTATTTGAATGAGCAAAGGACCACTTCTTGTTTCCATGTATGAAATATTGTAAAGTAAGTCTTAAGTAATAAGCTGATGTAGCATGCCAAGTTATCATCATGTAAAATGTACTTGATTATTGTACTGTTTTGTGTTTGTTGCTCCTTGTGGGCTAATCAGGTCCCTTTTGTATTTTCCTCTTGACAAATGCAGGGTTTTCGAAAGGATATAAGGAAGCATTTATGAATGGTGACCAGGAGCCTTGGGTTTTCAGAGGAGGTCTTCAGGCAGAGCTGCAAGTATGTATGACAGCGCAGGTGGACCATTGGAGAATGTTAAATACAAAAGCCACTTTTTGACTAAAGCACACTCATTCACTGCTTGACAACTGGTTAAATCAAATTGTGGAATATGTTTTTTATGTGTTATGTTTATTTTGAGACTGACATCATTTAATTTTTCAAGATAAACCTGAGAAGCTTGAACTCAGACCGGCCAAATACATATTAATCACATCTTTTTTTTTCCAGCTACTGCTCACATTTATTGCACCAATATCTCAGAAGCCCCAAACTTTCTCCAGCCTGGCAAGGTTACTCAGACATTTCAGATCTGGCTGTGATTTGTCAAAACACACGGTTGTGTTTTGTAGCATTCACCATCTCCTGCCGCGGTTGATGTGGTGGATCTGAAGTGTGCAGTACTTTCTCTGACTTGTAAGGCATGTCAATTCAGAACATTAGTCAGTGTTTCTGAGCTGGCATGGAAACCTAAAAAAATGAATGTTCTTTCAAATAGTAATGTTTTGAATACAGAACAGTACTTTGTCATTGAGATCAGTTTTATCAAATTATATTCTTGTTTGGCACATGTTAATTATGAGTTTAAAAACTCATCCTAAGTGTCTTTGACACATCAGCAAATTGTTGTACATTTTAATTATAAAAATGATATTCTGCCCGTTGGTAACAGCCACTTGTATATGATTGTTATAAAAATACCACCAACTTATCAGGCACAGATGTCCATACTTTTATGGTGATATCAGCACCAGAAGCATTATATAATGTAGCATGCAATTAATGTGTTCTTATGATTTCAGTGGCCATGTAACAAATGTTTACTGAATTTGTTATGAGAGCACATGAATTGTTTGCTCCTGTTTCCAACACGTTAATTACGAGGTAAAAACTAATTCTAAGTGTCTTTGACTCATCAGCAAATTGCTGTATTTTGTGTTAATTATAAAAGTGGCATGTGTCACAGGGCAAATGAATCAATAAGACTGGTAGTTTGTAGATACTTATTGGCTTGAAAGAACATTCGTGGTTTTTGATTCCTGGTATGCAGATTAGCTTTTGGGATCAGATTTATTTTCCAAATGTCAGATTCAAAATAGAAAGCTCTATTTTTATGTGTTGTTAAAGTATTCCTGTCCACATTACAGTGTTAATCTTCTTTTATTAAGCTAAATGTTGAACCTGCTCATGGTAAATATTGACTATTACATACATGGATGTCAGAAGCAATTGTAAAAAGATAAGACAAATAACTGCAGCTGTGATTGCAGTTAAAATTTATTTGTTTGCATAAATATCATATTTACCACGAGATGTCATCCATATGAAATCTCCAGTTAGATGCTGATTTAGTCTGTAAGGCCAAGTTAAATCCCCATAATCTTGAAAAACTTCTTTCTTTCATAACTTTAATGTGTAAAGCAAATGTTCAGCTGGTCCCAGAAGATAATTGTGCTTAGAGCTTGATAATTGTTCAGAATTGAGTTTTCTTACAGATTGATGAGTGATACAGCTCCGCTGTTTGGTTGCCTTGCCATCACACCAGCGCATAGGAAACAAATTTTACATTGCAGGTTTACAAATGCTTCAGTCTCCTGTTTCGTGAATAATTTAAGCTTGCCATTTAGAGCACTGTGTACTCGTCACTGTATTAGTTATCCTGTACATGAATTTACACAAAATATAATTGAAAAAAGGAATGACGAGCAGATACAGGTGAATGTTTCCACCAGTCTTTATATAAAACAAAAACAGGCATGCTTGGATAGAAAACTAAAATATCACAATTGCAAATAAGTAATCCATATCATCATCATGATTATGTGCCTTGCCGACTGACATGTGTGATCAGGCTTATTCGCTGTAACCTTCAGCGTGTATACATTTCTTCTGCGTTCGTCCGGAGAGTTTTTTGGCAGTGATTACGTTGTGCCTGTTTACAGCAGAGCTGTGATATTGCGCCTTTAGGCCGACACATTCAACTTCTGCGGGCATTTGTTGACCAGGTTAATCTTCCTGGGTGTTTCGAAGGACATTTGACTCTCATTCTGACGTAATTACGTTGTGCCTGTTTACAGCAGAGCTGTGATATTGCGCCTTTAGGCCGACACATTCAACTTCTGCGGGCATTTGTTGACCAGGTTAATCTTCCTGGGTGTTTCGAAGGACATTTGACTCTCATTCTGACGTAATTACGTTGTGCCTGTTTACAACAGAACTGCGATATTGTGCCTTTAGGCTGACACATTCAACTTCTCCGGGCATTTGTTGACCGGGTTAACCTTCCCGGGTGATCAACTTTTGTGTTGACACCTTTCCGTGCCATGACACAAGACTGTTCTCTCACTGTCTTTCTCTTTCTCTCTTTCCACAAGTCTTTCTAGTTGTCATAAAGTGTTCCAGTTTGTCTCTTTTTTATGATACGGCTAAAAAATTACGACAGCCTCTTTCTGATGTTTCTAATAAGTTGTCTCTGTGTCTTAGCCTCTCTCAGAACACCCCAAGTCAGAGTAACAAACAAATCCATAATTTGTAATACTGTATAGTTTTATGGGGTATATAGCACCTCATCATCATCATGTGCCATGCCGGTAAGTGTGGGCGGTCAAGTTATGCCATCTCACTCGATCACCAGAGTTGTGGATCAGTTTCATGTTCTTGTCTCAACCGTACAATGTGGCCAAGCCATCCAGGTATTTGCTTCTCTACCCTCCCCTTGTTCTCTTCCATTCTTCATATAGTATCTATCAGCTGTCCGATGGTCAAGTTTTTTAGTCAGACCATGGAGTCACATAATTGAACATACAAACTGATCAAATTATAGTGGTATATATTGTGCTAGCTTTACAAGACATGTAGTTTTCCTCTAAATCATAAGTTAGAAAAGGGGCTACAGGAAAAATAATGCATATCACATGAAAGAAAATGTTTGTACTGAATGTAAACTTGCCAAGAGATCACAACAACAACAGCAAAAAAATGCTAGTGTTGACTGCAGCGTCCTGTAAAGGATATGCAACTAACTTTTTATCTGCTTTATAACTTCTTTTGAAGTTTCATTCATTCATCATCATCAAGTGTCATGCCAACTGACTCTCCACAGAGCTCGGTCTTTGGTTTTCTGGATCAACTCTACCGTTGACATTCCTCCATCCACCGTCGCAATCCATCCAGCATCGTTTCTCTTGGTCTGCCTCTGCCTCTCTTCCCCTCGATCTTTCCAGTTGTCACGATGTTCTCCGATGCCTCTCTTCTCATCACATGACCAAAAAAAGTTGTTTGTCTCTTTCTTATTGTTGTATATAATGTTCTAGTTTCATTAGAAACTTACCAAACCCAACACCCCACATTGCGCCAACGGCTTCGGGCGGAAGAGCACAATTGGGAGGGTACAAGCCTTATCCTGGTGTGAGGAAATGCACCCTAAAGACTAAATGTCATGGCAGGGCAGATAAGGCCCTAAGCCTTGGTTGGTAACTGGTTAGGATCGAAGCTCTGACAGGCGGACAGTTAGAACATTGATTTGCTGATCTGGCAGCTTCTGCAGCTTGTCTTGTTCCAGATGTATTGGTGTCACCTTTCCTCTGGAGTAAACTAGACAGGCTGAGAGAGGGATCATGCTGCATAGGCAACACATGGTCTCTAAATTCAGCCCAGGCTTTGTGTTATGGAGAGATAACCCAATTTTACAAACTATCGTCTGTCAAGAAGGCAAGGTGCCAGTCAGTCAGTCAGTTTCATTAGCCTCTTTCAGGCATTCAACTTAACAATAGTTACTTTGGAAGTCCAAGAAATTCGCAACATTCGTTTCAGGAACCACATCTCTGTTGCTTCCAACCTCTTCCTAATTTGTTCATTTACATTCCAAGATTCACAGCCATAAAGCAAAACAGGTTCTGTATAGCACCTTAGCACTCTCTTTCTTACATTCAATAATATTGACTTATTGCATAAGATATTCTTCATTTTCTGAAATGCAGACTTTGCTTGCCCTATTCTGCTCTTAATCTCTGTTGTGCATTTTCCATTTGATGTTATAAATGTCCCTAGATATTTACAACTATCCACTTGGTGAAGAATTTTCCCTTCTATCTCTATTTCATATTTGGGTGTTACCTGTTTCTTTGATATCACCCTGTTACTGTTTTCTTGATATTCAAGGAGAGTCCTTTCTTTGCATTTTCTGTTACTACAATGTGCAACAGTTGTTGTAAATAAGGAGAGTCTGGCATATGAGGTTACAACCTCCAGCATGAGAATGGAGGTGGAAGCAGTCACAGTGGCATTCCGTTGGTTGGAGGAGACCACTGTAACACACTTTGTATTCATTACAGTTCAAGGAGTATGCTTAGTAAGGTGGAGAAAGAAATGTGGAATGGCTCACCTCGCCTCAGAGGTCACAGATTGCAAGAATTGTATGGATATTTTGCCCTGGCCATGTGGGAGTGCGGGGGAATGAACAAGCTGATAGACTGGCAGGGAATGCACCTCTTGGTGGTAGATTATCTATGGACAAGGGGGGTTGGTCGTGTGCCTGTGGGACCAGGTGGAGAAGGAGAAATAGATTGAAAACCTGTATGTGGAAAGGGTGAGATTGTGGGGAATTGACAAGGGTTCTGGTAGAATCTCAAAACTGAGAGGGAAAACCAGGAGAACTTTTAATCAGATAGCGGTGGGAACGATTAGTAGTGTGACTCTTCGCTGGCTGTTGAACAAGGGTACGGAGTGCATATGGTAATGTCCTGAGTGCAGTGATGTCAGTTCTTAGCTCAATGATTAGTAGTGTGACTCTTCACTGGCTGTTGAACAAGGGGACGGAGCGCATATGGTAATGCCCTGAGTGCAGTGATGTCAGTTCTTAGCTCAACTCAACTTATAATTTAATTCTCAACCTAGTTGCTCACTGTGTACCATTACAGCATGCTAAAATCTGATTGTAGAATGCTTCTAGTTAAGGAGGGCACACGTATCTTGCTGTAGATATGCCATTTGTAACCCCCCAAAAAGTTTGATTGTGGATGCATTCAGTACTTTTCTTATGATACATTTTGACAGACGTAGCTTTATAGTCGACCTCTTCGACATTTTGTAATAAACTGAAATGTATGCACTTTCATCAGACACAGGGCACGTAATTTTGATGGACATTTCTGGTAGGTTTGTCCTCCCTTACCACCTACCTGCAAGACACTACATTTGTGTCTCTTTATTTGTCTGGTCTTTACCTTTTGACATGTCTGACTAACTAACTAGCTATACTACTATCAATATAATTCTTGTGGAGAGGAGCATGGGAACACACAATGACTTCTACCGTGACACATTTCAATGGCAATATATTTAGTCTCATTTATATGTGACCAGTAGAGTATACAGTTAGTTTAACACAAAAAATAAACTATGGTTAAGGAATTTATAACATTCTTGGTGTTGCTAGGAGGATTTTAAAAGGGCTAATAATTGTTAGTATTTGTATTTAGAAATTCTTGAAACATTCAGACTGCACAATAATTGTTAATGTTCGGGAATTCTTGCAACATTCAGACTGCACAATAATTACTAGGAAACTGAAGCATTAAATTAATTTAGGAAATGCTGCTGTGTGAAACGGCATAAGGCTTGGAACACAGGAGCTGTACATTGGTGTGCTGAAACTTTTTTTAAACAAATTTCTTTCAAGTTTTCAAGATCTGAGATTTTGGTGCAATATTGTGCTCAGTGGTTGATGGTCACACCCCTGTAAGTCTGAATTATTGTGTGCAATTTAGAGCTATTATTTCAAAAGTTCTTGTCAGAATTAATTTATATTTCCACAGGAATTTCAGTATCTGTTTGTTTCTTGTTTGATGCCCAAGATTGTTTTCTTTCTTACATTGATTTTGAATACTTTGCAGCGGTTGTTACCAATTGACAGTGCCCACGATCTGTTTTATATCAAACCTCCAGACTATATTGTGACCAAGATGTTCAATTTGCGGACATACAGGCCTGAAGATGAGGTAAATCTTTTTTCTGCTAAAAATGTTCTTCTTGTAATAGTAATGCAATGTGCCATAGATGATTATGTCTATCCACAGCCTTCTGACTTGTGTACTGTCTGACATTTCTGATACCACTGACCCAAGCCATGATGTCAAACTGTCCAGCATCTTGTCTCTTTGTCATGGAACTGTCTTCTGAGAGGAAGTAACTAATTCTGTTTGTGAATTAACTTCTGTCAAGATATTGGCACTAGACTTGTTATCTATCCACAATGTTCTCATGATTCTTATATAAAACCACATTTCTGCAGCTCCCACATAATTCCCCACTAGTCTTCTAATTTTCTGAGATTAGCTTTTGTGCATCAGGATATAACTCTTAAGAATTCATTTCCTCCCTCGATTGACAAAGATAAATTACAGACAGTATTCTTCATTTTGTGAAACGCAGTTTTTGATTGAGCTATTCTATGTTTAACTTCTTTAAAACATCTTCCATCTGCTCGCTGTACACATATGAGATAAGAGAGTAGTGTGTCGTGCTAAATGGCTAGTTTTTATGTCACTATTGTCACAGAATAGACCAAAAGAAATTTTTTAAAGTGGTGTTGATAGTAAGGAAAAGAAGGTAGTGGGACAACCAAGTAAAGTACTGATTATATTTATATTATGTCATTAAATATGATGAAGTTCCTCAAAGTATTCTGCTCATCTGATCATTGGTCATCATCATAATTTTGGTCATTCTTTAATGTTGGTGGGTCTTTCTTATTACGATTTTGATAAACCCACTTGGTTATAATTTCTTGCTATTTTCTCTGAGGTTTCCTTTTGTTAATGCTTTTATCTCCTGCTAGGCCATCTAAATATTGTCCTTTTTCCTCCCTTATTTGCTTTATAACTTCTTTTGAAGCTTCTGTATATTTTCTAAGGCTGTGACTTTCGAAGATCTGGTTTTGCTTATGTTTAACACTGCAATTTGATGTTTTGCATTTTCTTTCTCTGTTTTTAAATGGTTTCAGGCATTATCTATGTTTAGAGACTGTGACCATAATTTATTCCTTAGTTTCTTTATTTCTGATACATCCTACGTTGCATTGATTTCCATGTTTATAAGATATTGTGCATTTCTTGAGTTTCAACCTAATTTTACTTATCAGAAGATGGTAATCCAAATCTTTGCGCCTCTAAAATGTTTTACGTCACTTAGAGACTATCTAAACTTCTTGTTATTACAGAAATAATAAGTTTGATTTTCTGCATTATTGTGTGGTGATATGCACATTGTTTTATATATTCTTGTTGCAGACTGAGTTCAGAACTGGTTGTTTATTCATGTTTGTTGGCTTGGTACATATGAATTCAAAAAATTGGCTCCTTATTCAAGTTTGTTGCTTCTAGTGGTTTGATACAGAATGAATTCAGAACAGGTTGTTTGCTGCCCGTGTAGCCTGGTACAGAATGAGCTCAGAACTGGTTGTTTGTTCATGTTTGCTACCTGAGTGACGTGGTACAAAAAGAGTTCAGAATTGGTTGTTTGTTCATGGTTCCTACCTGAGTGACTTAGTACAGGATGAGTTCATAACTGTTTGTGTGTTCATGTTTGTTGCCTGAGTGGCTTGGTTCATATGAGTTCAGAATTGGTTCTTTGTTGCTTCTGGTGGTTTGGTATAAAATTAGTTCAGAACTGATTGTGTGTTCATGTTTGCTGCCCGGATGGCTTGGTACAGAACAAGCTCAGAACTCATTGTTTGTTCATGTTTGTTGTTCAAGAGACTTGGTGCAGAAAGAGCTCAGAACTGGTTGTTCTTGTTTGCTATCTGAGTGACTTGTACAGAATGCGTTAAGAACTGGTTGTTTGTTCATGTTTACAGGATGCTGTGTATCACATCTGTGCCAAAACATGTGATGATGGCATGGATGGAACAGATATCTGTCCAGATACCCCACAGCTTTTAGGAGACAAGTATGTGCTTTTATCACTCACTTTCAGCTTTTTGTAGTGGATTGATCTTCGGGCAGCTTTACAAAGCTATACTATACAAGGGGCTTCTCATAAGTCTTTAGCCTGACCATGAAGGAGTAGGCGGAGAAAACTGAAATTTGGCACAGTGCTTATTCCTTCTCGATGTAGCCACCACTTGAATTTATGCATTTCTGCCATCTCTGCATGACCTTGAAAAGACCTTCAGAATAAATAACCTATTTTTCGAACTAAACCAGTTATCACAAGCCAGTATGACATCTTCGTCACTGTCAAAACGATTTCCTTTCAGCTGTTTTTTAAGATTTGGGATAAGAAAAAAGTCTGATGGAGCCAAATCTGGAGAATATGGTGGGTGTGGAAGAATTTCAATATTCAAATCGTTGGCAGTTTGCAGCACAAGCCGTGCTTTATGGGAGGGCGCATTGTCTTGAAGCAAAGGCAGAATTTGCGTACGCGCTATCCCTCGTTTTCTGGTCACAGCCTTTCTTAGTTTGATAAGGAGATCTGCATAGTACTGCCCATTAACCGTGTTGCCATGAAGCATGTAATCTTTCAATATGACACCTTTGACGTCCCAAAAAACAGTCAGCATCACTTTTCTTGCAGATTTTTGTGCTCTTGGCTTGACATGTGTTGGCGAGCCCGGGGTTTTCCACTGCATGCTGGCAATTTTGGATTCTGGGTCATAATGGTGAATCCAAGTCTCATCTACCGTCACCATGGTCGTCAACATGTTTTTCGACTTCCACATGTTGAGCGACTGGCCACAGCAATCAACCCGTGTTTCTTTCTGTTCACATGTCAGCAGGCGCGGGACCCAGCGGGTACACACTTTTCTCATGTTCAGTCTGTTGTGTAAAATTCTAAAAACTGTACTCTTACTCAGTTTTGCTGAATCCGATATCTCTGTAATTGTCATTTTCCTATCCTGGTCTATGGTTTTCTTCACTTTTGCAGCATTTGCATCACTGCACTCTGAGGACGGTCATCCTGATCTTGGCAGATCAGCACCTTTGGAACGGCCACACTTAAACTGCAAACACCAATTTTTCACAGAAGCATACGAAGGACAGACTTCCTCAAACACTGGCTCCATTTCCTTGTGTATTTCTGTAGGTGTTTTTCCCTGTAACATCAAGAATTTTATCACAGTTCTGGCGTCTGGTTTCTCCATTGTTCTGAAAAACTGTTGGATGTGCAGATCTGGTCAATAGGGTGTGTTGTGCCATGTACCATATTGGGAAAATCAGTTGAGGAAAATTCATAATTCATATGTCCATTACAAATTTAATTAGCTATGCATGTGCCAAATTTCAATTTTCTCCACCTACTCCTTCATGGTCAGGCTAAAGACTTATGAGAAGCCCCTTGTATATCTGTGCAAGCATTGCTGTAAATATGACCCATAACAAATACTGCCTTAAGGGCACACAATCTTACAGGATATCTCTAGCTCATGCTATAACTATGTGAGATAGCCAGTTCCCTTTCTTTGTTATATTTTTCAGTGTACCAAGGCTATCTGATTGGTTAGTCAAGCCACAGTGACAGTCTCTGCTGTCATCTGTATTACTATATCCACTCAGTGGGAAGAGAGGCATTAGAATACATGGTGATCATCACAAAGATCAGCTATAGAAGAGGTAGAAGCATTCAGAGAGAAAGGATACTGGATAGCCTAAGATGGTGGCATAGTGGAGTGTCAATAGAATTGATCCAGAAGATCCGAGGACCAAGATCTGTGGAGATAACTTGAAGGCCAATGCCATTTGACAAGACATATGGTGATGATGAGAGATATATTTGATTTTTATCATGCTCTCATTTCATTTGCAGTCTCTTGTGTTTTAACTTTCTTGTGATAGTAAAGATAATCCCCTGACAAGAATCAATAAGCCCTCACATTTACTGGTTTATGGTGTATATCACACGAGTTTAAGGTATATTCCCCAGCTCTGTTGCGTACCAGATTGATTTCTTCCCAGAAAAACATGTCAGGAAAACATTCTGCCACTGTAGGGGATTGATCTTCAGGAAGTAATGTTTCATAAAGCAATGAACTGACCATTAGACTACTGCGGTCTGTTTCTGACAGTACCAAGGTTATATGGTTAGAATAATCATATGGCAGCTACTACTCTACACATACACAACAAAAGTAGAAGGCACTTTTACACACTTTTAAAGCACATTGGGTAGTAGACCCATACTTTTTTTATAGACCAGTTGACACTGAGTGAATGATGTGATCAGTACCATGCCGGCCACCTTTAATTCACGAGATACTTCCAGGTACCCATGTTAGCCTGGATCGACCTGAGAGCCCAGATCAATCTCTGCCTCACTTGGGATTCAAACATATACTCAGTCATGACATGATTAGTGGCCAGCTCCCTTCATTGCTGCCTTTCCTACCCAGAAAGGTCAGGGCATGGTTCTTTTGATCTACGCTTTTAAATTTCAAGTACAGGTCTGCATGGGTAAGAATGTGTGTTCTTAAACATCCATTATGCTGATGCCAAGGTAAGGGGTTCAACCCCTACACCAGACAGCTGGACTAAAATGTTGACCTGTCATCCTTGACTTTGGGATGTAAATTACAAGTACCTCTGAAGTCGGAGTGGGTTCACCTGATGGCGAGGGACACTGTTAATAGGGAAAGCTAATCCACACTAATCAAAATTCAATCCATGACTACTATAAATAGTGCGTATGGACTACGCTTGAGTTCAAAGCGAGCGAGCGTTAAAAAAAAAAAAATTTCAAGCTGCTGTGGAAATTTTAACACCTGTAGCTTGCACAGAGGACCTCCTTATGGTTTACCTTTATCCAAGAAGGCTTAGTTTCTAATCTCACTACCTCTGAGACCAAGGAGAAGTTAATATCATTTAAAAACCAATGGCTATTGTAAAGATCTCCAGCTTTGTGCTGGGGGGAACACCTGGTAATTTTGAGTCTGTGGAGACTGCTGAAACATCTCAGTCTTGACATTAACCAGGCGGCAGTTTCATGATTAATGTATTATTAATTGCATCTGCTTTGCACATACTTACACGCACATGTGTTCACACACGCATTCTTAAAATAATCATGCACTTCTTTCTGCAGGTTGATAGGCAAAATTATAGCTCTTAGCCCAGATTATGGCTTTGTCATTGAGGATGATGTTGGAGTGTGTGGTTATGTAATAGCTGGCGTTGATGCCAGGGACCTGGCCAATAAGAGCAAAATGGCATGGTTGCCTGCAATGCGTGCAAAGTACCCTATTCCTGAGAAGAAGGAGAATTATTCTCCTGCTGAAGTAAGTGTTGTTTTGAGGTTTTAGATGTAGAAGCAATATGGGTGGATGGGTCTCTTTCTGTTTGAATCTCTTTTTCACCGTCTCTTTTTTTCTGCCTTTCTATCCCTCTGTCTGTCTGCCTGTCTCTCTAAACACACACTCTACATTCTCTTTGGTCACCTGAAAGGGTGAAAGAAGGCTAAACTGGTTACAAGTAAGAGGATTCACTTTGTAGTATCCCATAGGGCTCAGTCTTGTTTCCGTAAAGCAGCCCAGCAAAAGTTTTGAACAGTACTTTAATTCTGTAGCTCCAGCAAATTTTTCATCATTTTTTTGGTTCCTGATTTGATATAATCTTTTTGTTTCTAATTTATTATCATCTTTTTGTTTCTAATTTATTATCATCTTGTTTCTAATTTATTATCATCTTTTTCTTTCTAATTTATTATCATCATCTTGCTTCTAATTTATTATCATCTTTCTGTTTCTGATTTCAGATTTATTTATTTTTGTGTTATGTGATGTTGGCTCCATTGATATTTTTAACCACATTACAACTATGAATTCAGTTTTTTAACTACTTATATGTATAGTCCATGACCCCATGCCATAGAATAACATTAAAGGCAAGAAGATCGAATTCATTGCACTGGGTTATATCCCATATGCCTTGGTCTCTTTCCGCATGACGGCCTGCCAAAATCGTCGCACAATGCATGAACTCCGTCGCTCCAGCAACCCCCCCCCCCCCCCCCCCCCCCCCCCCCCAGGAGTCTCGGGAAAAAAACTGCACTCTTGGACCAAATGATGGAGACTGAAATTGAACCCGATATATAATATCATCGAGTACACATAACCCTTGATGACACTCAATGTTGACCTATATGATAGTTGTCTGAGAGGTCTTCAGATACACAATATTGTTGTGTGCTGTGATAGCCAGCCCCATTCCTCACCTTCACTTCTTCATTGAGAAACCTCTGCTACACATTATATAGATTGGGTTGGCTCTAAGGCCTAATGCAATTAGAACTTTACTTTTCATCTGGAACTGAAACTTAAACTTCTGTGGTTGTAAGCCAGTACACTGTCCATTGCCACATCTCCACCACTTCTTGGGACTTCTTCTTCAGGTGCCAGACATTAGTGTCCAATCCTGTCTATCATTTGATATTTTAATGAAGCAGATGTTGCTTGTATTACTGTTTGTTACCCATCTGTTTAAGCTTTCCATGTCTTTCTCTGGCTTCTTCTTCTTGTCTTGCCTATTTTCCCACATAAGTGTGATTTCTCTGTTCTGTCACTTCTAGTTGATGTGCTCCGAAAATTTCACTTGCAATTTTCTTACGGATTTGATGAGGGGTTAAAATGTAACTTATTGCATCACGTTTACCTCCCTCTGGCACGAGCTCTGTTATGTCAACAATGACCCCCAGTGGTCTCTGGGAAAATTGTGCTCACGGTCAGAACAATGATGTCCGTAAATGAACCCACAACCTTCAGAGAGCGATGCAGACAGCTTGATCTCTTCATGACAGTGGTTATATAAGAACCTGGGTGTTTGTTTTTTCACTATGATATTCTCAGCATTCTTCTCAAAGACAACATCTGTACTGCCACCTGTTTTATCATGGGATTACATGTTTTCAGTTCTCATATTGTGTATATATCACATCACGGAAGTGGAAATTCAGCAACTAATTCAGGATAATTCTCGCCCAGGTGATGTGATTATCTACACGGATGGGTCGGTGTTGAGAGATAGGAGAAGTGCCTGGGGGTTCTTAGCAAAAGCTAATGGTCGGCGTTTGGTGCAGGAGAGCCTGGCGTATCATGACACAACATCTAGCTTAAGAATGGAGGTGGAGGCAGTCAGTGCAGCTTTCCGCTGGATAGAGAACACGACACATATACACATTGTTATTGTAACTGACTCAGAAAGCATGCTGAGGAGGGTGAGAACAGGCAAGCTTTGTGCAGAGTGGCTTGCTTCGTTTCGGAGGTCATGGGTAGCAAGCATCACCTGGATCTTTTCTCCGGGGCATGCCGGTGTGCTGGGGAATGAACAGGTGGACAGATTGGCTGGCTCGGCAAAACTTGGTGGAGTATTGATGCTTGACAAGACAGACGTGGTTGCGGCCTTGTGGGAGCACGTGTACACCTCGGATAAGCAAATGGATCACCATAGTCTGGTAAGAATGAGACAGCGAGGTGTGGCGAGGGGATCTGGCCGACGATCGACGCTCAGAGGAAAGGTGAGATGGACATATAATCAGATTGCTACTGGAACTATTAGTGTTGGAACTCTTCGCTGGCTGCTGAGGATGGGGAAGGAGCGCTTATGGGAATGTCCCGAATTCTGTGATGTCGGTTCCTCAATCAATCAATCGGTTCTGATATTAATATTTATGCATGATGTACATAAATTTCATATTAAAATATTAAAGTATATTTTGATTTCCAACCCACCATTTTTAACTGTCCCCTGAGAATGTTGCATTGCCTTTTCATTAATAACCTTAATTGTTTACTTCTGTTAGGAAATTATTCAGAGTTTCCATGCAGAGCCAAGATGTGTTTCTGAAGAAATTTACTCCATGTACCCTTCCGTGCTGCGTCTGGACATTCTTCCAAGCCGTGTGGAAGACCCTGCCCTTCCACGGCGACTATTGGCCTGTGTTTTGTCAGCTTTAAAATGCAGTGGCTCACGGGGTGCCCACTGTGAACTGAACCCTAATGATAAATTTATGGTGGATTTCTACACCAAACTCGGGTTCTTCTCACTCACAACCGTTGAAGATGGTGGTGAAAGTACAGTCTATTTGGGAAGACCAATTTAAAAGTTAGCGCTATTGACTTTAAGATGGATTATTTTGTATTGTATTTTGTTTGACTATTTTTGATTGTTATTGTTTACTGTCAGTATTTGTTGTTTGTTGTAGAGAGTTGACTATTTATGGTGTTGTTAACATTGTGATGCTGTATAAAAGTCAGTTTTATTGACTGCTTGTTTATTTTACAGATAAGCTACTTGACAGAATAGGTCGTTATTTTTTACTACTATCTATAGAGTAGTTGGAGGGTAAGGGGAAAATGCTGATAGCTTTTTGTAGGATGTTTGTTTTAATATTTTGGTTCCTGTTAACCTGCCCTAAACTGTCATTTATTATATGGTAATCTAGTTTACGGAACCTAACTTGTTTGTCAGTAAGACAGATTTTTGAAGAGTTGTAAAATTGAAATACCTGGAAAGGACGTTTTTCACCATCTTGTTCTAGTCAATTTAGGTACTTAATTTGCCTGATTTTTGCAGGCAGCTTAAATTTTTTATGGTGAATTTTGCAGGATTCACACCAATAATTTTTTTTAAAGTAGAAAAAAAAAAGAATTTGAACGTGTGTATTGTCTCTGTGAACACATAGATGACAGTTTACCAATGAATCGTGGAAATAATTTGGACAAAGAACTGAGTCAACATGAAGAGCAGATAGAACAACAAACGATGAGTCTTATCTTATATTTATAAAAATGAGATTTGGTTTGCATCCTCTCAGCTCTTACTGATACATTTTGATTTTGGCCACAAAAACAGCATTCATCCAGAAACTCAAAAGATGATAGAGAAAATTGTCAGTAAATGCCAATTTTTTAATTTTTTTTATTTTTAAGTGACGATTATCAACTGGGGATAAAAATAGTAAAAATCACAGGTTTAAAAAGAAATTGTTTTTTAGGGTTTTGTTAGGGACGCTGTATTATATGTGATTAGATATTCTTGAAAAACTGTTTGTACATTTGTTTCCTTACCTACTTTTCTTTGTTGCCTTTCGTCTGTCCAGCAGCGTATTGGGCTCAAGGTGAATTCTCTATTCTAGATAAACTCTTTACTTTCTGGTCAACATGTGATCTGGTCATATGTTCCTTAGTGACTGCTCAACATTGTCTCTGCTGTGAACATATGGACATAATGGGTATTGGTCCTTGGATTTTTGTTCTGTTTCTGGCGCTTGTCATAGCTACTTGTCACAGCATTTTCAAACTTTTTCAGCTGGAGCATTTTTACTTGAGTTTATAAGGATTGTATCTTAACTGGGTGTGTTCCACTCAGCTCTGTAAGGATTGTATCTTAACTGGGTGTGTTCCACTCAGCTCTGTAAGGATTGTATCAACTGGGTGTCCTCCACTCAGCTCTGTTAGGATTGTATCTCAGCTTTGTGTGTTCCACTCAGCTCTGTAAGGATTGCATTTGAATTGGGTCTGCTCCACTTGAGGGGGAGCTCTACTTGGATATGTAAGGGCTGGTTGTATCTCAACTGAGATAACTCTACTAGAGTCTGTAAGGGTTGGTTGTATCTCAACTGAGATTACTTAAGTCTGTAAAGATTGTATCTCAACTGAGACAGTTCTACTTGTGAGGGTTGTGTCTCAGCTGAGACAATTTTACTTGTGAGTGTTGGGTTGTATCTCAGCTGAGACAATTCTACTTGTGAGGGTTGTATCTCAACTAAAACAGCTCTGCTTGAGTCTGTAAGGCCTATATGTCAACAGTCTGTGTATGGGTTGCATCTTTGCTGAGACAGCTTTACTTGTATCTGTAATGGTTGCATCCCTATGTGTGGACATATTGTCTGGTATAAACTTATTCCTCTCACTTGTCACTTTCATAGCTTATCTCAAGTATCTCTTCATGTCCGAGTTCTGCCTTAGACAGCGATTACAAGTGGGAAGATAATAACCAAGAGATGGGCGAACAGCCGTCTGTCAAAGTGTACAACAAGGGCGAGGGACAAAGAGTGCTGGAGATCCATCGCAACGAAACTTCATTGTGGAAGCAGCACCTGATTGATTGATTGATTCAACTCTATGGACTATGAGTCATCAATATAAGAACAAATAGTGCCATTGTCCTTGGAGCATATGAAGACACTATTATTGGAGCATATATTTCCCCTGACCAAATATAGCAAGAGAAACTGATATAGTCAGTATGTCAGTACTCTAACAAAGCTACCACAGTTCTCAACTACAAAGCCATCTGTTATGTCTCTCTCATGTTAGTAGAATTCATAAAAACAATGCTGTTTTTAACAAAGCCATCCATATTTTACGTACTGCAAAAACAGCCAACAGTTATCTTTATGACAAAGCATTTTAATAGCAAAACGTGCCAGTTTGGATTTCTTAATCGTGGCAACACTGTTACTGTTTTATAGTCTTTTGCTTTAGATTTCTGCTGATAGATTGCCGTGACAGACATTGCACTTGAAAATGTGAAAATGACAACTAACATATCATGGTTCTACCATAAGATATTAGCTCCATATTTCTTTTTTTATCGTTATTATTTATGTGGTTGCTTGTAAGTTTACTATTGCTGCTGAATCATACATTACTGAGGCTAGCTGCTGGTCTGTGACTACACATCACCTGTTTCTGTAAGTCAGTGTTTATAAGTTAATTATCTGACACTTCTTATCCAGGCGAGCGTGCACACGCAGACACACATACACACCACATAACACAATGCTCACAGACATATTAGATAATGATAGTCCCAGATGGCGTGAAATTTTAGGGCTCTACATGTGCTAAACCATGGCGTAATGAAGTACGGTTGTCAGTTTCCATCCACGCTACATTTTATTTCCCAAAAATTCTGAAAATTATCTGGTATGCATTTCATGATGTTGGGTTAGCCCCAGTGACGTAAAAGTTGGGGGAAAATGTCTGCCACACCGACACTTATTATTTATGTATGTATGTGCGTACGTATGTACGCACGCGCACACAGACACACACACACATTTTCTGGTAGAGGCCGAAAAGTAGAAAAGACAACTGTAATGATTTCTGAGAGACCGGCTTAGATGTGATTTAGGGTTTGAGACTGAAGCATGTATGGATCCTTGTCAATAATGATGGACAGTTCTTGAAAACCAGCTAACCAGACAGTTGGTGGCTGAGGAGTTCATCACATCTGAAGAGAACAGGTTTAGCTTTTATCTGTTGGAGATAACATCAAAACATATAGTGTACACTATTTTGCGGCCAACTGGAACCACTGTATCTATTGACTTCTCTGTGGACACCAGCAGTGGTGAATAAATGTAATAATGTTTGTTAACTTAAAGAAAAAAGTGTCAAATGTTACAATGAGTATTTTTAGCTCATGGAAAGGGTATGTAAACTGATATTGTGGGTGTTTTTAACTTGGAGAGAATGTTGTCTATAATAGAAAGAATAATATTTTCACATATTTGACCAGTTAACACTTACTGTCCCAGGCATTTATGATTTTATATCTGTCTGACAAGCAGAGAGTTAACGTAATAAGCTGTAAGTTGTACATGAGTCAATGTAAAATCTACAGGACTTGTTAAGAGTTTACCTATGCCAAGTATAGATGCCCACCAGTTCTGGTTTTTCCTCTAGACTCAAGAGAGCAATGCAGAAAGAACAGGCTCTGATTGAATAGTAAAGTGTCCTGAAGATGTATTCTTTGATAGTGAAGGGATACACTTTGCATCTAATAATGAACAGTTTACTTTCATACATTACATTTGTCTGTTATTCATTAGTTTGTTGCCCATCAGAACAACTGTTTATATGCCAAAATTTACCCTGTTATCAGAAGATGAGATTGTGTTCACATTTTCTATGTTCCTTGATGTTGATTGAGACAAGTGTCTTGTTAAGTATTCCAACAAATACCTTGATTATAAAACTTTGCGTATGAGTTCAGCGGCATGGTCTTCCTAGTAAAGAATCATTCTTCCAGGCAAAGGATTGTTCTTTAGAGAAAAGGCGTATTCCTTTTAGTAAAGAATTGTTCCTTCTAGTGAATAATCTCTCCTCCAAGCAAAGGATTGTTCCTTATAGCAAAAGATTTTAGACAATTCTCTTGTATTGAGTAAATATTTACAGAGACAGCTGTAGTAGGTTTTCCCTGGTGGTGTCCAGTGTCGCACATATGGTGAGAAGGTTCTTATTTCACTAGGGTTTGCCCAGGATGTCTTGATGTGGGTTGATATAGTTTAAATGTCTATTGACTCTGGTTTGTCCAGATAAAATTGAGAAATAACATTGGCTTTTTAAATTGTCCCTTGTGTCATTAGCTGTTAGTCTGAATATCTTGATAAAGTGAGTGTGACCAGTCATTTTATTTTGCCCGTCCATTCATCCAGTCTTCTGTTGTTTATGAGAATGCATTTCATCTTTCTCATGCTGTATTGTCTGTTCTTTGTGTTGTCTTGTTAGCAAGTAGATGGCAAATCCATGACAACTAGTTCTGTACTGCTTATGTAGCAGGATGTCTGTAACAGCCTGTCACAAACATGTGCCATGTCCTTCCTGTGTTTAAATTACTCAGCACACACTTCATGAATCTCTTAGTTTCTGACACATTTATTAAAACTGTGGGATCCACATAAATGCCATAACAGTTAATGAGTGAGTAGTTTTCAATTAGTAAATACAGTAATGAAAAACAAATGAAGTGGTGTGTTTGTCTTGTCCTGTTGTGTTGTGTTGTATTTACTTGGGAATGTCTTGTCTGTTCTTAGGTTGTAGAGATTTCATTGGTTGTAAATCTAAACAAGTTGCATGCATATTTGTTGCTTGTTTCCATGTTTACAATACCACGTATAGTTCTTGTTTTTTTTTTTTTTATTACTTGAAATGGTCCAAATAGACTGTGATCTATTTTGTAAACACCCTGCCGATTTTTTTTTTTAAATATGAGAAGTGATGTGAAACAAATTGCGCAGTATAATAAAAGTCTTATCTCCACACTTGTATTAAATTGTCATTTGTTTCTTTGCTTTTATTTCATATTGCAAAGCTCTTACATTGTTTAAAGAATTTGTTAAAAACTACTCAATATTTGAAGACAATTACAATTATGTGTGGACCCACTGTGGTCAGTGTACTTGTCTACCAACACAGTGTTCCAGGTTCAAACCCCAGCAGAGGCAGGATGATTTTGTTCAACCAGTACAGTTCTGGGGGGGGGGGGGGGGGGGGGGGGTTCTACCCAGCCTCATACAAATTGGTATCAGGCAATGTTCAGAATACTTTATGGATTGTCTGTGAAGAATAGGTGATGAGGAAAGAAACTAGCTTCATAGGTAGCTCAGTATCTGCTACAGGACTACTTTAACTTACATGTGACTCTTTAGTTGGTAAACAAGGACTACCTGTAGCTTACATGTGACTCTTCAGTTGGTAAAAGTTGCTTAAAAGTCAACAGGGTTGACTTCATTGCACCGGGTTTTATCCCATATAGCTCTTTCCGCAGCGCGGAAAGCATCGTACAAAGCACGAACTCCATATCTCTATCGATGACCCACAGGAGTCTTCGAAGTTTAACCAACAAGAGTTGGTAAACATGGACTACCCGTAGCTTACATGTGACTCTTCAGTTAGCAGACATGGACTACCTGTAACCTACATGAGACTCTTCAGTTGGTAAACATGGGTTACCTGTAGCTTACACATGACTCTTCAGTTGGTAAACATGGACTACCCGTAGCTTACAGGTGACTTCAGTTGGTTAACATGCAATGAGATTATCATCATCATCATGTGCCATGCCGATAAGCATGGGTGGTCATGTTTACCATCTCACACGATCACCAGAGTCGTAGATCAGCTCTGTGATCTTGTCTCAATCACATCATGTGGCCAATCCATCCAGATATTTACTTCTCTGCCTGCCTCTTGTTCTTTTCCCCTCAATCTTGCCAGTTGTCACCAAGTTCTTCCAATTCATTTCTTCTCATAATGTGATCAAAAAATTGTGACTGTCTACGTCTAATTTCTCTAATCAGTTTACGGTTTTCATTTGTTTCTTGTAGGACTTGGTCATTTGTCTTTCTGTCTGTCCATGGTATTCTTTAAATTTCCCTCAGAAACCACATTTCCACAGCCATTAGATGTTTTTCGGCTTGTCTGTTCAGTGTCCATTCTTCACATCCATACAGGTTCTATATAGCACTTCAACACTCTTTTTCTTCATTGCAAATGAGATTATATCAAAGTTGAATAACAATCAAGCCACAAATAGTTATGTTTTTTAGCAGTATGTGGCAAAGTTTGCTAGTTGGTCTTCATCGAATGTAGTGTTCCCATCTTCTTTGTTTAAGGTTCCACTGGAGAATATCAGAACTTAAGAGCATTGGTGAGGATTCCAGTGTGTTCATACCAGAAGAATCACACCTGCTTAAATCGTAAGCTTAAAGGCTGGACGATCAATTTAATTGCACTGGGTCTTATCCCATCTAACTCGGTCTCTCTCAACAGAATGACAAGCCGCCTGTCAAAAGCATTGCACACGGCTAACAATTTTGACAGTGCAGAAACCTTAAGGCCTACTCCTTGCATTTTTCAACTGTTGTGGGATTTGTGTACCTGTACTCGTTACTTGTTTTTTTTCCTTATCTGAGAAGACTAGGGAGACATATTCATACTTATTACACATACTTATATGTCTTGGTCTCTTGGGTAGTGAATTCAGAAAACTAGTCTCCTCAGATAAAGGCAAAAATGTATATGACTACGGTGAACATAGTGAACCGTTTTGGGAGATAATAAAAATAATTACCTGACATGTTCCATGTTGATTTCCAAATCGAACAAGTTCAAGGCTACGAGAGCTCACAGGATCTTCAAATAGGAACTGACCAACACCCAATTTGGAAGCATCCAACGGAAGGCATGGATTAGACCGATCCGACTCACTTTTGTGAATCCCCCAAAGTGGACCCCCGAAGTTGAACTTGTGTGGAAGTCGAAGAGAGCTGCAATTGACCTACTACAGAAATAATGAAAGACACTGAAAAGCACACTAGAGGAACTGGAGATGGCGGAAAGAGTGAAAAAGGAGATAGTTGAGTTCAAGCTCCATGCATCTGAGGCCAAAAAAGCTAAATGGGACAGCTTCATGAGTGAGCTGTGAGGTGATAAGACTGGGTTAGATTCTGGAAACTAAACAGACAAATGCCGTAGAAAAGACCAGACTACCACAATGTCAACAGTGTACAGTAATAACGGCATGTCCATGACAATGGACAAGAAGAAGCTACCCTGAAGCAGTTTATAACATAGATCACAATTATGGAAACAGGAGGGAGACTGTTAGAGAGCTACTAGCAGTTTTCATCAAGGACGACGGCTTTGATGATGTTGTATGGGTAGAAAACATAAAGTAGGTATTGAAAACAGTAAAGGACATTGCGCCAGGACCTGACGAAGTCAGGTACTCCCATATGAAAGATACAAGCGAAGGAGATTTGGAGATGTCTTAATCTGAGCTTTAGCACAGCATCAGTGTCCCTAAAAGTGGGTGCACAGCTTTTTAATCCCACTACTTAATCCAGGCAAGAAACATTCAAAACTTATTGGCTATAGTATCACCTTGCAGTATACATGTGGCAAGGTATTGAAAACGATTGCTGATGTTAAGCTGCAGATATTCTTGGAAAGGGAAAAGCTACTACCAAGTGAGCTGGGGAATTAACGGCCAAGGAAAGAAAAAAGAAACATGGTCAAACGCAGCAATATATGTTCAGGCTACTTTTGGAAAGAGCTATAGAAGTAAAAGCAGATCTGTACATTTATAATTCATAGACTACACAAAAATCTACGAATAATACAGAACATATATTGATAGCAAACAGCAGCCATAGAACTAAAACCTTTTAGAAAAATTTGGGTGTATAAAGAAGGGCTTCAGACAATGATGTGTACTGTCTACTGATTTATTTTCATCGTACGGCGAACCTATAAAGAGATCTGCGGAAAATATGCCAAGAATCCTTGTTGGTGGGCGTAATGTAAATAACTTACTTTGATTTATTTTGATGACACCGCCTTGGTAGCAATGTTAGAAGTAACTATTGGATATGATAGATAAAGTAGTTATTAAAGTGAATAGTGCGGCTCAAATAATGCGGCTATTCCATGATGGTATGCAGGCAGGAGTTCAGGAAAATGGTGAGCTGTCTAAACCCTTTCCTGTCACCAGTGGAGTGAAGCAAGGATGTGTCCTGGCACCAACACTGTTCAGCCTCTATGTTTTCAGCTATGCTGACGAATGCTTTCGAGAACAACGACATTGGAATAGACATCAACTCCGGCATGGATGGAAAGTTGTTCAATCTCAAAAAGCTGAAAGTTAAAACCAAAATTAATGACCACATCGTCAGAGAGCTCCTGTTTGATGATGATTGCGCTCTATATACCAACTCAGAGGCAGACATGGAACACAGTTTCAGCTTTTTCATATGACTGTGCCAACTTTGGGCTCAATATCACCTTGGAGAAGGCTGTAGTTATGTATCAGCCAGCTCCAGGGATTAATCACACTATATATCAAAGTGAATAGTCATAGACTAAGTGTTGTGAACAAATTTACCTATCTTGGCAGTACTGTGTCACAAGCCGATACAATTGATGACAAAGTGAATGCAAGAATCTCCAAGGCCACTTCCACACAGTCTGCCTTAGGAAGCTATTGAAGATTAAATGATAAGACAAGATTCCAGACACTGAAGTCCTATAAAGAGCATCCATGCCCAGTATCCACACTTTACTAATGAATAATCAGATTTGCTGGGCTGGTCATTTGACTTGCATGCCAGATTACATGCTCCCTAAACGAATTTTTATGGCGACCTGCGTTACGGTAAACGATCCCAAGGCGCTCAGAGGAAACGCTTTAAAGACACCCTGAAGATCTCATGAAAAGCTTTTGGAATTAATCAAGACACATGGGAGACTGCTGCCAAAGACAGAAATTCGTGGCGTTCATCATTACGTAGGGGTGCAGTCACATGTGAAGCAACCAGGACTGCAAGAGCTGTGAAGAAAAGGCAGGACAGAAAAACCACTGCAGGAAATCCTCCCCCAGAAACGTCAAGCATTCTTTGCCCACATTGTCAAAGAATATTTCGAGCCAAAATAGGCCTTATCAGCCATGTTAGAAATCACGGCTCCATACTTTCAACCCCACCGGATGAAATGAATGATCATCATCATTCTTGATGGACAAACAACATTAAAGTGAATAAAAGGGCTTTAGCCTGAATAATAGGAAGACCGAAGTCATCGCGATATCAAAGAAACAGATCGTGCCTAAATGTAGAATTATAATCAATAAGGTAATTTTGGACGAGTGCGGAAATACAAATATCTAACCACGCTGGATGACACCACATGGAAGATGCATCGCAGAGATAAAGAACAGAATAGGCAAGCAAAAACTGCATTCTATCCAAATGAAGAGTAGTTAATGCAATAAATCCTTGTTATTAGAAGTTAGAAAATAATTCTTGCATTCTACATACAGCAAGTTCTAACATTTGACTGCCAATCCTGGACAATTAGTAAACAAAAAAAAAAACCAAAATAACCCGGAGGCGTTGTGTATGTGTGTGTGTGTGTGTGTGTGTGTGTGTGTGTGTGTGTGTGTGTGTGTTTGTTTTTGCGCTCGCTCGCTTTGAACTCAAGCGTAGTCTCCACACACTGTTTAAGAAGACATGTTCTTACCCATTCGCATCACTGACCTGCACCTTTGGGGGGATTTTATAGAAGAATGCTGAACATTCCGTCATCATCATCGTGTGCCATGCCGATAAGCGTGGGCGGTCATGTTTCGCAAACTCACTCGATCACCAGAGTCGTGGATCAGCTTTGTGTTCTTGTCTCGACCATGCCACGTTGCCAAGCCATCCAGGTATTTAGCCTACTTCTCTGCCTTCCTCTTGTTCTCTTCCCTTCGATCTTGCCAGTTGTAACCAAGTTCTCCAATTTATTTCTTCTCATAACCTGACCAAAAATGTCGACTGTCTACGTCTATTCTCTAATCAGTTTACGATTTTCATTGGTTTCTTGTAGACTTGGTCATTGGTTTTTCTGTCTGTCCATGGTAATCTTTGCATTTTCCTCAGAAACCACATTTCCACAGCCATCATGTGTTTTGCAGCCTGTTTGTCCATTGCCCACGCTTCACATCCATACAAAAGTATAGTATATGTTCTATGTAGCACCTCAGCACTCTTTTTCTCGTTGCAAATGACATCTTTTTATTGATCAGTATGTTTTCCATCTTGCAAAAGGCTGCCTTCACCATGGCGATTCTTGTTCTAATCTCTTCAAGGCATCTACCATAAGATATTATGACTGTTCCGAGATAATTTACCCATTCACTTGATAAAGAATATTTCCATTTACTTGTATATTACATTGTGGTATTTCCTTCTTCCCAGTGACGACCATAATCTGTGTCTTTTTACAATTTAATTCTAACCCCAGTTGTTCACTGTGTGCAACAACCGCATCTACTAAATGTTGCAGATTCTGCTCATTGTCTACAATCAATACTGTATTATCCGCATATCTAAGGTTATTGATGTTTCGTCCCCTAATGAAGATTCCTTCCATATCTTGTACATTTCTGAAAATATTTTCACTGTAAAGGAAAAATATTTCCAATAGTTACTTCTAACCTATTGCTACCAAGGCGGTGTCATCAATACAACGTAGGCTATTTACATTACGCCCTCTCTGAATAGGCTGATATTGACTTATTCATTATCCACCCTCCTGGCAGCTAGTTGTTTCCAGTATATGTTTTTTTTTGTGTGTGTGATGAGAAGAGAGGCGCTGGAGAACATCGTGACATCTGGAAAGATCGAGGGGAAGAGAGGCAGAGGCAGGCCACGAGAAATGATGCTGGATAGATTGCGACGGTGGCATGGAAGAATATCAACGGCAGAGTTGATCCAGAAAAACCAAAGACCGAGATCTGTGGAGAGTCATGAACGCTTACGCCAGTCGGCACTGCACTTGATGATGATGAAGGTTTTTCCCATAAAATGTGTAGATCTGCAAGCATCTTTATCATCTTGATATGTCTTACTCTATCGAAAGCCTTTGTGTGGTCAATAAAGCAAAGATGTAGGCCTTTGTTTACTTCTATCTAAAAATTCCGCGGACAGCCAAAATGAGCAATCTTCAATCTGGACATTTTGAGGGAGACTAGTCGTAATAAACTTATCACAAACATCTTACAGTAGCAGTCATAATTTTTTGGCTACGTTTTGAGAAGACAAAAGCTGAAACATGTTTTAACAGCTAGAAAGATTTGTAGAAAGAGATACAGGGTAGGACAGGAAGAAAAAATTATTGATAATCCTGTGTCATAGTGCGGATGGGTGTCAACACACGAAATGATTCATGCCGTTGGAGATCACACTTTGTGGAAAAGCACGATCGCCCTCTCCAGTCGGTAGACACTTGAAGATGATGATTTATATCAGTGTCCTTTGTGTGCTGGCCTTTGTGTGCTGACGAAGGCCTTTTAGTCTCAACGTCCATTCTGTCACTTGTGACTGTGTGTTTACCAATTCAACTTTCCGTTATTGATTTACTCACTGCATTTTTACAGCTTTACTTCAATTTCTCCCACCCTTTTCATTTCTTGCATTAATGCTGCTGAAGTGCATATATTTATATTTGTCTGACATCCATAGTAAAGGAGTTGTTTCAATCATGTTTACAAGTATTATTTTATCATTTTATTGACAAATAAGCATGCTATTATTAGCCAAATCTATCCACGAACTGAACTAACTTGTAATACTTTATGATTAGGACATTGTGAAAGAAAGAAAGAATGAAAGAAAGAAAAACACAAATGACAAATGCACGTGGAAATAACTAAGTGTCCATGCTCCATTTAGAGTTGAGAGATTTAAGACGAAGGAAACATACACAGTTGCAAGTTGGTTAATGTGAAAGATATCAATATCAATTGCCCTCTTACTATCCCTTTCAAATTAATATCGGAATTGTGGCAGATTCTGACACAGGATCATTAATCTGAGGCTGGGATGGGCTCTAATTATAACTTGTCTCCTGAAAGTAGAGCGGTATTTGGGTGATGAACAAAGAATGGATCAAACATGAATATATATAAAAGAAACGATGTACTATTATTATTGTCACGTCGACAATTGCTAAACGACGAAGTTAATGAAAGTCAAACACACCGAGGACCACCCATATAGAGGTAAATATCCTGCCTTTAGGAGTGACATAGCAGTCACAGCACACAGGACAAAGTCTGGGCAGCCAAGCGACAACCACCAGATCCATCTCACCACTGTGTCTCCGGGCAATCTAATGACGAATAACTATGGCTAACCCTTCTATTGCAGGTAAAGCTTTTTCTGATGCTTATTTTCTCTGTTTTTCTGGATCAGACTCAACTTACGTAAGCTGGCCCGGTAACCTACTTCAGTACTGTTTATATAACAGCTGATATTCTCTCCCCTTCCCGCCATGAGTAGTTTCTGTGTGGATGTGTCAGAAAGACAAAGGACAAAGCCTTGTTCATTCGTTAATTAATTAATTAAATTTATTATTGTGGGGTGATTTATGACATATATAGGTCTTTTAACATATACGTTTTACCTTGTCATCAAAGATACGACCTGGACCCATTTTTGAAAGAAGCACATATTGAATTGATAGAATTAGAGTTGAATTAATAGAGAGAGTGAGTGTGTCCTTTCCTTTGCCTTTTTGTGTTTACTGTTTGGAGGGGGCTGTAAAAAAAAAGTTAAGTTGTTTGCAGTATCAGGATACAATAGAGTCGATAGTTGACCCGTTGAAGCATAATATTGTGACTTCACAACCTATATTATATAGGGTAGGAGCAGCCACAAATAAAATAGCCCAATAACTAGGCTAGCTGTGTTAGAAATGTGTAAGCTGTCACTGTCAGTCAGATTAGCACATCGGGCTTTAGTAACTTTACAGCTGCGCATCCAGGCGTGCTAGCCTTTGTGACAACATAACCTTAAAACGTGCAGGCCCCAGCTATAAAGTGCTGATTGTTTCATATAGCCAGATGATAAACAGCACACAGGAAGCAAGTAATTCAACAATGCAATCTGCTTCACAGCTGCCTGTATCAGGTACAGTAAGTAATATTAGTAATATTAAATATACAATATAATGATATACTAACTAATAAGTATTTTAAATTTCAGTATTATAAAATATATAAGTAGAAGTTAATTATAGAAATTTAATGAAAGTGGTGTATGTGTGTATAGATGTATAATAAAGAACATGTAAGTCTAAAGGATTGGGAGAGCTGATCTTGTTTGTCAAAGATGCCATGAAAATAATTTTGTCCTGAACTTAAGAAAACCAAAAATAATTTCTACAGACAAAACTACATACAAACCAAAGATCACAATCAAAAATTTAAAAAAAATTGAAAATGTTACAAACTTTGAATATCTGTTTCCCTATAATTAACGACAATGAAGATTGTTCAAAAGAATTTTGACACAGGCTGGCCATAGCAATGCAGAGATTACATGGTATTAATAACCCACGGCACAACACCAACAAGCTAGTTACAGAGTAAAATTGCTGAGAACATGCATCTTCTCGGTGGTAACATATGGATGTGAGTTGTGGAATATTTTACCACTAAAGAAGAAAATTGGGGCTTTTGAGCTGGCATGTTACAGGAAAATGCTTAGAATGAGGTGGGCAGAGGAGAAATAAAACATACTGAAATGTTACTAGGCATGAACGTAGAAGAAAACTGGCTTATACTCATAGTCGTATGATGTCTTGAACTAGGGTTCTACACCTTCGTTAGCCCGCTAAGTGAAAGAAAGACTGGCCATTGATTCCTCCGTGCAACCAGGCATACACACTGGATGTGATGGTCCTAGCACTTCACAGATCCATGGCTTTGGGACTTGGTGGTTTTATTTTTTAGAATCATTAAGGGGAAAAGATGGTTGTGAATTCTCTGGAAGACAGAGTTTTAACTCTGATGCCTGTGCGTTCAGGTTGTCTAAGCTCAGAAAAGGGCTTATGTCTAATGGAATTAATTTTGTGAAGACTTTTCCTCTGACCTACTGCCAAAGCAGCTTCTCCATGGGAAACATGTTGCAGAGCTCTTCTTCCCATCTCTAAGCTTCGCGGATTGTGCAGGATCATTCATTATAGGCACTTGACTTCTGGAGAATAATAATTAGGATATAATCAGGTCATGATTCAACACAACATATACAGTAACCAGGTCATGATTTAACATATACAGTAACCAGGTCATGATTTAACATATACAGTAACCAGGTCATGATGTAACATATACAGTAACCAGATCATGATTCAACACAACATATACAGTAACCAGGTCATGATTCAACACAACACATATAGTAACCAGGTCATGATTCAACACAACATATACAGTAACCAGGTCATGATTCAACACAACATATACAGTAATCAGGTCATGATTCAACACAACATATACAGTAACCAGGTCATGATTTAACATATGCAGTAACCAGGTCATAATTTAACATATACAGTAACCAGGTCATGATGTAACATATACAGTAACCAGGTCATGATTCAACACAACATATACAGTAACCAGGTCATGATTCAACACAACATATACAGTAACCAGGTCATGATGCAACACAACATATACAGTAACCAGGTCATGATTCAACACAACACATATGGTAACCAGGTCATGATTCAACACAACATATACAGTAACCAGGTCATGATTTAACATATACAGTAACCAGGTCATGATTTAACATATACAGTAACCAGGTCATGATGTAACATATATAACCAGGTCATGATTCAACACAACGTATACAGTAACCAGGTCATGATTCAACACAACACATATAGTAACCAGGTCATGATTCAACACAACAGATATAGTAACTAGGTCATGATTCAACACAACATATGAGGCCTCAGTTGGTAATATTTTCACAACAGATGTTGGCTATTTCATGGTCAACAGATGTGAAAAGTTTTGAATCTAATTTTCAGTGTAGAACTAGACTATTTTCTCCACAGAAATGCGAAAGCCTTACAAAAGTAGGGAAGATGTTTTTGATTTTGATGATCTCGTCTCAAAAGAACCATATGAACAGTTCCATGCCTGGTTTGAGGAAGCCCAGAAGAATGATACTATTATAGAGGCCAATGCAATGGCATTAGCAACTGCAACAAAGTGAGTGGAATCATGAACAATAACGAGATATGAATTATTCTCTCTCTAACTACATAACTATTTCTTCTATCTATTATGACTTGAACGATGCCTCATTTTCTAATCCACACTTTTGATTAAGCTTAGGGGTAGGAACTGCATATGGATTTCATTAACTCATTCATAATCATCCCTTGCATTCCACAGTGAAGGACCTTCATATTAGGGCGCTGGATCTCTAGTATGGTATTGTGAAAATAGGGGCTGACTGCTGTTAACTGATTCTGAAAAATGAATAAACATAAATTATAACCCAGAAGCTCAATTAAAGGACAGAGTATTTCCATATTTTTGTTTCCTGAACTTATGGCATTGAGATGATGACAAGAAGGAATATAAGCAGCCGAGTTGATCCAGAAAACCAAAGACAGAGATGTGTGGTTGAGACATGAACGCCTACGCCAGCTGGCGTAACACTTGATGATGATGATGATGAACTGATGGCTTTGTTTGTGGTAACCATTGAAACATGGGGATCACTTATTTATGATCGTGATATTTCAGTTTTCCAACTAAGTTTTCTTGTTTGTTGACAGAGACTTTGGTTGAAACGTTCGCTTCTGTCTGTGTTCTTAGTTATATTTTGTTTTCATTTGCTCTTTGGATCTCTAGTAGTTATTGTCCTGATCCTTCTTTGTACATTGTGCTAGGCTTTTTCCTGATCCTATCTTGATGTTTTCTGTCCATTTATACCTTTGACACCATCATTAATTACCAGATTAAAAAACATGCTATGGTAAAATTAATTGATTTATTTGTCAGTCAGAGGTGTGTCCACAACGTCAACCATAGTTTCTACATTTTTTGGAGATGATATTTAATGTGGAGCTTAGGGAGAGATCTGGACAATAATAAAATAGGGGCGGAGGAAGGTGGAGTGTCAGTCCAGGAGGCAGCTAAAGTTAGGAGGACTTGACATGAATTATTTGAGGGTCTATGCTCCAGTAGAGATAAAGAGAGAGAGGGAGTCTCTGTGGCGAAGTGGTCAAGCCGTTTGACTCGTGCTCCGAAGGTTGTGGGTTCGATTCCGGGCCGCACCCTTCTGTTTACGAGTTAAATGTTTCGGAGACTCCTGCGGGGCATCGCTAAAAGCTACGGAGTTCATGCTTTGTGCAACGCTTTCCGTGCTGCGGAAAGAGACCGAGCCATATGGGATAAAACCCGGTGCAATGAAGTCGACCCTGTCGACTTTTAAGCGGCTTTTTAGAGATAAAGAGCAGAACAAATTTGAAACATTTGAATACATTTTTTCTCCAACTGCACATGTACAGCACAAAGTCTGGTTCTGCTAGTGTTTTCTGGTAGTTGATGAGTTAAGATTATAGATCATTATATAAATGCCATCTTGTATAGGAAAGTTATAATATATATATGGTTTTTGTTTATGTTTTAATCTATATTACAGCCCACAAACATATGTATGCTCTTTTTAAAGCTCATTCTGTACCAAACAACTCACCATGTGATAGTTGATTACTGTTATCTACAAGATATATTAGAAAAGATTAAAGACAACACCCTGATAATCATGGGGGATTTCAGTGTGGAAAGCAGAGTTGAAAGAATGGATGAAGAAAAAGAAAAGGTACATGGTATATTTGATATATGATGTAGAAATGAGAGAGGAGAAAAGCTAATCAGTTTTGAGCACTGGCACCGGCCGTCTTGACAGATGGTAGTTTGTTATATCATGCTTTAAAAGAGGCATAACTACAATCCATGGCGTGGACCAGGGATGGTGATAAATACCAATGAGGAAATGTGCAACACATGGAAAGAATATTTTGTTGAATTACTAAATTGTGAAACTCCAAGTAACATTTTCCCACAGGAAGAGGTTCTAACATGCGAACCACAAATTGAAGAACCTACATTTGAAGATATCCTATAAGTAATCACACGACTTAAAAACAATAAGGCAACTGGGACTGATGGAATTGCTGCTGAATTTATAAAGGCAGGTGGCCATGCATTACATCTAAAGCTATACGAACTAATAATAAAAATCTGGAGGACAGAAGAATTACCCCATGACTGGAAAGAGTCATTATTGATACCTATCTTTAAGAAAGGAGACAAGTTCCAATGTGGAAATTATAGAGGAATATCACTACTGTCCACAAGCTATAAGATACTATCCGCAGTATTACTAAATAGACTAAAACCATATTCAGAAGACATATTAGGTGACTACCAGGCGGGTTTTAGACAAAACAGATCAACAATAGATCAGATATTTATCTTACGACAAATAGCCGAGAAAAATTGGGAATATAAAAGAGATCTCCATAACATTTTTGTGGGTTTTAAAAAGGCTTATGATAGTGTCCATAGGAATAGTCTATGGAATGCTATGCAGGAATTTGGAATACCAAGGAAGTTAATCAACATGACCAGACTATGCATGGAAGATACTTATAATATAGTAACATATAAAGGCAGGAAATCAGACCCCTTCCAAATAACATCTGGCTTGAAACAGGGTGATGCACTATCGCCGCTACTCTTCAATCTGGCTCTAGAGAAAGTTGTAAGGAAGGTAAAGGAGGAATGTGATATTGGAGGAACATCCAAGCTGCTTGGTTATGCAGATGATATAGATATTATAGGGCAAAGTGAACAAAAGATATTGGATATATTGACTCACTTAAAGGAAAAAACCCAACAGATGGGGCTGGTTATCAACCAAGATAAGACAGAATATATGGTAATTTCAAGAGACGGAATGGCTAAAAACTCTGGCCACATACAAATAGATAATATGACCATTAAAAGAACGGAAACATACAAATACCTGGGTGCAATCTTCAACTGCTCCAACATCATAAGGGAAGAAATACAAACTAGAATCAACTCTGGAAATAAGATATACTATGCACTACAACATCTACTAAAATCAAAGGCGCTATCTCGTAACACCAAAATCACAATATACAAAACACTGATCAGACCAGTTGTGCTGTATGGCTCTGAAACCTGGAGTACAACAAAAGGAGACGAAGCCTTGTTACAAACCTTTGAGAACAAAATTTTAAGACGCATCTTTGGACCCATTAGGGATACACAAAGTGGAGAGTGGAAAAGAAGAAGTAACAAAGACATTTATGATCTGTTTAAGTCCCCGCTAATCACTGGTATCATGAAGGCTAATAGACTACAATGGCTGGGGCATATAGAAAGAATGGAAGATAATAGGGAAACAAAACTCGCTTACACTCAGGAAATAAATGACCGTAGACCCCGAGGTAGACCAAGAAGATGGTGGAGAGATAATATACATACAGACCTACAAGCACTTGGAATCAGCGACTGGCAAGATAAGGTCAACCAGAGAGACGAATGGAGACGGATTGTATCTCCGATTAGTCAGTCTTTCTTCACTTTCAATTAGACACACAGGTTATTTATCATAGAAATCACATGTCAGTAGGCCTAGTGTCACCTCTGAACCTAGATCACATGTCAGTAGGCCTAGTGTCAGCTCTGAACCTAGATTACATGTCAGTAGGCCTATTGTCGCCTCTGAACCTAGATTACATGTCAGTAGGCCTAGTGTCACCTCTGAACCTAGATTACATGTCAGCAGGCCTAGTGTCACCACTGAACCTAGATTACATGTCAGTAGGCCTAGTGTCAGCTCTGAACCTAGATTACATGTCAGTAGGCCTAGTGTCACCTCTGAACCTAGATTACATGTCAGTAGGCCTAGTGTCAACCTCTGAACCTAGATTACATGTCAGTAGGCCTAGGTCACCTATGACCTAGATTACATGTCAGTAGGCCTAGAGTCACCTCTGAACCTAGATTACATGTCAGTAGGCCTAGTGTCACCTCTGAACCTAGATTACATGTCAGTAGGCCTAGTGTCACCTCTGAACCTAGATTACATGTCAGTAGGCTAGTGTCACCTCTGAACCTAGATTACCATGTCAGTAGGCCTAGTGTCACCTCTGAACCTAGATCACATGTCAGTAGGCCTAGTGTCAGCTCTGAACCTAGATTACATGTCAGTAGGCCTAGTGTCACCTCTGAACCTAGATTACATGTCAGTAGGCCTAGTGTCAGCTCTGAACCTAGATTACATGTCAGTAGGCCTAGTGTCAGCTCTGACCCTAGATTACATGTCAGCAGGCCTAGTGTCACCTCTGAACCTAGATTACATGTCAGCAGGCCTAGTGTCACCTCTGAACCTAGATTACATGTCAGTAGGCCTAGATTACACAGGTTATTTATCATAGAAATCGCATGTCAGTAGGCCTAGTGTCACCTCTGAACCTAGATCACATGTCAGTAGGCCTAGTGTCAGCTCTGAACCTAGATTACATGTCAGTAGGCCTAGTGTCACCTCTGAACCTAGATTACATGTCAGTAGGCCTAGTGTCACGTCTGAACCTAGATTACATGTCAGCAGGCCTAGTGTCACCTCTGAACCTAGATTACATGTCAGCAGGCCTAGTGTCACCTCTGAACCTAGATTACATGTCAGTAGGCCTAGTGTCACGTCTGAACCTAGATTACATATCAGTAGGCCTAGTGTCACCTCTGAACCTAGATTACATGTCAGTAGGCCTAGACAGAACCTCAATGGCTCGGAACGCTGAAGAAGAAGATGTGTTGCTCATGCAGCATGATCCCTCTCTTTGCCTGCCTAGTTTACTCCAGAGGAAAGGTAACACCAATACATCTTGAACAAGACAAGCTGCAGAGGTTGCTGGATCAGAAAAGCAATGCTTTAACTGTCTGCCTGTCAAAGCTGTGATCCTAGACTATTTGCTGACCAAGGCTTTGTGCCTGGTCTGCCCTGCCATGACATTTAGTCTTTAGGTTGCATTTCCCTGCACTAGGGTAAGACTTGTACCCTCTCAATGTGCGCACTCCAACCAAAGCTATTAGCTCAGTGTGTGATGTTGGGTTTGGTGAGCGCGCAACAAATACAGTTGTACGGTCAAACATATCTACTGGTTGCACAAATGCACCACAGTTTTGACTACTTGGTATGTATGTGTAGCCTCCTTGTGTCCCATTCAGCTGTTACATTAAGCCACTCTGCCCCAGTTTTAATTCATGGTTTTTATTACTATAGCCACTTTGATTGAATGATTATTTAACAGTACTACTTCTTTGGGACTGTAAGTGTTTAAGTAACAACTGATCAGGAGGGCTACATGTATTAATTATACTTAAATTATTAATTTATACACTGTGGATACAATTAACAACTGTGATTGAAAGAATACATCTTTTACTGAATGTATTATTAGTTTATTCACATAAAAATGAAATTTATATGACATTGATATTATTTTAAAATTTTTAGTCAGATAATTGTAAAATAATATCTTTGAACTTGTATTTATTAGGGATGGCAAACCGTCGGTGAGAATGGTGCTCATGAAAGGAATAGACAAACGGGGTATTGTGTTTTATACAAACTTCCTTAGCCAAAAAGCTCAAGAACTGGTATGGCTTCTATATGTATATTTTTATTTTGGAAGATATTTTTCAGCATGGATTAATTTGTTCTGTTATGGTTAAAATATATGGTGACACTAACAACATGATAGACACTGCAATAGGGATGTGAAGTGATAGGATTCCATATGTACAAAGTATTATGCAATACCACATACTTACCAGAAAATACTCCATCATTGCTTGAAGAGAACGATGCAACAGAGAGTAACCACAGGATCTGGCCGACACTCAGTTCTCAGAGGAAAGGCCAGATGGACACCACATAATCATATTGCCACTGGTATCATTAGTATTGAGATTCTCTTGCTGGTTGTCTGTTAGATAATGGAGAGCGTATGGGAATGTCCCAAGAGTAGTGATGTTGGTTCATGATTCAGCTCAACTCAGTTTATAATTACTGGGACAGTCTCAGGAAGAAGTAAAAGAAACAAGAATATGCTGGGCAGGTAATAGTCAGAAATGGACAGGGAAAGCACTAACAGCTATCAAAATGCCAACAAGAAGGAAAATTAATCTTAGTGCAGAAACCAACTTCCTAGGTTATGTAAGAGAGCAAGCCAACATCCACCATTCTGACCTTGATCATTATTTTCAAGCAAAACATATTTTCACTTGGTTTTTACCTAGTCACCACCACATTCTTTTTCTCTTGTCCTTTATACCCTGTTGGAGCATAGGGCATCAACCAACTCTACGCCAAACAGTCCTTATCTGTTGCTATCTCCTGCACCTCACTCCGTGCCCTACCCATATTTTTCTGGTGTGTCTCTAATTCTCTTCTCCATTTGTGGTTGTTGGGTTCCCCCTATTTTGTGGGGTCAAAAGAAAGGATGTTCTAGTTATATTGTTATCAGGTTTTCTCAATGTGTGTCCTATCCAGCACTAGTGTCTTTTTCACAACTCTTGATTCGCTGTAATCTATATAGGTCTCTCCCTAAGCTGCACATTCATGATTCTGTCATACCAGTTTAGTTATTCTTTTCTGCGCTGGCATCAATTAATTATTGTTTGTAGTTTATTATGAGGGGGCTTCATATGGAAACCTTAAAACTGTGTGTGTGTGTGTGAGAGAGAGAGAGAGAGATGAGAGAGAGAGAGAGAGAGAGAGAGAGAGAGAGAGAGAGAGTTTATTCTAAAAAAGTAAAGAACAAATGTATAATTTTTCGATGTAGTCATCGCTGCGTTCATTGCAAGTCCTCCAGCCCAGATAAAGTGCTTGTATTCCTGTAGAAACAAATGATCTTGGTCGCGTGTGCAACCACTCATACACTAGCTGCTATACCTCTTCACCAGACTGAAAAGTTTTGAAACGTCCTACTCCACTCATACACCTGCTGGACTGACAGACATGCAGCACCATACTGGACCTTCCTACTCCACTCATACACCCGCTGGACTGACCGACATGCAGCACCATACTGGACCTTCCTACTCCACTCATACACCCACTGGACTAACCGACATGCAGCACCATACTGGACCTTCCTACTCCACTCATACACCCGCTGGACTGACCGACATGCATCACCATACTGGACCTTCCTTCATTCACCAGTGAATTTCTGTAGGTTCAACCCCTTCACTGATTTAAAAAAATGGATAACAGAACGCTGCTCCTGTTTGGTGCATGTCAAAATTGGCGCAGCAATCTTTAAACTGTCCTTATGATGTCTCTGTGTTCTTTTGCACCATGATGTCACGTGCTATACACACATTGACATCCTTAACAATGTTGCCAGGTTACATGACAATGTTATGGTTATTGTAATTTCTATCACATTTTTAAGGTTTTCATGTGAAGCCCCTTCGTAGTAATTTATGTAATTGTTTTCCATGTTTCTAATTTAGTCCAGGCTTTGTTATGGAGCGGTATAACTCCATTTTACAAACTATCGTCTGTTAAGACGCCAAGGTGCCAGTCAGTCAGTCAGTCAGTCAGTCAGTCAATTCACGCAGCAATTAAAATTTCATTTTAGAGTGAAATATTTTGAGTTTGTTACTAGGTTTAATTTTGTTTGACTTCCATGAATTTCCTACTACTATGAAATCTCTTTAGCTTTGGTATTCTTATTTTAATATCGTTATCTTCACAGTTTGTCACAACATTAATCAAAGTGAGCATTTTATACACCTTGCAGGTTGAGCAAGCAAATCATATAATAAAATATGTAGAAGATTGTCAGGAAATTGGAAATATTTCGTTGTGCCTTAGTATATGATAGGCTTTTCCAGTGACACTGATTTTCATGTTTAAAGAATAACTCATTAATAAAACAGTTTTTAATCAAATCTGTCCCTTGATGATAATACTTTAGTTTACTCTCATGACAACAGATTTGTTTTTTTTTTCTCAAATCCTTCTAGTTAATTCACGTAAGTTGTGTGATTTCTGCAGTATGCACCTGACGAGATGCAGCGAAATATGCCAGGCAATAAATCGTGCAATCTATTGTTTGTGTCTTCGTTATTCACATCCTTATGTTTAGAAAATATTTTGGCTTCCTCTGCAGCCTTAAGTGTTTTAGTGCTCATATTTAAATAGGCTGTAGCTTCAGTAAGATAACATCTTATTAGCCTGTTTTGTTATCATTTAAACAACATATTGAATGCTGTTTAGTATTACAACTTTTATAACAGTTTATGCATAATGATAAAATGACAATTTGCTGAATTTTTCCTTGTCTGAATTTGTCGTGGCATTTTGATGCAGGCTGAGAATCCCCAGTGTAGCCTGATGTTCTTCTGGGAACCTTTGAAAAAAGTGGTAAGTGATGGCTTTTATTTAAGATGACTGCAAATGATGGTTTCTGCCTATCATTCTATATAGAAGAAAACTGGCCTATTGAGTCACAATTGTATAAGTTGAATGTTTATTAGTACGTTTTGAGGAAACTGTGATGGCAGGATTTTGGTTGGATAATTGTGAACTGTGAAAATATTATTCCTCCTTGTGTATGTATGTGTAAGAGAGATAGAGGAAAGGGGGAGGGGGAGAGAAAGAAGGGAAAGATGTGGCTAATAGTCTATTTCATTATAACTGCTGTAGAATCTTGCGTAAAACACAATACACATTTGACTAAGAGATGCTGTTACAAAGAACTAAGGGATGAACAGGCAGGCTTTTGACCAAATAGATGCTGCACTGACCAGACAGTCACATTGTGGATAATAATAAACAGAATAATAAACAAGCTCCTTGTAGACTTGTTCGTGGTTGGTTGGATTTTTCAGCTTAAGTTTTGTACAGGCTGAGGTAGTCAGTCTCACAGCGACCCTTCTTTGTCACATCTTACAACATACATGCTAGGTTACTATTCTTTGATTTCTTCTTTTTCTGCGTTCATCCGGAGTTTTTTTTTCCGGATGTGATTGCGTTGTGCCTGTTTACAGCAGAGCTGCGTTCTTGCGCCGTTAGGCCGACACATCCGACTTCTGCGGGCATTTGTTGACCGGGTTAACCTTCCCAGGGATTCTTTGATTTCAGCATTGACCCTGTGGGTGATTGCGTGCCAGGTTGCCATCAGACACATCCCTCAGCCCACCCTAATAAAGCAGCTCATACACAGCTGTTCAATGTCAATGAGGGTATTGTGAAATGTGAACATCTAGTCTATCAGCTGTCAGCGTGGTGGAAAGGATAAGAGCGCTCGCTCCTAAACTTCCGGTGCATTGATGGTGGAGTAAAAGGTTCATCCCCAATACCGACATTAAGTTGGACTTAAACGTTGACTTTTTGTTCAAAAAGCAGTTGCAAACTACTAAATGTAAAATTGCCTAGAAAATAAACCTGGATTTGATCACAACGTCCTGCAAGAACATGCGACATTACATTAAAGCTTATCAGCATAAAAATGTTCCATTCATCAGGTTTACCTTCATTTATTCTGTGTTGCTTTTATGCACTTAGCACTTTGGTGTATTTTTTTTGGGTATTATTTTTGTGTGTGGTTCAGCTCATGTTATCTATAGATATTTTCTGTGTATAGTTAGTTACCTTGTTTCATGCATGGTTTTTTTTTAGTCGTATAGTTAATTTCATTTTGTGTATGGGTGTTTTTTGTGTGATCAACTACTTTCTTGAACCTAAACTTGTTGTCTTTACTATTGAGATGCTTGAGTTGTTTACCAACAGGTTCGCATTGAGGGTTCTGTCGAGCGAGTTTCTGATACCGAATCAACGGAATACTTCCATTCTCGTCCTCGATCCAGCCAAATAAGTGCTTGTGTGAGCCAGCAAAGTTCTCTGGTACAGAGCAGACAGGTTAGTTTTGTGTTAGTGTTCACATGGCATTAGCTGTATGATTAGCTGCTTTTGATTTCCATGCAACCTGCTGAACACAACAGTTTCATTTTCTGGCCAGCATCAGAACTAATTTATTGCTAGGAGCAGCCAAGTAGACATGAACATCATAAAAACAGTAGAAGCTTAACATGGTGATTATCATCTTGAGAAGAAACCTTGTTACCATCACCATAAATGTCATTGTAGAAATCTAAGAAGGTTAATATATAATCACCATCTTAGAACTCTGGACAAACCCATAAAGTCCTTGACTTAGGGACGTAAATTACAAGTACCTCTGATGTCGGAGTGGGTTCTTCTGATGGCGAGGGACACTGTTAATAGGGAAAGATAATCCACATGCAACATTAAGTCCGGCACTACTAGAAGTAGTGTGTATGACTACGCTTGAGTTCAAAGCGAGCAAGCACCAAAAAAAAACAAAACCAAGAAGTATCCGTCTCTCAGAAAATGTCACAGGGTAAAGTTGCTGATTGTTCCTTTAATGTGAGGGAAAAAACAACTAGAGGAACTACTAAACACCTCGAGACATATTGGGATTATGGTGCTAGCCCCATATTTTGTATAAAGCAACTCAAATGGTGATGTGGTTAATATCACGCTGGCCACCAATACTTCCACAGATATTTCCTGGTGCCTATTTTAGGCTGGGTCGGCCTGGCCAGCCAGATCGATTTAAAAACATCTGCTTCTGTGTGAATTCAAATTTGTGACCGGCTGGCAAGAGTACTAGCCACTGTGTTACCATGGTTTCCTTTGTGGAATGTAAAAATAAAGTTTGTCTAATATCCAGGGGCATTTATAACATCAGATGGAAGATGCACAACAGAGATTAAGAGCAGAATAGGGCAAGCAAAAGCTGCATTTAAGAAAATGAAGAATATCTAATGCAATAAGTCACTATCAATGAATGTAAGAAAGAGAGTGCTGAAGTGCTATATAGAACCTGTTTTGCTGTATGGCTGTGAATCCTGGAATGTAAATGAACAAATTAGGAAGAACTTGGAAGCAACAGAAATGTGGTTCCTGAGATGAACGTTGCAAATTCCTTGGGCTGCCAGAGTAACTAACATCGACTGCTTGAAAGAGGCTAATGAAACTAGAACATTATATACAACAAAAAGAAAGAGGCAAACAGCTTTCTTTGGTCATGTGATGAGAAGAGAGGCATTGGAGAGCATCGTGACAACTGGAAAGATCGAGGGGTAGAGAGGCAAAGGCAGACCAATAGAAATGATGCTGGATGGATTGAGACGGTGGCATGGAGGAATATCATCAGCAGAGTTGATCCAGAAAACCAAAGACCGAGATCTGTGGAGAGTCATGAACGCCTACGCCAGTCGGCATGGCACTTGATGATAATAAATAGCACATACCACCTCAGGGGTATGAGGTGTTAGGCCTTTGATATATGAGGTGGAGTAGCCAGTTTCCTTCATAAGTTGTCATAAACTGTCAGTAGTCAATAATTGGTGTATGTCAACATCCCTTACTGTATTAGCAAAGTTGCTTTAATTAGATAGTGATTTCTTTGTCTACATCTGCTATTTTCTTTTTCAGTTGCTGGATGAAAGACATACCGAACTTCAAAATACATACAGTGACAGCAATGCTCCCATTCCAAAGCCTGATTATTGGTAATTTTATTTGATTATCTAAATCTTGTTTCTGGGCCTTGCTCCTGCCTTTTATCTTCTCATGCAGCATAGGCAAACATGAAGCTCATATTGTGTCAGTTGTTAGTTTTTTCTAAATATTTTACATTTGTGATTCTGTCATCCCATATGGATTACTCATAAAAAAAACCAGAGAACAGTAATACCATGACCTTCCATACATGTCATAAGAGACAACTAATGAGAGTTGGTATAAGACAGGCTATGTTATCATATAGAAAACTAGCTGTAAATCCAACCAATCATCAACAAGTCAACAGTGTTTGGCTTGAATTGTGAGAGGTCCCATTCTCCATTGGGACTTGAAAGGCAGGAGAAGAAGAACATTCTATCAGTAGACTCTTCTGCTACTATCCTGTGTATAGATCCTGTTAATGAAAGTCCTTGTCTGTAAACGTGTTCTGTGGATATATCCACAACTGGTCTGTGGTAATAATATAGCTTAGGAAAGTATCTCAGTTCCACCATGCCACTCATTTGTATTTACAACTACCGAACTATACATCATGCACTTGTGTAAGTATAGTATTGGACTGCCTGGAGTAGACAACCCAGCAGCATTAAGTAAAAGACAAAGTACAGGACCTGTTTTCACGCTATGATGTGTATTGGGTACATGGTGCTAGCCCCATATTTTAAACCAATTGACATGTGATGGGTGATGATATAAGACATCTTGATGTATTAGTGGCCTAGTTTTTCCAGATTCATATGATTGCTATAATTATCCACCAGAAAACTACTTGTCTCTGATTTTCATACCACTGTCACATAGATAGTTTTGCAGAGAGTGTTTTCTGTCAATTAGCTTCAGTTTCATTAGTTGTTGCTGAGTTTATTTGGAAAAGTCTTAAGTTACTAATGATTATTTTCCCTCTGATGTGTCTCCATCTTGTAGAGATAGAGGGGCTAGCATGTACCATTGATCCCATGAGCTTTGCCAACCGTAGGGTAGCTGCTGGTTGGACAGGTAAAGGGATAAAGAGGGATACAAACCTGCTGCCTTGTAGGTAGACTATGACAGTCAAAGGCTAGGGAAAGCAAACCTGAAGAAATAGTTTTTGAAGTCAGATGTACTGAGTTGCAGGCTTGACGAAACTGCAGTGTCATTCACCTTATAATGTGACAATAATTAATTGTTGCATACACAAAGGATATGATAGTGGCAACATTTGTTGATAGCTATTTTGGCATGATAGTTTTACAGTTGGGAATATTTTTAACAATGAAGAAGAAATCAGGACTAAAGTTGGGAGTTATAGCAGCGCTAGATTTTATCAGAAAACAGCAGGTTAAATAGTTTGGCCATATAACTAGATTACCAACTAACAGTATACCTCAAGATTTACAGACCAGATGGAAGCAGAGGAAGAGGCCAGCTATATAAATGATGGATAGAGGGACTTACAGAGACCATGGGAACCTCGATATATGAAGCCCATACACAGGCACTCTCCCGCTGTTTATGCTTCACCTTGACACCGCATGGTGCAAGAGGAACAAGATGAGATGAGATGAGATGGTGTATTATTCTAGTAAAAACTAAAATTTGAAAAATAATGACATGGTAGCTTTCTTTTCTTCTTTAGCATTTCATCTCCTATTGGAGCATCGGCCCTCGACCAACTCTCACAATGCAGTCTTATCCTTTGCTATCTCCTACAGCTTCCCCCATATCCTTCCCATATATCTCATCTGTGTCTTTAATTCTCTTCTCCATGTGCTTTTAAGTTTCCCACTATGTCATTCTCCTTGATATTTTTCTTTCTCGGCCAAACATATTTCTCTGATGCATTGTCCATGTTCAATTCACTTTGAACTAAAGCATTTGTGTTCATACTATATTGATTTATTGATATTCAGAATCTCAAAGAACCACACATATTTCAGTACTTTAACTGTTAAGGAATGAATTCTTTCATTTTGTTATAAACTTGTTAAAACCCAGATACGGAGGTCAGAATGGCTGAACTGATAAGAAGATGCATTCCTAAACATCAGGTGTGCTGATGCTGAGTTAAGTGGTTTAACCCCTACACCGGACAGTTGGACTAAAATGTTGGCTTCATGTTCTTGACATGGGGATGTAAATTACAAGTACCTCTGAAGTCAGAGTGGGTTTGCTTGATGACAAGGGACACTGGTAAAAAGGAAAGCTAGTCCATACGCAAAATTCAGTCCAATGCTACTAG
The DNA here is from genome assembly GCA_014155875.1 of Cepaea nemoralis. Lineage (NCBI taxonomy): Eukaryota > Metazoa > Mollusca > Gastropoda > Stylommatophora > Helicidae > Cepaea > Cepaea nemoralis. Next base: position 674,612 of record JACEFZ010008130.1, read on the forward strand.
AAGTAGTGTGTATGGACTACGCTTAAGTTACTTCAAAGTGAGCAGGTGCAAAAAAAAGAAAAAAAAAAGACACGAGAGTCTTCTTCTTCTGTGATCATCCGAAATATGTTTAGGATGTAATTGTGTTGTGCCTGTTTACAGCAGAGCTGCGATATTTGCACCTTTCGGCCGACACATCTGACTTCTGCGGGACACAAGAGTCTCATAGCCACCATCTTACATAGTTTTAGCAGTTACATTATAAGTGTATTTAATTGCAAGTTGTTTTAACTGATCTCATCTCATCTTGTCCCTCTTGTACCTTGCAGGTGTCGAGTTGAAGTATAAACAGCGGGAGAGTGCCCGCTTATGGGCTTCATGTATCGATATTCCCATGGACTCTGTTATTCCCTGCGTCCATCGTTTATGTGGTCAGCCTCTTCCTCTGTTTCCATCTGGTCTGTACATCATTGCTTGTTGTGGTATACTGTTAGTTGGTAACCTACTTGCATGGCCAAACCATTTGACTTGCTGCTTTCTAATGAAATCTAGTGCAGCAATAACCCCCACTTTAGTCCTAATTTCTTCATTTCTGATCTTATCTCTTCTTGATACATTGAGTATTCGTCTCAGGAATCTCATTTCTGTTGTTGTCATTTTTCTTTTCTCTTTTTCTGTCATTGTCCAGGTTTGGCATTGGTATAATAGAGTTGGTAGGAAGATTGTGTTGTAAAGTGCTTTCTTAGTAGTTGTTGATTCATGTTTGTTCTTTAGTATTGGTTTTAACTGATGATCTGTTAGTTTATTGATGTTGGCAAACTCCATATTTGAAATGGTGAACTGTCTTTCAGGGGTGGATTTCGAGTTGTGCCATTCAGATTTGAGTTTTGGCAGGGACAAACCAACCGTCTGCATGATCGGATCGTGTTCCGCATACCGCAGGATGGGGAAGCCATTGATCCAGAGTTTACCCACAAAGGCGCGGATGGTTGGGTGTATGAAAGACTCATGCCATGAAGTGTAAATATGTGTATTTTACTATCCCCCGTAAATCCATTGGCTGTTGATGTCAAATCTAATCTTTATGTTGACATACAAATGTTTAATGGTGTTAACAAATGCTGGCTCATTTTATTGATACCTTTATGTATGGTTTGGGTTGTTTATATGTTTTTAACAGTACAGATTTTAAATAAAGTAAACAGACACGGAATATTGTGCAAGTCAGAACTAATATGTTCATATAATACTGAGAGATAATCTTGTTTTGATTGGTCTACTGCAAACCGCAAGATGGGGAAGCCATTTATCCAGAATTTACCCACAAAGGTGCAGATGGTTGGGTGTATGAAGGACTCGTATTTTGAAGTGTAAATATTCGTATTTTAACATCCCCTGTAAATCCATTACTGTTGGTTTCACAACTATAAATAAGAATTTTTGCATTATGTTACCAGTAGTGTGAATACTTTGAGCTTAAATGTTACAGAAAAGTTCTTAGAATATTGCGAACCAAGAAGAGAAATATACTGAAATTCTACAAGATCTGAACAAACAGTAAACTGGCATATAAAAAGTGTTGTGTATGGGAAACTAAAATATTTTGACCATATTAAACATCACAGTGGCTTGGAAAGAACATAAGTTAGTTAGTCGATAGCTCATCCTCATTGCACTTCAAACTATTCAGTCCATAAGTGCTCAGATCCCATCCTCAGCAAATCCCGCAGCGTGCAGCTGCTAACGCTGCCACTTCTGTGTTTGTTTATTAATCTTCTTTGGCTTCCTGCATAGTGTTCTTGTTTGGCCACACCTTGTTTAACTTGCTGTTCTTACAGCCTGACCACGGTTATAGATTCACAATCATCACTTGGTTATCGCAAACAGCTTACTTCTCTTAGAGCATTCAGTATATCAGCTTGGTCCATGACTCATCCCCTCCACAGTAACCTTACCTGCAAGCCTGTCAGCCTGCTCATTTCCTTGTACACCCGCATCATGACCTGGCACGAAAATGAAACTGATCTTTGCTAGACGAGACGCTCCAAAGACAACTACTACTGCCTTCAGACCCACCCCAGTGGGTGTTATCTCTGGAGAGCGGTCATGGCTGGCATAGATTAGTTTTATTTTGAAAGAACAGTGATGGGAGGCAACGGTTAGTTTCATTGTGAAAGAACAGTAATGGGAGGCATGGATTTTGAAAGAAGAGACAGGAATTGACTCGCACGAAGATGGGCACAGGACACTACGGACACCTTGGGCACGAGGCGGGAGAATTGGCAAGAGATGGTGAAACTTTTCGGTGGGCCGTGATCATATCATTATTCTGTAAAGGACCTACTACATGAGAATGAGCATTAACGATGTGTTTGTTTTTTCTGCTGTGACAATTGGAGCATTGAATAAACTGAATTTCCTGCCATAGACCACTTAACACAAAATTTTCTTGATGCTTTCCATGGCTAGCCAAATGTTATTTTATCACTTACCAAAAGACGGTTGGCTGGTGTGTTGTAACTGTTACACTTCAACAGAAGTTGCTCCATTACTTGAAACATTTTCCTCCACCTAGTGCGAAATTGAAAATTGTTAAGTATTTGACAATTAAGTCTTCAGAAATGCTTGTGCTGTCAACAGGTTATAAAACACCCTCCTCGTCGAATTCTCAACATCTCATAAACTATGTTGATAAATTTAACAGAAAAGGCATAAAATATTCTCTATTCAACTAACAATAAATGATTGCTCAAATATAGTGAGGCCTTAGCAAATAGACGTCTCTAGTCAGTTTTACGCAAACAGAAAAAATTTGTTTTAAATGTGAAATGACAGTGGGGATAACAGATATTCCACATTCGAAGAATAATACCTGTGACAATGTTTTAAGTGTTTCAGCCAAAGTATTGCTTATTATATCATATGCTATATAACTCTGCAGTATGTACCTGACGAGGTGCAGCAAAATATGCCAGACAAATCAAGCAACATATTGTTTGTGGCTTCTGTGTGTAAGTTATGTCATTGTGATGGTGTAGGCCAGTATAGTGCTTTACATGTTTATAATAATTATGGTGGATATCCTGGTCACATGATGGTTTTTCTTTTGTTTAAAGATTTCCTGGAGGTACGAGTTTTATAGATTAGTTACCTACCCCAGGCTGGTGTGTATTCATCTAACCATATTATGCATTGTTTTGCTTTTATTTACATACAAAGACCACGTATACAATCAGTCTCGCTATTTGGGAGATGGGAAGTAAATACTACTTTTTTAAACCACAATACTATTTTATTAACACAGAATACTATCTTTATTCATTCAGAATACTGCTTCATTCATTAAACATTTCTATTGTGTTAATTCACATTGTTTTTGTGGTAACATATTTTATTGTGAAGATGATGATGTTTTTATTTGTGACTTAGAATTGGATTGTTATTTTCCTTACTTCTCAGTTCTTCATTGACAAGTATCGGTGTATTCTCGTCCATGTAGAGAAGTCAGGATTTAGCCTATCAGTAGACATCTTAAAGTATGTTAATTTAATTTCTCAGGGATTCAATAATATGTGTATGCATTCTACATGATTAGCGATGTAATTTTGTAGTGAATTCTTGAGTCTGCACTGTTGGTACTTATAATTTGTTTTATTATTTTGTAAGGATTCAAGGTATGAGGAATGACAGGGCCATGGTTGGAGGTCACTCATAGGTTAGTGTGTTTATATAGGCAGCAAATTATTTTGAGTGGCAATTGCCCCGCATGGACAACAATCTCCTTCTAATTAATAAGCATGTGATGGTAAAACCATGGGTAGCTGCTTTTGCGGCTGACTCAATCACAGGACTATCATTCTGAACCGGTGATGGACCCTACTATAACTTCTCCTGGAGGTTGAACAGGGTAGCGGTAATTGTAGAACTGAATGAGTGGTGAAGGTGTCATCAGGCAGCAGAATGTGGAAAAAAGAAAACACACAACTAGGTTTGTTTGTTTACATGTAATCTAGGTTCAGAGGTGACACTAGGCCTACTGACATGTAATCTAGGTTCAGAGGTGACACTAGGCCTACTGACATGTAATCTAGGTTCAGAGGTGACACTAGGCCTACTGACATGTAATCTAGGTTCAGAGGTGACACTAGGCCTACTGACATGTAATCTAGGTTCAGAGGTGACACTAGGCCTACTGACATGTAATCTAGGTTCAGAGGTGACACTAGGCCTACTGACATGTAATCTAGGTTCAGAGGTGACACTAGGCCTACTGACATGTAATCTAGGTTCAGAGGTGACTCTAGGCCTACTGACATGTAATCTAGGTTCATAGGTGACACTATGCCTACTGACATGTAATCTAGGTTCAGAGGTGACACTAGGCCTACTGACATGTAATCTAGGTTCAGAGGTGACACTAGGCCTACTGACATGTAATCTAGGTTCAGAGGTGACACTAGGCCTACTTTCATGTAATCTAGGTTCAGAGGTGATACTAGGCCTACTGACATGCCATTTCTATGATAGATAACCTGTGTGTCTAATTGAAAGTGAAGAAAGACTGACTAATCGGAGATTGTCCAACCAGTCTAGCTATGATGAATGGTGTATGCTGCATGATGTTTACCATTGTCTACAATATTATCATTAGTATGAAGTATTAAACTATATTTAAAAAATCAGCTGACTGGAAAATTGTGTTTGGTCTGTTTTTCTGTATGCATGTGAATTCTGGAATAGCAATGAAATTATGGGGCAGTTGGAGGCAGGGGAGATGTGGTTATTGGGGAGAGTGTTGAGAATATTTTGGACAGAGCAGTGCTTGTCCTGAGGTAGACATAGGCAATCAAAACTCTCATATAATATTTTGATGAAGTTGGTGTTACCTGATTGTTTAACTGATTAAGTGCCATGGGATGATTAATCCTCTTAAGTGACTCCTATATCTGCCATGGGCTTATATGCTCATTAAACATGTCTACTACCATATTAACAACTTTTATGTCATAAGTGTGACACCTACTACTCCCCATCTTCTGCCACCCATATTTGTTAGGTCCACATCTACTTATTATTTGGCACTGAATCTGTTAAACTTTACCACATACATATTTCTTTGCTAAACTAAAATTAGGCATACCAACACCTATTCTGGAGAGGCTACTACTACTATGTACCGCCAACATAAAATTCAATTTTCTAAGTAAGTCATATCGCCAAATTGACTGAGTGGCCATGGGGAGTCCTCTTGGTCCTATTCTAGTGGACATCTTCATGGCACATTTAGAAGAAAAGAGATCCTCAGACATTAACTACTTGGCCTTTTACCGTCGTTATGTGGACGATATACTAATTATCACCACAGATGAGCTACAAGCGACATCGTTCCAGGCCATAATGAACATGATGCATAAAAACATCTATCTATGGAACACGAACACAACGAAGCGTTGCCGTTCCTAGATATTCTAATGAGATGTAGAGTAGACGGCACAATTCAAAGATCGGTCTACCGCAAAGGAACATGGACTGGCCAATACCTAAATTTTCAGAGCTTCACACCTGTCCGGTATAAATGGGGCTTAGTGCGGACCCTGTTTGGCCGTGCTAAAAAGATATGCACCCAGGACACACTGACAGAGGAATTTGAAACTCTGAAGAATGTCTTAAACCTGAATGGGTACTCCACATGATTTATAAAGCGCCACTGCCAACTGCCCAAACCAAAACCAGACGTAACTACAGTCCCTACACTCAAGGTATTCATCCAGCTAACCTTCCGAGGGGATGAAATAATGCAACGTCTACAAGACCGGCTTACTACAGCAGTATGCCGAACATTCTGTGCTGCAACTCCAGTCATTAGATATAGAACCATACCGATTCCTACACCAGCAGTCAAAGAGCTTGTTCCTCTGTACGCCACAAACAATTGTATTTACCAATTCACATGTAGATGCCAGGCCTTCTACATCGGTAGAACAGAGAGACAGCTGAACAAAAGAGTGTCAGAACACATACCTCAATGGGTCAACAAGATACGACACACAGGCGATGCTAGCCTAGTGGGGCCGACACACCGGAAGCTCCCCGTATCTTCAGTTGGTAGGCACATTTGTTAGTTAGTTAGTTAGTCGACAGATCATCCTCATTGCACATTGAACCATTCAGTCCATAAGTGCTCGGATCCCCTCCTCAGATAATCCTGCAGCATGTAGCGGCTAACGACACCAGTTCTGTGTTGGTTTATCAATCTTCTTTGGCTTCCTGCGTAGTGTTCTTGTTTGGCCACCCCTCTTTTAATTTGCTGTTCTCGCAGTCTGGCCATGGTTGTAGATTCACAGTCATCACTTGGTTCACGCAAAAGTCTTACTTCTCGTACAGCATTTAGAATGTCAGCCTGGTCCATGCGCGTCCGCCCTCCACCGTAGCCTCACCTGCGAGCTTGTCAGCCAGCTCATTTCCTTGTACTCCCGCATGCCCTGGCACGAAGATGAAACTAATCTTTGCCAGCCGAGACCGCTCCAGAGACAGCAGCCATTCTCTTCGGATCCACCCCACCCCTATCCTCTTGATCATGTTCATTGAGTCGCTAAGGAAACATGCCCTAGTGAATGTCTGTGACTCGAGCTGTGTTATTGCTTTACTTACTGCCATGATTTCCATAGTCAGGCTACTTGTGGTTTCAGTGAAAGCACCAGAGTCCTCCTTCACAATTCTCCCCCCGGCCCGAGCCGTAAAGGCCCATGAGCTTCTCACATGTCGGACGACCGACCCATCTGTGTAGATGACAGCATCACCGTCTAGCGAACTCTCGAAAATCAACGCTTGTACTTCAGCCTCCACAGCAGCCGGATTTTCTTGTCTGCATTTTCAGGGCTGCGTGCTGTCACCCTATTTGTTTAACCTGTACGCCGAAAATATAATGAGAAATGTAAGAGATGAAATAAACAGGGAACTATATGATGCCGTAAATATCGGCGGTCATGACATACCGGAGATTCGATATGCTGATGATACAGTATTACTCTCCACAACTCAGGATGGCATAGAAAATCTAATAGCTTCAACCCAACTGAATAGTGAAAATCACAACTTATATCTTAACATAGCAAAAACAAAAATAATGCATACAGATAAAACTACTATGGAGAAAGAAATATACATTAATGGGGAAAAATTGGAGGTGGTGGAAAATTTTGAATATCTTGGGTCATTGATTACCAACAATGGCGACACAATGAAAGAAATTAAACGACGACTATCAATTGATCTTCAAAGACTAAAACAGCTGAATAAATTATGGAGTGGGACAGACAGAACTAAAAAAAATTAGATTTTTAAGAGCATGCATCTTTCCCATTGCAACATACGCCTGTGAGACCTGGACACTTACTAAACAAGCTGAACAGCGCATAAACGCCTTTGAAAATAAATGTTATAGACGAGTTCTAAGAATATCTTGGATAAAGAAAAGAACAAATGCATCCATACTTCAAGAGTTGAATATTGAAGAAGGTTGGCTATTAAAGACGATAAAACAAAGAAAATTGAAATATTTTGGTCACTTGAAACGTCACGAAAGTTTGGAGAGAACAATAATGGAAGGGTATATTGCTGGAAAGAGAGGAAGAGGAAGGCCAAAGAGAAGATGGGTGCAGGATGTGGCGGATGATCTCCAGATGGGTGTATCAGACGCGGGACATCTTGCTTGTAATCGAGAGGTTTTCCGGAAGGTTGTTATGTGAGCGAGGTTCTGCAAAGAACATGCTACTGAATGAATGAATGAATTTTCTATCTAGTTGGATGCAATCTGAAAAGGATGTGCAGAAATCTGTTGGCACTTGTACCCACTCCTCGCCAGGTTCTAAGTCCTCAAGTGAACACACCTGTTGAAGAATGTCTTCGGCTTGACCCATCCACGACCGTCCTCTTTTTAACCTGCTGCCCTTCACCTTCATAATTTCACTATGCAGTGGATGTTGTGTGTTTGCGTTAACTCTGAGGTAGGCGCGTGCTCTGCAAACTTGTATTCTGTCTTCAATGGTTGGAAAATCAAGAAGGTAGCGCATCGCCCTGCATGCTGTATCTCTTGTACATCCAAGAATAATGCGCATAACTTCATTCTGTATCCTTTCCATCCTTTCTATCTGCTTACGGCCGAGAGTCAGGATTGCCATTGTATTCTCAAAAACACACATGACTAGCCCCTCGTACAGAAGACATAGATGGCGCTGCTCACAGTTTGCTGCCGCCATCACCCGCATCGCAGCCAACCTCCGCTTGACCTTTGTTATCACCTGGTCTATGTGCTCATTATAAGCAAGGCTTCGATCAAACCCTATCCCCAGGTAATTCATTGCCTGCGTTCTTTCCACCGTCTCTGAACACAGCTTTACAGTTGGTGTTGGAGTGTTGACAATATGATTATTCAACGAGAACCAAGTCACTGTTGCCTTTGTTGGGTTGACCATTGCCCCCGCTTCATAACACCAAGTACTTATGCGATTGAGTTCGGTTTGTAGTTCCACAACAACCTGATCTCTATCCTTACCCTGATGATACACTAAAACATCATCGGCATATGACAATGTCCTACCAGGTCCAGTGATCTGGTGATTCTCACTGTGTAGGCGTTGAACAGTACCGGAGATAATGGTAATCCCTGTGGTAGGCCAGGATATATTGTTGTTGGTTCCGAAGTCAACTGCCACATCTAAAAACTACTTTCCGTAGGAAGAGGGCTGCAGCGATCCAACTAAGGAGGAATGGACTTGTTTTGAGTTCAAGAAGCTAAAGCATTAAAAAATCCAATGATACTCTGTTGTACGCGACGTAGGCATATACAATAGGCACATTTAGGTAGGCACATTATCGAAAGCGACCATGCGGTTGACAGAGACATTGCCTTTCGCGTGTTGTTTAACACACAAAATACTCGCTTATTAAAGTTTGCAGAAGCAATTATGATCAATCAACGCAAGCCAGATTTGTGCTTACAGAAAGATATGTTAGCCAGCTTAAAATTACCGTGGTAGACAATTGACATTACTGTGTAAATATGTGTATATTTCAACTTGAAGGATTTATCTAGTTAATTTACTTTACGTTGTGTGATTTCTGCAGTATGTACCTGAAGAGATGCAGCGAAATATGCCAGGCGATAAATCGTGCAATCTATTGTTTGTGTCTTCGTTATTCAAATATTTCTTTGCCTTTGTCTGCCTCTTTTGACCAGTATTTTTCTAATATGGCTAATTTCATAATTCCATCTCCTCTTTGATCAGAGATTTTGAACACCTGTACCTCTCAACACGAGTCTAGACTATACTATGTTTGTACATTGTATACCTGTGTCAAATTGACTGCTGTCTGCTTGCTGCCCGTGGGAATGCAGCCATTAAACACCTATTAAGAACCTATGGTGTAACACGGGAAAGTTAGTTAAATGTTGAGATCAGGCATCTTTCCGGCGGCAATATATGAACGTGAGTCAATGACAATTTCGCAATCGCTAAAGAAATTTAAAGCCGAAATGTTATTAGAATATTGTGTACTGAGAAGAGCCAAACGTTCTCTAAATAAATAAAAGGATGAAGGTGTTGAGATGTGAGGGATTAAAACAATAGGGGCCAGTAGGTTAGCATGGCAGAATGGATAAGAGTTGTTCTTAAACATCTCTTATGTTGATGCCGAGGTAAAGTGTTCAACCCCTATACACCGGACAGTTGGAGTAAAATGTTGACCTATCGTCCTTGACTTTGGGACGTAAATTACAAGTACATCTGAAGTCGGAGTGGGTTCGCCTGATGGCGAAGGACACTGTTAACAGGGAAAGCTAAATCCACACGCATCATTCAGTCCAGCATTACTAGAAGTAGTGTGTATGGACTACGCTTGAGTTCAAAGCGAGCGAGCGCAAAAAAAGGTGGGGGGGGGGGGGCAATCTAGACTTACGATGTTTGAGGCAGCAATGACAAAATGGGGGAAGGAGAGGGAAACAGAATGTGGGTGCGAACGGACATCACAAGTATGTACATACAAGAAATCGTCACTCTGATAAAAACAACGGGGAAAGATGTTGCAGCGGTTACACAAAGGTATAGTAACTTAGATTCACGTGAAACAAAAGTATTAAGTAGAACGAGACAAAGCGTGGGGCACTAGACAACAGAGACCAACTATGATACGAGGGTGAAGTCTGACAGAGTGTGATCTAACAGTGGATGAATTCGCAACGTGTTAGCTGTTAACAATATAGGCCGGTCATGGTGTAGTCAGGATGGATGGGTAATCCAGCGTGCATAATCGGGATAATAATAATAGTAAAAAGGTACTATAACATAATTTTTTTTTATTTTTTTTTTTCATTTTAAAAGAAGAGGAAGGGGGTGGAATGAGGAGTTCCATTACTGCCATACATATGGGCCATGTGGAATAGGGGTGTGAAATAATACTCGGCTTCACTCTTACTGTCCACTATAACATAGTGACGGAAATGATGGTTGTATAAAATGCAGACACCATAAGACGAACTCACCTGAGACCCACTTTTCACACTGGACAGTGGGGAGCATTTTGTGTGATATTCACTGGCACAGGAACGGAGCATAATGGGGACGACCCGTTGCTGTGAAGTTGCAACCTCGACTAACTAACTAACTAACTAACTAACTAACTAACTAACTAACTAACTAACTAACAAACGAACGAACGGACGGGCGAACGGGCGAACGGACGAACAGACGAACGGACGAACGAACGACCTAATTAACTAACTAAATAACTAACTAACTAACTAACTAACTAACTAACTAACTACTAACTAACTAACTAACTAAGTAACTAATTAACCAACCAACCAACCAACCAACCAACCAACCAGCCAGCCAACCAACCAACCAACCATCCAACCAACCAACCAACCAACCCACTCCGACTTCAGAGGTACTTGTAATTTACTTCACCAAGTCAAGGACGATAGGTCAACATTTTACTCCAACTATCCGGTGTATACGGGTTGAACACTTTACCTCGGATCCAGACGATGCTTGTCACCCGGGACTTCCGAAGAGAAGCAAGCCACTCTGCACGAAGCTTGCCTGTCCTCACCCAACTCAGCATGCTTTCTGAGTCAGTTACAATCACGATGAGTGTGTGTGTGTGTGTGTGTGTGTGTGTGTGTGTGTGTGTGTGTGTGTGTGTGTGTGTGTGTGTTTGTGTGTGTGTGTGTCGTATTCTCCATCCAGCGGAAAGCTGCACTGACCGCCTCCACCTCCATTCTTAAGCTAGATGTTGTGGTATCATATGCCAGGCTCTCCTGCACCAAACGTCGACCATTAGCTTTTGCTAAGAACCCCAAGGCACTTCTCCTGCCTCTCAACACCGAACCATCTGTGTATATAATCACATCACCCGGGCGAGCATTATCCTGAATTAGTTGCTGGATTTCCACTTCCGTGGCCCCTGCTGGCCACTCCCTGCTCAATGTGATTATAACTCTGCACAAGTCTGACTGCTCCGCTGGCACTCTGACCCACTCCACTCCTCGCCTAATATCCTCAAAGATGCACACCTGTCTGATCGTATCCTCCGCCTGAGCCATCCATGATTTCCCTCTTATCAGTAGCTGACCCTTAACTGCGTAAAGCGCCTCATGCAACGGGTGATCTGTGTGATGATCCACCTGAGAATGCGGACATCGAAACCAGTGTGCGTATGTCCTGTCTCAAGGATCACCATTATTGCAGGTGATGATCCACCTGAGAATGCGGACATCGAAACCAAGGCATGCATGTCCTGTCCTGTCTCAAGGCTCACCATTATTGCAGGTATTATTCAACATCTATAAGCCACACTGACCAGAGTACAACCAGCTGCACTAGGACGGACCAGTGTTGCCATCTGGACTCTTTTCGCACTAAATTTAGTGCTTTTTGAAGTCATTTAGTGCCAAAATTGTGCATATTGCGCGACCGCGCGAATTTGGTGCTTCACAATTTTTTTGGGGTGCTTTTTTTGTGGTGGGTAAAAATTACTTTAAAAATCATTTTGGGAACACTAAAAAGCCGAATTTGAACTGAAGCGAGGGAGTAAAACAGTCTTACTACATTAATGCCCAATATTCACGTAATTTAACTCCCTTTAATACGATTCAGTTGGAGCTAGTGACACGTGCAGGCAATACGCAATGCGTTAAAAGATTGTTTAAACAAGAATGGGCTTGAGTTGCAAAGACTTGTTGCACTCGGCACTGACAATGCATCTGTCATGACAGGTGTAAACAATGGAGTACATACAACATTCACAACATATACACACTCGCTACCGCCATAGGTAAAAGTTATTATGCCTTTTTAAAGCACAAACTATCGTCTGTCAAGACGGCAAGGTGCCAATGATATACAACATTAAAATCCGAACTCCTCATCTGGTACTAGTTAGGTGTGTGTGTCATTCCCTTCTTCAGCTGGCAGTGCCACATTTTTGTAAAACAATTGGCACTCAATGGGTGATGTGGTCAACAGCGCACACTTCGCCTTTACTTTCCAGAACATTTCATGGTGCTTAGTTTCGGCTGAGTCAACCCGGGAGCAATAGCGGGGACTCAATTACATGATCTACGGGCTAACCATTCGCTATCGCGCTCATGACGGCTTGTGCACTTGGTAAGCGAAATGTAAAGGGAAACAAATACCTATTTCTGATGAGAACATAATTTTCATTTTATTATTTGCAAGGGACATAACCCGGAAACGTTTTTCTAAAGAAGCAATTAGTTATATTAATTGTTAAATGTTTAATATAATGACACCAACTATTCACAGTTAACACGCTAATTTAACATCCAAAAGTTTGAAATACTTTTACTGCTAAAAATCAATAAAATGTACATGTTAATGCAATATATACAATGTTTCAACACTGCAAGCTCCGTGCACGATGTTAACGACTGCCCACAATGGACGCTCTGCTACTTTGGTTTCTCTTCACAACGTATAAACATTTCTCTATTTTATATTCGTACAGCTGGGGCTGTTATTACCCTATATACACGTGTCAGAAAGTGCCGATACTACATATTGAAGCGTGGTAGGGCAGTAAAGAGGTTGGAAAGTAAACCGTTAAACAGAACTATTACTTCCGTCGGCGTGTGCGCAGAACGCTTCTGGCAGAGAATAGGTGGAAAAGCAAACTCCCAAAGAGCAAGTCAGCATTAGAAAATACTTGGCTGTTTCATGAGATCGGTCGGTTCGCCTGATGGCGAAGGACACTGTTAACAGGGAAAGCTAATCCACACGCATCATTCAGTCCAGCATTACTAGAAGTAGTGTGTATGGACTACGCTTGAGTTCAAAGCGAGCGAGAGTAAAAAAAAGGTGGGGGGGGGGGCGGGGGGGGGGCGGCAATCTAGACGTACGATGTTTGAGGCAGCAATGACAAAATGGGGGAAGGAGAGGGAAGCAGAATGTGGGTGCGAACGGACATCACAAGTATGTACATACAAGAAATCGTCACTCTGATAAAAACAACGGGGAAAGATGTTGCAGCGGTTACACAAAGGTATAGTAACTTAGATTCACGTGAAACAAATGTTTTAAGTAGAACGAGACAAAGAGTGGGGCACTCGACAATAGAGACCAACTATGAGACGAGGGTGAAGTCTGACAGAGTGTGATCTAACAGTGGATGAATCCACAACGTGTTAGCTGTTAACAATATAGGCCGGTCATGATGTAGTCAGGATGGATGGGTAATCCAGCGTGCATAATCGGGATACTAATAATAGTTAAAAGGTACTATAACATAATTTTTTTTTTTTCATTTTAAAAGAAGAGGAAGGGGGTGGAATGAGGAGTTCCATTACTGCCATACATATGGACGTTGTGGAATAGGGGTGTGAAATGATACACGGCTTCACTCTTACTGTCCACTATAACATAGTGACGGAAATGATGGTTGTATAAAATGCAGTCACCATAAGACGAAATCACCTGAGACCCACTTTTCACACTGGACAGTGGGGAGCATTTTGTGTGATATTCACTGGCACAGGAACGGAGCATAATGGGGACGACCCGTTGCTGTGAAGTTGCAACCTCGACTAACTAACTAACTAACTAACTAACTAACTAACTAACGAACGAACGAACGAACGGACGGACGGACGGACGGACGGGCGAACGGACGAACGGACGAACGGACGACCAAACAACCGAACTAACTAACTAGCTAACTAACTAACTAACTAACTAACTAACTAACTAACTAACTAACTAACTAACTAACTAACTAACTAAGCAAGCAAGCAACCAACCAACCAACCTGCCAACCAACCAACCAACCAGCCAACCAACCAACCAACCAACCAACCAACTCACTCCGACTTCAGAGGTACTTGTAATTTACGTCCCCAAGTCAAGGACGATAGGTCAACATTTTACTCCAACTGTCCGGTGTATAGGGTTGAACACTTTACCTCGGATCCAGACGATGCTTGTCACCCGGGACTTCCGAAGAGAAGCAAGACACTCTGCACGAAGCTTGCCTGTCCTCACCCTACTCAGCATGTTTTCTGAGTCAGTTACAATCATGATGTGTGTGTGTGTGTGTGTATGTTTGTGTGTGTGTGTGTGTGTGTGTGTGTGTGTGTGTGTGTGTGTGTGTGTGTGTGTGTGTGTGGTATTCTCCATCCAGCGGAAAGCTGCACTGACCGCCTCCACCTCCATTCTTAAGCTTGATGTTGTGGTTTCATATGCCAGGCTCTCCTGCACCAAACGTCGACCATTAGCTTTTGCTACGAACCCCCAGGCACTTCTCCTGCCTATCAACACCGAACCATCTGTGTATATAATCACATCACCCGGGCGAGCATTATCCTGAATTATTTGCTGGATTTCCACTTCCGTGGACCCTGCTGGCCACTCCCTGCTCAATGTGATTATAACTCTGCACAAGTCTGACTGCTCCGCTGGCACTCTGACCCACTCCACTCCTCGCCTAATATCCTCCAAGATGCACACCTGTCTGTATACTGATCGTATCCTCCGCCTGAGCCATCCATGATTTCCCTCTTATCAGTCGCTGACCCTTAACTGCGTCCAGCGTCTATTGCAACGGGTGATCTGTGTGATGATCCACCTGAGAATGCGGACATCGGAACCAGTGTGCGTATATCCTGTCTCAAGGATCACCATTATTGCAGGTGATGATCCACCTGAGAATGCGGACATCGAAACCAAGGCATGCATGTCCTGTCCTGTCTCAAGGCTCACCATTAATGCAGGTATTATTTAAGCCACACTGACCAGAGTACAACCAGCTGCACTGATTGATTGATTGATTTAGGAATCGACATCACAGCATTCGGGGCATTCCCATAAGTGTTCCGTCCCCATCCTCAGCAGCCAGCGAAGAGTTCCAACACCAATAGTGCCAGTAGCACTCTGATTATAAGTCCGTCTCGCCTTTCCTTTGAGCGTTGAGCGTCGGCCAGATCCCTTCGTCACTCCTCGTTGTCTCATTCTTGCCAGACCATGGTAATCCATTTGCTCCTCCGAGGTGTGCAAGTGCTCCCACAAGGTCGCAACCACGTCTGCCTTGTCATGTATCAATACTCCACCAAGTTCTGCAGAGCCAGCCAATCTATCCGCCTATTCATTTCCCAGCACACCGGCATGCCCCGGAGAAAAGATCCTGGTGATGCTTGTCACCCGTGACCTCCGAAGCGAAGCAAGCCACTCCGCACGAAGTCTGCCCGTCCTCACCCTCGTCAGCATGCTTTCTGAGTCAGCTACAATCACGATGTGTGTGTGTGTCGTATTCTCCATCCAGCGGAGAGCCGCAGTGACTGTCTCCACTTCCATTCTTAAGCTGGATGTTGTGGTATCATATGCCAGGCTCTCCTGCCCCAAACATCGACCATTAGCTTTGGCTACGAAACCCCAGCCACTTCTCTCACCTCTTGACACCGAACCATCTGTGTAGATAATCACATCACTTGAGTGAGCATTGTCCTGAATTAGTTGCTGGATTTCCACTTCCGTGGCCCCTGCTGGCCACTCCCTGCACTCCCGGCTTAATGTGATTATAACTCTGCACAAGTCTGACTGCTCCGCTGGCACTCTGACCCACTCCTCTCCACGCCTAATGTTCTCCAACGGGTTCACCTGTCTGATCGTATCCTCCGCCTGAGCCATCCATGATTTCCATCTTATCAGTCGCTGACCCTTAACTGCGTCCAGCGCCTCATGCAGTGGGTGGTCTGTGTCTGCACTAGGACGGACCAGTGTTGCCATATGGACGCTTTTCGCACTAAATTTAGTGCTTTTTGAAGTCATTTAGTGCCAAAAGTGTGCATATTGCGCGACCGCGCGAATTTGGTGCTTCACAATGTTTTTGGGGCGCTTTTTTGGGGTGGGTAAAAATTACTTTAAAAATCATTTTGGGAACACCAAAAAGCCGAATTTGAACTGAAGCGAGGGAGTAAAACAGTCTTACTACATTAATGCCCAATATTCACGTAATTTAACTCCCTTTAATACGATTCAGTTGAAGTGAGTGGCACGTGCAGGCAATACGCAATGCGTTAAAAGATTGTTTAAACAAGAATGGGCTTGAGTTGCAAAGACTTGTTGCACTCGGCACTGACAATGCATCTGTCATGACAGGTGTAAACAATGGAGTATATACAACATTCACAACATATACACACTCGCTACCGCCACAGGTAAAAGTTATTATGCCTTTTTAAAGCACAAACTATCGTCTGTCAAGACGGCAAGGTGCCAATGATATACAACATTAAAATCCGAACTCCTCATCTGGTACTAGTTAGGTGTGTATGTCATTCCCTTCTTCAGCTGGCAGTGCCACATTTTTGTAAAACAATTGGCACTCAATGGGTGATGTGGTCAACAGCGCACACTTCGCCTTTACTTTCCAGAACATTTCATGGTGCTTAGTTTCGGCTGAGTCAACCCGGGAGCAATAGTGGGGACTCAATTACATGATCTACGGGCTAACCATTCGCTATCGCGCTCATGACGGCTTGTGCACTTGGTAAGCGAAATTCAAGGGGAAACAAATACCTATTTCTGACGAAAACATAATATTCATTTTATTGTTTGCAAGGGACATAACTCGCAAACGTTTTTATAAAGAAGCAATTAGTTATATTAATTGTTAAATGTTTAATATAATGACACCAACTATTCACAGTTAACACGGTAATTTGACATCCTAAAGTGTGAAATACTTTTACTGCTAAAAATGAATAAAATATACTTTTGAGAAATTCAAAACAATGTTTTCCCGTAGTGAATTTGAATAACGAAGACACAAACAATAGATTGCACGATTTATTGCCTGGCATATTTCGCTGCATCTCGTCAGGTACATACTGCAGAACTCACACAACTTACGTGAAATTAACTAGATAAATCCTTCAAGTTGAAATATACACAATTTCGCACAGTAATGTCGATTGTCTACCACGGTAATTTTAAGCTGACTAACATGTCTTTCTGTTTACACAATTCTGGCTTGCGTTGATAGATCATAATTGCTTCTGCAAATTTTAACAAGCGAGTATTCTGTGTTCTAAACAACACGCGAAATGCAGTCTCTCTGGACACAACATGGCGACTGGCAACAATGTGCTTGCCGATTGAAGACGCCGGGAGCTTCCGGTGTGTCGGCTCCTCGTGGCTATCATCTCCTGTGTGTTGTATCTTGTTGACCCATTGAGGTATGTGTTCTAACACCCGTTTGTTAAGCTGCCGAACGGAGAGACAGCTTAACAAACGGGTGTTAGAACACATACCTCAATGGGTCAACAAGATACAACACACAGGAGATGATAGCCACGAGGAGCCGACACACCGGAAGCTCCCGGCGTCTTCAATCGGCAAGCACATTGTTGCCAGTCGCCATGTTGTGTCCAGAGAGACTGCATTTCGCGTGTTGTTTAGAACACAGAATACTCGCTTGTTAAAATTTGCAGAAGCAATTATGATCTATCAACGCAAGCCAGAATTGTGTAAACAGAAAGACATGTTAGTCAGCTTAAAATTACCGTGGTAGACAATCGACATTACTGTGCGAAATTGTGTATATTTCAACTTGAAGGATTTATCTAGTTAATTTCACGTAAGTTGTGTGAGTTCTGCAGTATGTACCTGACGAGATGCAGCGAAATATGCCAGGCAATAAATCGTGCAATCTATTGTTTGTGTCTTCGTTATTCAAATTCACTACGGGAAAACATTGTTTTGAATTTCTCAAACGTCGCCTCCCATTACCAACTGTGAAGCGATTAGATGGATTACTCAAGCTGAAGTGTAAGATATCGCTACAGGATTGTCGATTGAGATTTCTCGAGGAATGCCTAAGGACGGGGATATTTCCTCACCGGTATTTCAGATCTCTGAGGACGGACAGAATATGTCCGACAAGAAAAAACCTGAGACGACTGACAAAAAAACCAGATAGAAGAAACCCAGTCCAAGCTGGCCAACTTGAAGCGCACACACAGTTCTGCCTACTACGTCACCCAAGAATTGAGTTTGTATGGCTACTTGAAGTTCACGAAATTCTGTACAGAAGCAGTGTACAAGGTGAAAATCGCAGAGAATGCTCGCCTCAACAAATCACTGAGCACTGAAAAGGTAACAACGTCAGTACTAGACAACCCAGAGAAGTATGTGAGGAACTTATCGTCATACGTACTCAACAACATTGAAACAGAGGCCCTTGCATACGGATTAAAATTATGCATAAAGCCTAAACACATCAATCGTGTTGAGTCGCAAGCACAGTTTGAAATGTTGTTTGATCAAGTCTCCAAGTTATCACCTACCTCTGCTGATTCGGTCGGGTGGCTGAAGGCCAAACTGGTAGATTTAGAACACCAGTATCGCACAACACCCTCTAAACAGACGTGTCCGCTGACCAACGAACACCTTACTGCCTTAAAAGCGTTAAAGGCTAACAAAACCCTCGTCATACTGAAACCTGACAAAGGGAGCGGTACAGTACTGATGGACATGTCAGATTACCAGAGAAAAATGGATGTAATATTGTCAGACGAATCCAAATTCAGGATAGATCAAAAAGTAAACAAGTCGGAGGACCTGGATGCTATAATGAGGAAAGAGATCCAGTCACTTGTGAATGCGGGACTCATCAGTGAGGCCACTGCAAAAACGCTCACACCACGCGGCTCGCACACTCCTCAGATGTACGGTCTACCCAAACTTCACAAGCCCGGCATCCCGCTAAGACCTATCCTGTCCATGGTTAACTCTGCACAACACCGAATGGCGAGATGGTTAGCCGAAATGTTAAAACCAGTACGACAGTCCTTCGATCCAAAAATACTCAGAGATACATTCCAACTGGTGGAATTATTGGATACTATGGACATAAATAACAAACACATGGCATCCATGGATATAGCCTCCCTATTCACTAACGTTCCATTAGAGGAGACAGTGAAAATAATAAGGGAACGCATTGAAGACAAACAACTAAAATTAGGCATACCAACACCTATTCTGGAGAGGCTACTACTACTATGTACCGCCAACATCCTATTCAATTTTCAAACTAAGTCATACCGCCAAATTGACGGAGTGGCCATGGGGAGTCCTCTTGGTCCTATTCTAGCGGACATCTTCATGGCACACTTAGAAGAAAAGAGATCCTCAGACATCAACAACTTGGCCTTTTACCGGCGTTATGTGGACGATATACTAATCATCACCACAGACGAGCTACAAGCAACATCGTTTCAGGCCACAATGAACAAGACGCATAAAAACATCTCTCTATCTATGGAACACGAACACAACGAAGCGTTACCGTTCCTAGATATTCTAATGAGACGTAGAGCAGACGGCACAATTCAAAGATCGGTGTATCGCAAAGAAACATGGACTGGCCAATACCTAAATTTTCAGAGCTTCACACCTGTCCAGTACAAACGGGGCTTAGTACGGACCTTGTTTGACCGTGCTAGAAAGATATGCACCCAGGACACACTGACAGAGGAATTTGAAACTCTGAAGAATGTCTTAAACCTGAATGGGTACTCCACAGGATTTATAAAGCGCCATTGCCAACAGCCCAAACCCAAAGCAGACGTAACTACAGTCCCTAAACTCAAGGTATTCATCCAGCTAACCTTTCGAGGGGATGACGTAATGCAACGTCTACAAGACCGGCTTACTACAGCAGTAGGTCAAACATTCTGTGCGGCAACTCCAGTCATTAGATGTAAAACCGTACCCATTCCTACACCAACAGTCAAAGAGCCTGTTCCTCTGTACGCCACAAACAATTGTATTTACCAATTCACATGTAGATGCCAGGCCGTTTACATTGGCCGAACGGAGAGACAGCTTAACAAACGGGTGTTAGAACACATACCTCAATGGGTCAACAAGATACAACACACAGGAGATGATAGCCACGAGGAGCCGACACACCGGAAGCTCCCGGCGTCTTCAATCGGCAAGCACATTGTTGCCAGTCGCCATGTTGTGTCCAGAGAGACTGCATTTCGCGTGTTGTTTAGAACACAGAATACTCGCTTGTTAAAATTTGCAGAAGCAATTATGATCTATCAACGCAAGCCAGAATTGTGTAAACAGAAAGACATGTTAGTCAGCTTAAAATTACCGTGGTAGACAATCGACATTACTGTGCGAAATTGTGTATATTTCAACTTGAAGGATTTATCTAGTTAATTTCACGTAAGTTGTGTGAGTTCTGCAGTATGTACCTGACGAGATGCAGCGAAATATGCCAGGCAATAAATCGTGCAATCTATTGTTTGTGTCTTCGTTATTAAAATATACTTGTTAATGCAATATATATCTCTTCACAACGTATAAACATTTCTCTATCGTTTGTTGACTCGAAGATCGCTTCTCGGCCTTTTGGCTAAGATCAAGTGTATTTGCTGGCCTCCAGTAGTGCGCTTGGTCTGGTCGGAGGCCGGGATGATCAATCTCGGTCCCTTGGCTAAGATCAGGCGCATTTGCTGCATCCCCCGCAGTAGTGCGCATGGTCTGGTCGGGGGCCGGGTGATCAAAAAAAAAAAAAAACCTCACATTAGCATCACTTTAAATGTGGGCCCGGTGGACCACTGTGGGCAATAGCTCACAGTGGGACTAAGGGTCCACGCCAAAAACAGGGGAGACGGGGAACCAGCTAGTCTGGGATGACCGCCAAACCCTAAAAAAAAAAAAAAAAAAAAAAAAAATTGTTGACTCCTTTCACTCGTATGTTAATGTCTTTCATATTCACATTTTCAATGTCCCGAATGCTGTAATGTCGGTTCCTAAATCAATCAATCAATCAATTCTTCAATGCTTGAAGTTTGAAGTTGGACTTCTATCCATCGATCAAATTCACCACAGAAATTTCCACCACCTCTGTCAATTTTCTTGACACCACTATTAAATTAAACCCCACAGGCCTCACGACCTCCGTGTACTACAAACCCACTGATGCTCACGGTTTCCTCCTGTACAGCTCATCCCACCCTAAAAGCTGCAAAGATTCCATCCCATATTCCCAGCTACTCCGCCTTCGTCGTATCTGTCAGGATGATAATGACTTCCTCGAGGGAGCCCATGAAATGCTTGACTTTTTCCGCAAACGGTCCTACCCAGAGGACGTCTTGTCCACAGCTTTCTGTTGCATAACCCAAGTTTCGCGGGAAATGTCCCTCGTCAAACAAACGCGACCTCCTGACAATGCACCCAAGCTCATCCTCACTTTCCATCCACATGCCTATGCCATCAAACACATTTTCCTGAGACACTGGTCCATCTTGGAATCCGATCCTACCACTCGTGAGGTATTCTCCGATGGCCCTAGGGTAATTTTCCGCTGTAACCAGAGCCTCAGAGACCACCTTGTGCATAGTCGCCTCCCCACCGTTAGTTCATCTGTGGGCACATTCAAATGCCATCGTAAGAACTGTCTGACATGCCCATACGTTGTTCAGACACCGGAGATCACATTTCCCCTAGGCACCTTCTCCTTGAAAGATTCTTTCACTTGCACATCCCGCAATCTGATATATGTCATCATCTGCAAACGATGTGACATGAAATACATTGGTCAAACAGGCAGATGTCTTGCGGACCGTTTTAGAGAACACCTCAGAGACATCAATCAGGGCGCTGACAAACCTGTCCCCAACCATTTCAATTCCTCCAACCATAATGGAGTCGACGATGTATGTGTCACCGCATTGAAAACCTGCTACTCAAATAGCTGCGTTAGGTTAAAAATTGAATGCCAACTAATCAACAATCTGGGATGCGTCCATCCAGCAGGTATTAATACTGTTGTGGACGCCACTGTATAACTGTGCCACCTTCTCCAACTGTTTACACTGTCCATTACTATGCTGTCCTCCCCCCCCCCCCCCCCCCCCATATCCATACCACTGTCTCCACACACCTATATTTTCATATCAGACTGTTCGCATTTTTTTTCAATCCTATCTGGCAACTATATTTAAAATCTGCAGCCTAGAGTGCCTTCTCACCTGGCAAATCCGTCTTTTCTGCTGCCACATGGATACATAGTGGTTGTGATTTTTAGTGTTGTGCTTTTTTATATTTCGTTGTCGTATCTATCCGTGTTGTCTTGTACTTGACAAAGATTCTGAGAATCGAAACGTCGTTCTGTGTGTCGTATTGTACGCGTTTTTGTGTATTTTATTTTATTATATTATTCATTTTTTTATTTTATTTTATTATATTATTCATGTTATATATTTATTGAGTGCTTCTGATTTCGGGATACGGGATGGATTTCCTTGTAAGGTATGTGCAACGTGTTGATCTTTAGTACGTTTCTTCTCGCAGGAGCTTAATATACCTATTTGTTTCCAGTTCATATTGTTATTTCCTGCTGCAGCCGCTGCTTTTTCTGTCTATTCCATATCATTCAATGCTTGAGCATCATTGTTCATGATTTTATTCATGAAATAAAATAAATACATATCGCTTTAAACGTGACTCCCAGTGGGTTGTTTAACATAGAAAACATATATCTTACAGCGGGAGCTGTTATAATCCTATTACACGTGTCAGAAAGTGCCGATACGACATATTGAAGCGTGGTAGGGCAGTAAAGAGGATGGAAAGTAAACCGTTAAACAGAACTATTACTTCCGTCGGCGTGTGCGCAGAACGCTTCTGGCAGAGAATAGGCTGGAAAAGCAAACTCCCAAAGAGCAAGTCAGCATTAGAAAATAAAGGATACTGTTAACAGGGAAAGCTAATCCACACGCATCATTCAGTCCAGCATTACTAGAAGTAGTGTGTATGGACTTCGCTTGAGTTCAAAGCGAGCGAGCGCAAAAAAAGGTGGGGGGGGGGGGCAATCTAGACGTACGATGTTTGAGGCAGCAATGACAAAATGGGGGAAGGAGAGGGAAACAGAATGTGGGTGCGAACGGACATCACAAGTATGTACATACAAGAAATCGTCACTCTGATAAAAGCAACGGGGAAAGATGTTGTAGCGGTTACACAAAGGTATAGTAACTTAGATTTACGTGAAACAAAAGTATTAAGTAGAACGAGACAAAGAGTGGGGCACTCTACAATAGAGACCAACTATGATACGAGGGTGAAGTCTGACAGAGTGTGATCTAACAGTGGATGAATCCACAACGTGTTAGCTGTTAACAATATAGGCCAGTCATGGTGTAATCAGGATGGATGGGTAATCCAGCGTGCATAATCGGGATAATAATAATAGTTAAAAGGTACTATAACATAATTTTTTTTTTTCATTTTAAAAGAAGAGGAAGGTGGTGGAATGAGGAGTTCCATTACTGCCATACATATGGGCCATGTGGAATAGGGGTGTCAAGGACCTAGGGAATACTACCTGCATGAGAAGTGGAGGAAAAGGATATAAGAGGATATATGATACAATCCCTACTGGGAGTGGGGGTAACAAGGCCCTATCCAGGGAATAGAAAAGACAACGGGAACGAGTGGGTGAACAGGTCTCCACTCAGACACACCAGTGTCAACCTGAGAAGTGAGAACTCTGATCGGGTTGTAAGTACACCCGCCCAAAGAGATGTAAGGAACTCTTAAGAGAGGTTACCCGTGGAGAGGCCACGTGAAGCGTGCTGTGAACCGCAGCACGCAATCCTAGGGATCTTCGTGATCCATCCGCGCGTGGTGTGAATGCCACGGCTGAGTCTTGTCAGACGG
This sequence comes from Cepaea nemoralis, assembly GCA_014155875.1. Lineage (NCBI taxonomy): Eukaryota > Metazoa > Mollusca > Gastropoda > Stylommatophora > Helicidae > Cepaea > Cepaea nemoralis. Next base: position 698,848 of record JACEFZ010008130.1, read on the forward strand.
GGGACTGACTGTTTAGATGAACGCATCGGCCAAGGCGATGTGGTTTTTGTTATGTAGATATCAGTAGTGCTAGTGCCTAGGACTGACTTTGATAGAGTGAATATTGTATATTATTATGCTTGTAAATACTGTGTGAATCAATGATGGCTCTACATTTTGTGAGCGCCAAGCTGAATTAAAATGTGTAACTAATCCTCTTGTACGCTTTACGAGTTTATCGTGTGGTGCAAGAGAAGTATCCAGTAATGCTTGTCAACCTTAGTTGTTGACAAGCTAGTAGAATAAAAGTGGTGTCAGACGTGGCCGCTTGAACTATTGTTCAAGCTAAATAATATATTAAACTCACCCACAGCTCAAAAGCCAGAGATTCACAGTGTGTAGTTTAGCGTAGTGAAAATTGACGAGTGTAGACTAGATTTAGTGCCGTAAAAAGTGCCGATCGTGAATAAGTGCCATTTGTGTATTCTATTACAATTATATTGTGTTTTGTGAAGATGATTTCAATGATTTTGTAAGTATTAATGTTTTCTTTGCATATATTTCTTGTGAAAAATGAAACATGGCGCAATGATACATTGTAAACAGAGCCGCTGAGCGATATTGATTTTTGTCAGCTAAAAATAGCATTGCGCCTGTGACGTAGAACACCCTGACAGCTGCGTGTGTTACAGGCACTACAAATCAGCGCTGTCAACTGTGCTGGTGTACACTACTACAAGTGTTTACGATAAGATTTCAGCCTCACAAGAATTATAGATCATTTATATTTATTTATTTCGAAGTTATTATGTTTTAGACAGTTCAATTGAAGCATTTATTTTTCTTTTTGTATTGATTTAATAGATTTGTTCACGATGGCACTGAAGCTAATAGGCAAATAAGAAAGCATAGTCTACACGTCATTATCATAGATTAGAAAGTAGTTAGGTGACGAAAGTAGAAGATATTACGACAAAGACCGACATTGACTGATGATTGACGAAACATTCATTCATTTGGTATCATATCACGTCAAATCGTTCACATCAACCATACCACATCTGTTTGTTGGGGGTAATGCAAATGGGTTATATTTGGTTTTGCAACTATCTGGTTTCCTCTGATATTTGCAAGGTGCTAATTGGTACTGCTCTATAAACCAGATACAACAAGTACACCGCAGAATAGTCTGTGCGTGCCAGGCAATAGAGTGTCACTGACATCAACTTGTTAGCCAGGCAATAGAGTGTCACTGACATCTGCTGATTCGTTTCGGGAAATCAGATGAGTAATTTTTCTATGTTTTGGCAACATTGTTAATAATAACGCATCTTCCTTTTTCAGCCTGTACAATTTTTCTACATATTTATTTACCAACTTGAATTAAAAGTCATAATAGTAGAAAGTACTCGTAAATAAACTCCATCATGTCGACTTTAGGGGAATGTATTCAGGCAGGAAAGGAGTTAGGATATACGGGAGAGAAGTTGGAACAATATGCAGACCAAAGATTTAAACTAGCGAAAGATGCAGAAAGGGAGGAGCGCATGCATGAAAGACAACACCAGAAGGATATGTTAGAATTATCAGAAGCCACCAAACAGAAACAGTTAGAACAAGATAGGGAGTTAAAACAAAAGGAAATAGATTTAAAGTAAAGCAAAAGGAAATAGATTTAAAGCAAAAGGAAATAGAGGAAATGGCTAGGGTTAAGGAGAAACAAATTCAGGTTGAATCAGAGACACAGTTAAAGATGAAAGAAATGGAAGTAGACTCACACATCCAGATCACTTCCACAAAATTAAAAAGTCAGGAAGAAGAAAATAAATTCAATAAATATAAAAACATCATCAAACCCTTCTGTCAAGGCGATTCAATATCTGCCTGGACAGAGAATATCGAGTTTCAACTTAAATTCCAGGAGGTTCCCTTGGAACATTGGGCAATGATCTACATGAAGAATTTAAGTGGAGAGCCCTTGAAGGTTATTGAGTCAATTCCAGCAGAATTAAGAACCAACTATCAGTACATTCATGATAGAATAATGCAACATTTATTACTAGATGCTCCTGGATATCAAGTACAATTTTCTAGTCTTAAACCAAAGCCAAATGAAACTTTTATAGATTATCTTTCCAATGTTCAAAGTGTATTCAACCGGTGGCTAAATGCAGCTAAAATAGGGAATGATGTTGAGAAACTGAAAAACTTGATTATAATGGATAAAGTCATATCTACAGTTCCAACTCCCTTTACAAAGTTCCTGCAGCAGGCAGACATTGAGACACTAGAACAGTTCGAAAAGAAAGGTTCCGCATATTTTTCTTCGAACAGAGACGTGTTCAAAACACCCACCATCGAATCTGAGATTGTCTCCTTTGCTAAAGATCAACCTAAAACTTATCGTAATAAGAAACCATTTCAGCGAAGGGACAATAGAGATTAAAAATTGCCTAAATGTCTGTACTGTCATCTTTATCATGAATCTTACTCGATGTGTGACAAGAGCCCTAACTATCCTGCACATCTTGAAATGATGATCAAAAAGCAGGAGAGTAAGAGAATGGCATACAAGCGTGCGGTCAAATGTTTTTTTATTGTGCGAGTTATGGCCATTATTCGTCCAAATGTTTGGGACGTCAGAAAATGAGGGCTAGTAATGCAGTGTTGATAGATACCTCATCTGACAGTGGTAGTGAAACTGAGTGTGAAGTCGAGAATGAATTGCCAACTAACGAGTGTGAGAATGTATGTGCAGTTACAGATATTTTAAACTTTGATAGTTGTAAACAATGTCACCAATTTCATACAGACGGCAAACTTACATGTGGACATACTGTACCATTCTCCAATGAGAGTGCAAATGCAGCACTGGCCTCCAGAGGCAATCTTGTGTTCCACAATGCAGTGGTCAATGAAAAACCATGCCAATGTTTGCCTCGACAGTGGCAGCACTCTTATCGGTCTTAGAAAAGAACTCGTTGACCCAAGGGATTATACGGGTGACTCTGTCAAATGCCGGACTTTTTCTGGTAATATTGAAATTTACCCACTGGCAAAAGCCCTTATAAACACCCCGTTTCTTTCTGGTACCTTTACATGTGCTATTTTAGATAACCCTTGTACTGATTTGATTTTGGGATGCTTACCCCAATTGAAAAATTGCACGAACGAAGAAATAGCTGCATGGGAAGAAATTAATACATCAAATGCAGTCACCAGAGCAGATACCACCAAACACCAAGACACACTACAGGAAGAAAGATTGTTACTTACTATCATCAAGTGGTACAAATGCGGATACCACCAGACATAAATTCATACAACAGCAACATACTGACACAAGTATTTCTCCCTATCTAAAATTATTAGGTGAGAAAGCCAAGATCAGCAAAAATGCTTCATGGTTTTTTAGACTTAATAACGGGATTCTTACTCGTTATTATACAACCAATAATCATGAGATTCAGCAGACGGTGTTACCTGTACAACATCGCCAAACTGTGCTAAAGATTGCACATGAGTCACCGTTTTCTGGACATCTTGCACATGACAAAAACAGAGCTATAATTCAGGCTCATTTTTATTGGCCTGGTGTTTGTAACGACATAAAATTATTCTGTCGTTCATGTAATGTGTGTCAGCAATTAGTGCGAAAGGGGAAGCATGCAACAGCAGAAGTACAACCTTCCACATTGGCCTCTAGACCATTTGAGATGGTTGCGGTAGATATTGTTGGACTCCTGAACCAGGTGTCCAGCAAAGGAAATCGCTTCATCCTAACACTAGTAGACCTTTGTACAAGGTGGGTTGAGGCGGTAGCTCTAAAATACATCACCTCCAAAGATGTTGCCAATGTATTTTTACACCTGTTCTCACGATTCGGATTTCCACGTACCATCATATCCGATCGGGGGACTCAATTCATATCGGCTGCAACGCAAGCCCTTACTAAAATGTTAGGAATTAAGCAGCATTTAAAACAGCTTACCATCCAGCCAGCAATGGAATTGTGGAGAAAATTAACGGTGATCTAAAACATATGCTGGCTAAGGTGACAGCAGAAAACCCATCTGATTGGGATACACTGTTGCCAACAGTGCTGTTCGCCTATAGAGAGATTCCCCATTCTAGTACGGGTTTCTCACCTTTTGAGTTAGTATACGGGGCTAACCCACGTGGACCCCTTACAATTTACCATCAGTTAGCTACTAATACATTTGAAATTCCAGCTCCAAAAACACCGTACGAGATGGTAACAGAAACACGCGATGAGATAATGAAATCGTGTGTAATAGCCAAAGCATCTTTGGAGAGGAAAGGTCAAATCTACCGCCAATACGCCAATAGAGGTGCTAAGACTATTAATCTTGAACCTGATCAAGAAGTACTGCTGTTACTGCCAGACAAACGTAATTTATTATTGACTTCATGGCAAGGGCCATTCAGTGTGGTACGCAAAATTTCTGATGTCGATTATGAAATATCGATAAACGGACATTTAAAGATATTTCATATCAACATGTTGAAGCCTTACTTTTCACGACAGGAAGAACTGATGACAGACGAACAGAATGCACCCACACCAGCTGATGAGACGACAGACATACATAACGCAACTACACTAGTTAGCGAGACAGACTACCACGACAATATGCATACACTTAGTGAGCAAACAGAAAACCACTTAGTACCAACACTGTACTGAATCAGGTAGACGACGATGACATGGAACTACCCTTTCCGACAGTTGACAAGACAGCTACGATAGATAGCATACGGATAGAATCGAAACTAACGGACAAACAGAGACGACAGACAATAGAACTAGTGACGGAGTACCAAGACATACTTTCTGACATTCCAGGTAGGACGGACAGAATCGAACACTCCATCATTCTTTCGGATAATAAACCTATCAAATGCCGACCTTACTCCATCCCACTCAGCTATAGGGAAAGTCTCAATAAGGAAATTCTAAGTTTAGAGGCTAGTGGAATCATCCCAAAATCTACTTCTGAATACTCCTTTCCTATAGTTCTGGTGAAAAAGAAGGACTCTACGATCCGCCTCTGCGTGGACTATAGGAAGCTTAATAGTGTTACGAAGGTCGACGCAGAACCAATACCTTCCTGCGAAGATCTCATTCTTGACATGTCTACCTCCAAAATCTTTTCCAAACTTGACCTTACGAAGGGATACTGGCAGGTCCCGATGCATAGTCAATCCATTCCTCTCACTGCTTTCTCAACACCATTAGGGCTTTACGAGTGGCGATTTCTTCCTTTTGGTCTTCGAAACGCTCCTGCCACTTTCGTTCGTCTAACTAGAGATTTGCTCCATGGAGTGACGAATACAGTGACTTATATAGATGACATATGTGTGCACACAGAGGACTGGACAACACACTTACAGAAACTGCGACATGTCTTCGATAGATTACGACTCTTCGGCCTTACAGTGAAGCCAGCCAAAGTTGAACTAGGCCTACAGGAAATTGAATTTCTTGGTCATGTAATTTCCAATGGCCAACTAAAAACTGACAACAGGATTGTCACCAAAATTTTAAACCTAACCATGCCAACAACGAAAAAGCAGGTTAGGAGTCTTTTGGGATTAGTTAATTATTACAGCAAATTTATACCAAATTTAGCTGAGATCACAAGTGTGTTTTCCAATGTTTTAAAAGCGTCTGTAAAATTGGATGTAAAAGATGCATTATTAATTAACGCATTGTCAAAACTTAAACTTTTGTTTAGCGATTTACCAATCTTGCGCTTGCCTAATCCAGGCCTCGTTTATTATCTTAGGACAGACGCTAGCACCATTTCCATCGCTGGAGTGCTGGGCCAATTCTACGAGAGCATTTTCCACCCAATATGCTATGTAAGCCGCAAGGTAACACCTGCTGAAGCCAGATATTCCATCTCAGAACTGGAGGCCCTTAGCGTGATATACTGCATAAGGAAGCTACACCGGTTCTTGGCAGGTAGTCATTTCATCATCCAGACTGACAACTCCCCGATCACAGTCATGCAGTCAGGCGTCCATCGGAACAACAGAGTATATCGATGGTCGCTTATTTTGCAGAACTATTCGTTTTCGATAGAGCACATCAAGGGTAAGCTAAATATGCTTGCTGACACTCTTTCTAGGCCATCTGGTGTTGAGATACCTGACATTTCGCACACAACTGAGGCTACGACGTCTAAGTAAAGACACGTTAAATCATATGTGTCCAAGGTGGTCATGAACAGCATTCTAGTGACAGTGCTCATATATTGAATAATCACCTTGTGTTAATGTGATCAGAACAGTGTCAGAACAGTGTTATAGGACAGACACAGATGAAGTTGTCTACGCCATCAACAGATTGTGAGAGTGTTATCAGACGAAGATGACTGTGAACTGAATAGTATTACCCAGTGCAAATACGTGGTTAATCTCCTATTGTGTTAACGAGATTTATTTCAGGACTATACGCCAACCACATACCCGAGGTAGTCGATATAAACATTGTATATAATGTCATTTATTGTGATATGTATTATAAATTTTTTTTTTATTGCAGTTGCAGATAATAGTTTAGATTAGTTACATAATTATAGAGTAGGATAAATCCATTTAATATCATACATTTTGCTAGTTTAGACAAATCATCAACTTACTCCATCTAATCATAACATCAACATTTCATAGTTTAATTACAGTAGTTACAGCTTAGGATAAAAGTGCTTATTAAATCATTTCATTTATTGGCATCATTTCATATTTATCTTAATAATCAGCTAATTAAACACATCATTTAGTGATAAAAAAGTTAAACCCATTTCCATTTACAACATATAATTAAAGCATCACCCATATTTCCTTCATTTAGTTGTTAAATACATTTGAAATCTGTTAGTTAAATAAACCATTATTTATTTTTTTTCCATCATTTAGAATTCACATTACCCAATTTATAAACATCTAAAAAGGGAATTAACTCATTTCACCTTATTTTCACTTAGTTTAGTAAGTTACTTCCCTTTAGAGTAGTTTAGTACTGTGCACCAATTTACAGTAGTTTAGTACTGTGCACCAATTTATAGATGTCATTACTTGCAGGATGGTTAACTACCAAGCCTTTCATCCATGAAAAAAAATTTTTTTTGTACATATATGACCCGTGCAACAAAATAGCACAGTCATTAGGCTCAATAGCTTTTCAAACTGAGCCAAAATTGTATAGTGTCACTACAAGATTTTAATAAATTTATTTTTCCTTTTAAAAAGTGAGTGAAGAATAAGAGGAGTGTGACAAATGTGTGAAAGAGAAGAGAGAATGAAATACAGAATGAGAGTGATACAACCAGCGGAATTTTTTTTTACCGCCCAACGCGACTTTCGTCAATTGTCTGCGTCAATTGTGTTGTTTCAATGTGGAAGTGCGTTGTGTCCAGTGTGTTGTGATGTAATCCGTGTTTTAGCAACAATTACACTATAGCTTAGGGAAAGTATATTAAGCTTCATAAAACGGTCATGTAGTCACGAATTAGTGTTACACACTCAATTGTGACTACATTAAACCGCATTATGGCGCTTGAAAACCAACATACACATAAATTATAGACATACACACAGGTTTGTATTTTAATTACACTTTATAAACACGCAAACAATCAGGAAAACTTACATATAAGTGCATACATTTCTGTTACATCAAAGAGAGATAACTAAGGGACAGGGGACACAATAGAAACTTGAAACACTAACTTAACAATGAAAGATTTCTTTACACGCGGAAGCGAGATAGGTAAAGCCTATCGTACACAGCTTGTACAATAGTTGTTAAATATTATATGGAGGACATGAAGCAATTCATGTGTTGATCCTAACAAGATCAGCTTTGTGTGGGTAGTGAGTTAATTTACTATTTGAGGGCAGGCCAAAAGGCAATGGCCCGGTTCAGACAAACCCCCAATAAATATAATATAGCGATGTGAGAGGGCTCACGCCAACTAGACAAGTGGGTGGCGATAACCAGTAACCAAGTGAAGGAGTACAACATTGTGACATTGGTTAGTAAAGATCTATTGGGGAACCAGAACCAAGTTACCAGTGGTCTTTGACAAAAAATTACACACTAATTTTTCTTTTTAACTGCTTGCGTTACACATGGGGTTGAAGGGTTGTAACGCAACACAGAAGGGGGGGAGTGTGTGTCAAAGACCTAGGGAATACCACCTGCATGAGAAGTGGAGGAAAAGGATATAAGAGGATATATGATACAATCCCTACTGGAAGTGGGGGTAACAAGGCCCTACCCAGGGAATAGAAAAGACAACGGGAATGAGTGGATGAACAGGTCTCCACTCAGACACACCAGTGTCAACCTGAGAAGTGAGAACTCTGGTCGGGTTGTAAATACACCCGCCCAAAGAGATGTAAGGAACTCTTAAGAGAGGTTACCCGTGGAGAGGCCACGTGAAGCGTGCTGTGAACCGCAGCACGCAATCCTAGGGATCTTCGTGATCCATCCGCGCGTGGTGTGAATGCCACGGCTGAGTCTTGTCAGACGGGGGACTGACTGTTTAGATGAACGCATCGGCCAAGGCGATGTGGTTTTTGTTATGTAGATATCAGTAGTGCTAGTGCCTAGGACTGACTTTGATAGAGTGAATATTGTATAATATTATGCTTGTAAATACTGTGTGAATCAATGATGGCTCTACATTTTGTGAGCGCCAAGCTGAATTAAAATGTGTAACTAATCCTCTTGTACGCCTTACGAGTTTGTCGTGTGGTGCAAGAGAAGTATCCCGTAATGCTTGCCAACCTCGGTTGTTGACAAGGGGTGTGAAATGATACACGGCTTCACTCTTACTGTCCACTATAACATAGTGACGGAAATGATGGTTGTATAAAATGCAGACACCATAAGACGAAATCACCTGAGACCCACTTTTTACACTGGACAGTGGGGAGCATTTTGTGTGATATTCACTGGCACAGGAACGGAGCATAATGGGGACGACCCGTTGCTGTGAAGTTGCAACCTCGACTAACTAACTAACTAACTAACTAACTAACTAACTAACTAACTAACTAACTAACTAACTAACTAACTAACTAACTAACTAACTAACTAACTAACTAACGAACGAACGAATGAACGGACGGACGGACGGGCGAACGGACGAACGGACGAACAGACGACCGGACGAACGGACGACCGAACGACCGAACTAACTAACTAACTAACTAACTAACTAACTAACTAACTAACTAAATAACTAACTAAGTAACTAATTAAGTAACTAATTAACCAACCAACCAACCAGCCAGCCAGCCAGCCAGCCAACCAACCAACCAACCACCCAACCAACCAACCACCCACTCAACCAACCAACCAGCCAACCAACCCAAGACCCAAGAAAAAGTTCTTATCAGAAATTTCTTTTATAAGAGTTCAAGCATATAGTAATGCATTTACAACGCACAATATAACAATGTTCTTCACAACAGAAATTCGCCACATTCGAGATCGCCTTAAGCGGTTTGCACCGAGAATGGCACCCTGCCGTCTTGATAGACTATAATTTGTAAAATGGAGTAACTTATACCTCTCCATAACACAAAGCCTGAGCTGAATCTAGAGTCCATGTGTTGTACAAGCAGCACAATCTCCCTCTCGCCTGCCTAGCTGACTCCAGAGGAAAAATAACACCACTAAGTCTAGAACAAGACAAGCTGCATAATTTTGTCGGATCAGCAAAACAATCTTCCAACTGTCCATCTGTCGAAGCTACCACCCTAGACCAGTTGTCGACCAAGGCTTTGGGTCTGGCTTGGCCGACCGTAACATTTAGTCTTTAAGTTGAATTTTCTCGCACTAGGATAAGCCCTGTACTCTCCTCCTTGTACTGCTCCTTCACCCGAAGCCGTTGGCACATTGTGAAGTGTTGGGTTTGGTGAGTGCCGGTCGATTTAACTGATTACGTGCCATGGGCTGATAAATCGTCTCATTAGAACTCCCCGTAACTGCCATGGGCTTATAAATAAAACTACAGTTAAAGTATCAATACAGTAATTTCTCCTAGGCAACTCCCTTTAATCTATATCTATAAAACAAAGTGTATGTATGTAAATATGTATGTCCTTTATTTTTTCGCTAACGGCCCATCCGATTGAGATGAAATTTTCTACACGTCTTCCTTTCATTCCAGAGCTGCCAACTGTGATATTTTTTTAGTGTGAAATCGCCTGCTTACTCAGTATTATTTCATTTTTCATTTTTCATTAAAATTTATATATAGCTAAAAGACTTAACTCTAGAAAAAGTTATTTCAAGGGGCATAACTTTTAATAACATTGTTGTATAACTTATAGTCATATTGTTGTATCGTTTTCAAAGATTTATAAACTCTTTGTCTATAGTTATGTACCGGCATATGAGTTATAATAAATAATGATACAATCTTTTAGACATTTTCAAAGTTTACATAAAAATAATGCATAATGCATAACATTGTAACTCATCTTTCTATACTTAAGAAGTTATCTAAAAGATGTTGAACAATATCATCGCATCTTTAGTGTTTTCCGCCATCATATCGACACGATTCGCTTGACAGCACTTCTCAGCGCTATCAAGCCAAGACGCCTTACACATTTCAAGCAGCCTGATACGGGGGGAAAATGGCACGTCGTAATAGCACAAAGAAACAAGCAGCTTCCAAGATGCATAGTGAGAAAACCGATCAGACTATCAAGAAGACGAACCTGCCTTTGGAGAGTCTGCATGCAAGCTGTAATAAAGTATCTGAACCTACAGTCAATGAAACTACCAATAAGAAGAGCGACGACTACCCACAGACGAACACAAAAACTTGTGAGAGGAAGGAGGACCAAGACACCAGAATCAGAAACACTGATTCAAACACAGTCAGATGGGTGGTCAAGCGGCTAAAAATGGAGCTTACTGATCAACAAATACAGAAGCAGCTGCAGGAAGAAAATCTTCACGTCAACATTTTGAAGGCAGAGCGGATTCTTACCTACTCAGAATTAAATGAGATGCTCCACACCAGGGACTGGGCGAACCCGGGCCGGGTCAGACAGACAGACAGACAGACAGACAGACAGACAGACAGACAGACAGACAGACAGACAGACAGACAGACAGACAGATAGATAGATAGATAGATAGATAGATAGATAGATAGACAAACAGACAGGGAGGGAGGGAGGGAGGGATAGACGGAGGGAGAGACAGAGGGATGGGTCTATTAGACAGACAGATAGACAGACAGACAGACAGACAGACAAACAGACAGACAGAGATAGATAGATAGACAAACAGACAGACACAGACAGACAGACAGACAGACAGACAGACAGACAGACAGACAGACAGACAGACAGACAGTCGGTAACGGGAACGAGAACTTATATGACTACTTATATGAATTAAATGAGATGCTCCCCACCAGGGACTGGGCGAACCCGGGCCGGGTCAGGCAGACAGACAGACAGACAGATAGATAGATAGATAGATAGATAGATAGATAGATAGATAGATAGATAGATAGATAGATAGACAAACAGACAGGGAGGGAGGGAGGGAGGGATAGACGGAGGGAGAGACAGAGGGATGGGTCTATTAGACAGACAGACAGACAGACAGAGATAGATAGCTAGACAAACAGACAGACAGACAGACACAGACACAGACACAGACAGACAGACAGACAGACAGACAGATAGACAGACAGACAGATAGTCGGTAACGGGAACGAGGACTTATATGACTACTTATATGAATTAAATGAGATGCTCCCCACCAGGGTCTGGGCGAAGCCGGGCCGGGTCAGCTAGTTTGATATATAATGCAACATGTCTGCTACCATATTAACAACTGTGAAGTCATAACTGCGGCACACCCCTACTTCCCATTTTCCACCATCAATTTTTGTTTGGCCCAAACATACCTTTTGTTTGCCACTGAATCAGATAAGAGTCACAGTGGTATGTGAGTTGGTCATTCAGAAAGCAATAGCAAACCAAAAAGCTAGGCAATGTTAGTTAAGTAGTTTGCCATTATTTTCTGAACAGCCGACGTGGTTCATACTTCCGAAATCAACGCAAAGCGGTCTGATTCCAAATCGCCCTCAGCTGATTTCGAACCCTGTATGACGGAGAATTGTAAAATACAGTTTCACCATCCTACAAGCATAGCTATGATTAATGGCAAACTCATTAATTCATCACGTGCAATGCCAATAAGCGTGGTGGGTCATGTTTCGTCCATCTCACTCGATAACCACAATCATGGATCAGCTCAGTGTTCTTGTCTCGACCACACCACGTGGTTAAGCCATCCGGGATTTTACTTCTTTGCCTTCCCTTTGTTCTCTTCCCCTTGATCTTGTCAGTTGTCACCAAGTTCTCCAATTTATTTCTTCTCATAACGTGACCAAAAAATGTTGACTATCTACGTATAATTTCTCTAATCAGTTTACGATTTTCATTTGGTTCTTGTAGGACTTGGTCATTGGTTTTTCTGTCTGTCCATGGTATTCTTTGCATTTCCCCCAGAAACCACATTTCTACAGTCATCAGATGTTTTTCAGTTTGTCTGCTTATTGTCCACGCTTAGCACCCATACAAAATTATAGGTTCTATGTAGCACCTCAACAGCCTTTTTTGTTTTTAGTTGCAAATGACTTCGTTATTTTTTTAATCAGTATGTTTTTCTTCTTACAAAAGACTACCTTCGCCATCCCAATTCTTGTTCTAATCTCTTCAAGGCATCTCCCATTAGATGTTATGACTGTTCCGAGATAATTGTACCAATTCACTTGTTTAAGAATATTTCCATTTACTTGTATATTACATTGTGGCATTTCCTTCTTCCTAGTGACTACAGTAGTCTATATCTTCTTACAATTTAATTCTAACGATAGTTGTTCACTGTGTGCAACAGCTGCATCTACTAAATGCTGCAGATCTTGCTTATTAGCTGCAATCAATGCTGTATCATCCGCATCTCTAATGTTATTGATGTCACGTCCCCCAATGATGATTCATTTCATATCTTCTACATTTCTGAAAATATTTTCACGGTACAGAAATGGCAAACTACTGAGCGTAAAATTGCCTAGAAAATCACTAACAACCAATAAATGCTGGAGGTGACAGCAACATCCTGTATTGGACATGCAATTTACCTTCTGTTTTACCAAACACTCGAGGAAAAAGTCTGTTTCGCATTAATATCCGAGGTAAGAATACGCCTGTTGCTCGATACACTTCAAGTAAGAAATACATGACACAACCATGAATAGGCACAGAAGAAAAGAAAAAGTAGCGTGTCTGGAAGTAATAAATATTGCCACTGAATAAGACAGAAGAAACATGTTGGAGGAAAAAAAAAATAAAGCATGCGAAAAGGGCAGAGAGACTAGTATTGCTACATAAAAATGGCATGAATGAGATAAGATATAAGAATGTTCGTCAATTCTACTAGTATTGCTGTTACATTATAACAGATCGTTACGTTTAGAAAGTTACACCATCATCTTCAATTTCCATCAATTTGTTCTATGTTGCCAGTTTTGAACTCTCTTATCAGGTTCTTGCTTTCCACGACAAAGCTCTTTTCTTTTTAGACGCCCTGGAAAAAATAAAACAAAAACATTCCGGCCTTGGCGAAATGAACGCCGTATCGATATGTTGAAGATTTCTGTCCGACAGCCAGCAGTCGCACGAAATCCGAAGTGACAGGCTGTCTTGATCTCTGGATTCCGCCGGGAGAGTTCACCAGACAAGGCTAATGGTTTCCGGCCATCTTGATGATCTTTTCTTGAGCAAATGAAAATAGAAAAACGCGCGACAACTTGAAATAAATGGATCATGCTTTTTGAACAGTGAGAATATATTAAAAATGTCTCGGAGAGTGCTGGTAGCATCACGTAAGCGAGAAATATGGGAGATAACGTGACAGCCGTACTACAACTGACACATACATCTTTTGTTGTTTATGTTATTCACATGTCTTGTAGTAGCCTGCTGTCTGAAGGCGATGTGGTGTAGGAGATAGAAAACTCGCCTACAAACAGTGGTTCTGGATTCAGTCCTCAGTAAGAGTGGTGAAGTATTGAAAGCTATTTTAAAATTTAGTTGCATGTCCTTCACAGGACGTAGGGTCAACCCCAGCATTTTGGCTGTTCGTGATTCCTGGGCTGGCTGAGTGGCTAAAACGCCGGACTCTCACTCGGGAGACCCGGGTTCGAATCCTCGGTAAGGTGTGGGATTTTTTTCTGTCGGGGGCAAAAAGAAAATCCTAACCTGCACAGTTCGCGGCGACTGCACTAGCCAGGCGGCCTTAATTCCTCAGGCTCAAAGACCCCTCTGCCATACACCGCAAGGTACTATATTGGCAGTAAATGACAGTGATTCCTAGGCAAGTTTTACGTTCAGTAGTTTGCCATTGATTTCTGAACGACCGGCACCTATACCTTTAAAAAAAAAAACACCAGCACCACTGTGTTTCGAACCCGGATATACGGGATTACCAATCGCGTATTGAAATCTATAGTTACCTCGAAATGACAGATCAAATCCCAGTCGGTAACTATAGCTTTATATTTTTATGTTGTCTTCTGCGTCCTCTAGTCTCTATTTCCTCTTCCGTTTCTATGGGCGATAAACAATACATACGTGCTTATTTATGAACTATGTTTGTAATGCATTCGCACATGCAACACCACCACACGGCAACGTTCTGTTAAAATACTTACAATACACGATGTGCAACACCTCCACACGGCAACGTTCTGTTAAAATACTTACAACACACGATGTGCAACACCTCCACACGGCAACGTTCTGTTAAAATACTTACAACACACGATGTGCAACACTACCACACGGCAACGTTCTGTTAAAATACTTACAACACACGATGTGCAACACTACCACACGGCAACGTTCTGTTAAAATACCTACAACACACGATGTGCAACACCTCCACACGGCAACGTTCTGTTAAAATACTTACAACACACGATATGCAACACTACCACACGGCAACGTTTTGTTAAAATACTTACAACACACGATGTGCAACACCTCCACACGGCAACGTTCTGTTAAAATACTTACAACACACGATATGCAACACTACCACATGGCAACGTTCTGTTAAAATACTTACAACACACGATATGCAACACTACCACATGGCAACGTTCTGTTAAAATACTTACAACACACGATATGCAACACCACCACACGGCAACGTTCTGTTAAAATACTTACAACACACGATATGCAACACTACCACATGGCAACGTTCTGTTAAAATACTTACAACACACGATGTGCAACACTACCACATTGGCAACGTTCTGTTAAAATACTTACAACACACGATATGCAACACTACCACATGGCAACGTTCTGTTAAAATACTTACAACACACGATGTGCAACACTACCACATTGGCAACGTTCTGTTAAAATAATTACAACACACGATGTGAAACACTACCACACGGCAACGTTCTGTTAAAATACATACAACACACGATGACAACACTACCACACGGCAACGTTTTTTTTAAAATACTAACAACACACGATGCAACACAATTTTAACACTTAAACACTTAAAAAGGGAAGATGTAGATGAGTTTGGTATCATGGCATGGATAAACACCTGTATTGGAAATGACTGTCAACACGAGACAGGAGGCTGCGGACAAAACCAGACGACCAAGGCCAAACACCATGGCGTAGAAGAAGGTAACGCAGTTGTCGACTGTACCTGAGAGAAATGTGGAGAAGTAAAGCGGATGCAGACAAAGAGAGAGAGAGAGAGAGAGAGAGAGAGAGAGAGAGAGAGAGAGAGAGAGAGAAAAGAGAGAAAAGAGAGAAAGGACGAGAGAGAGAGCGAAGGAGAGAGAGAGAGAGAGAGAGAGAGAGAGAGAGAGAGAGAGAAAAGAGAGAAAAGAGAGAAAGGACGAGAGAGAGAGAGAGAGAGAGAGAGAGAGAGAGAGAGAGAGAGAGAAAAGAGAGAAAAGAGAGAAAGGACGAGAGAGAGAGAGAGAGCGAAGGAGAGAGAGAGAGAGAGAGAGAAAAGAGAGAAAAGAGAGAAAGGACGAGAGAGAGAGAGAGAGAGAGAAAAGAGAGAAAAGAGAGAAAGGACGAGAGAGAGAGAGAGAGAGAGAGAGAGAGAGAGAGAGAGAGAGAGAAAAGAGAGAAAAGAGAGAAAGGACGAGAGAGAGAGAGAGAGCGAAGGAGAGAGAGAGAGAGAGAGAGAGAGAGAGAGAGAGAGAGAGAGAGAGAGATATGCGTGCAAAATTCAAAAGTGACAATTATGGAAAGAATCACGCCATCATACACACTGATGATACATCTGAAGTCGGAATGAGTTCACCTGAGGGCGAGGGAAACTGGTAATGGGAAAATCGAGACGCGCAATTCAGTCCCGTGCTACGAGAAGTAACGTGTATGAACCACGCGTGAGTCCAAAGCCAGCAAGAGCAAAAAAAAAATATACACGACGGCCCTGTCCTTCGTGTTGAGAAAACAGCACAGTGAACGGACAGCAGATTCTCTCACTGCATACTAGCATTACATACATAGGATCGTGTTGCATTTGTACGTTAACTCTCCAATACAATTTCACTGTCCCTCGTAGTTTACGTAGGCCCCCCCCCTTCCCCCACCCCAAGAGAAGCAAAGAATAGTAACACTGTAATCTCCAACTATGCCGTAAGAGACTACTAAATAGGGTTGGTGTGGGGGATGGTTAATCCACACCAGAGAAATCTTAAACTGCAAAACCCAACCAACCACGAGCAAGTGAAAGATGAGGACTACATAATAACCCAGTCAACAAAAATGTAAGGAGACTCGTCTAGAAGAAGTATGACACAATGACGAGAAAACCGCCAGGAGTCTAGATGGCCGACAAACCCCCTTTCACATGGGACTATCTCCTGATTTGGTACCTGGAATGTGGGAAGGACATGGGCGAACGAACGAACGAACGAACGAACGAACGAACGAACGAACGAACGAACGAACGAACGAACGAACGAACGGACTTTATTTTCAAAAGGTCACAAATTGCGCACGCAGGCCCGTCTTAAATTCGGTCTTTCCAACCATTCATCTTTCGCTGGATGGAGAACACGATACACACACACATCGTGATTGTAACTGACTCAGAAAGCATGCTGAGTAGGATGAGGACAGGCAAGCTTCGTGCCGAGTGGCTTGCTTCGCTTCGGAAGTCACGGGTGGCAAGCATTGTCTGGATCTTTTCTCCGGGGCATGCTGGTGTGTTGGGGAATGAACAGACAGACAGATTGGCTGGCTCTGCAAAACTTGGTGGAGTATTGATGCATGGTAAAGCAGACGTGGTTGCGGCCTTGTGGGAGCACGTGTACACCTCGGAGGAGCAAATGGATCACCATGGTCTGGCAAGAATGCGACAGCGTGGAGTGACGAGGGGATCTGGCCGATGCTCGACGCTCAGAGGAAAGGCGAGACGGACATATAATCAGATTGCTACTGGTACTATTGAGGTTGGAACTCTTCGCTGGCTTATGAGGATGGGGACGGAGCGCTTATGGGAATGCCCCAAATGCTGTGATGTCGGTTCCCAATCAATCAATCAATCAATCAATCAATCAATCAAACCACTCATCTTTCGTACAACAATTATCTATTGTGCACGTTACATCTTATATATAAATAACATAGTCAAATGAATGCCGTGAACAGAAACACTGCATATTACCATATTATGAGACATACAGGCGAAGTGTCGGTAGATACACGGTCTTGGCGTGAGTTCACGGAGAGCCTATGTTCTAATAGGAGGAGGAAGAGACACTTCCACATTGTCAGCATCATCAACCAGTCAAGTGCCATCTTCGCAACAATTGTCGGCTTTAAATGAGTCTCCAACATGGTGTGTCTTAATGGTGTATTGACATAGCTTCTTCTAGTCAATTTTTTTATGTTGTCCACTCACATGTAACGCCAGTACTATATGATCCTTTTATGCCTTAAACAATCCACCATCCATCCATCCATCCATCCACCCATCCCTCCATCATTCCGTCCGTCCGTCCTTCTACCAATAAACCTACCTATCTGCATGTCTGTCTGCCCGCCAGCCTGCCTGTCTGTCTGGTCTATTTATCTATGTATGTATACCCCCCTCTCCCCCCTCTCTCTCTCTCTCTCTCTCTCTCTCGCTCACTCAGCCTCTCCACCTCAACCATCACATAGCCACACAAACACTATTGCATAAAAACTAACATCTTGCCAGGAAACAGCCCCCCCCCCCTTTCATTTTCTCCACCCGGGACAACCCTTCCACCCCCCCCCCCCCAAATCAAGCTCCCCACCTAACACGTTAACAGGAAACACAAGAGAGTGACAGAATTCACCTGTTCAAGTATTCCTCCCTACAGTAAATTTGTTTAGAAAATGTAAAGACATCAAAAGTTGCGTTAACGAACCCGTTCACCTTACAGGGTTTATTTCCCCAGAGCTCTCCTGTTCCGAAAGAAAGTAAACAATGTTACGACAGCCAACGCTCAAGATGTCAATTTTTAAATTCGTTAAAAAAAATGTCTAGAAAACGTTCATCAGCTGACTGAAGGCGTTGTACGACGTTGTGCAGCGGAATGTGGTGGAGAAGGCAGAGTTGGCGGAATGGTTAGGAATTTAGGTTGACAATGGCACGAGGGTTCGATACCCTGGTTCGTTAAGAGAGGGACAGACTAGCGCCTATTCCCCCGTGCACTCAAGCTGAACAATGTGATGGTCCTAATATATGGTGTAGTTTTAATGACTGTGCGGTGTTTGAAAATATTGCCGGTCCAAGTTTTGTATTCACCCTATGTAAAGTTCATGCAACATAATAGGTCAATTCAAAATTTGCCAATATTTTCAAACACTGCGCAGTAATTAAAAATACACCCTGTACTTGACGCACCCAGAGCAAGTTCTGCTACGGGACTTGGTTGGTTTGGTGGTGGGAGAAGATAAAATGAGCATCCAATGTTTATATTTGTGATAGCCGAAGAATATATTGTATACACTGAAATATTTCTTATGTTTCACAGTTTGTACCTAGGTAAGACGTATTAGCTTAGTTTATTCATAGGCACAGTGTTTGAAAAAACAAACAACTTAACCCTGTATTGGTCTTATAATTATTACACTTGCGTTTTCTTCACGTTTGCTGCTGCTGTGATTAAAGTATTTTGTAAAATAATTTTTCAGCTTATATAGGAGGACAGTTGGTTCAAGTTATGTATGTCCCCTTGTGCCACAGCGTGAGCGCAAACATGGATTCCAGTTGATCGTGTGATTGAGTGAATGCTGTTCTTCAGTAATTGATAACTATACAAATAAATTAAAAATTATGATTTAAAAAAATTCTCGTTTTGTGCGCTCCCCATAACCTCGCCAGTCAATTCTAGAGGCCTAGAGATATTATGACCACTGTGCATTGCCCCAAGAGACGGCTGATGTCGCTTCTTTGGGCGGTAAGCTAGATTATGACATGACTAAGGTAGGGACGGCTCCACGTGTTCGAGTGGACACAAGAAACAGGACTGAGGCAGTGACGGCTCCATGTGATCGAATGTAACAAGGACACAGGAGTAAGGCAGTGACGGCTCCATGTGATCGAGTGGAACAAGGAAACATGACTGAGGCAGTGACGGCTCCATGTGATCGAGTGGAACAAGGAAAATGGAAACCCCGTTTGGAGAAGCTGATTCGGCGCGGATGGACGGAGGGCCTGTTCGACCACTCAGTCCAGTTAGGAAAATGCAGGCGGACGTTCAATCGGACACCGTTGCCGCCATCGGCATGGGAGTTCTTGGCAGACTACTGAAGAAGGGAATGTCCCTAGTGCAACGATCTTAATTCATGATTTCATATTCGATATGTGCATTGTTCCCAAAGAATTCTTACTCAATGAGGAAGAGTACTGACATGTTCTTCGCCAAGAAGGGTGACATCTGGTATGTCTGTATTTATTACGTTTTCCTGTTGTCTGGTGTGCACTCTCGCCCATGCGCTAGCGAGGCCGACTCAAGAAGCAATGAACAATAACACTGTAATCTACCATGCATATCGTAGGAGTGTTAGTATGAAACTAACTACCTCTTCCTGTAGAAAACAGCTGTAAAATCCAGCCAACCATTCACACAACTACAATATCCAGCCAATCATTCACACATCTATTAATCCAGCCAACCATTCACACAACTACAATATCCAGCCAATCATTCACACATCTATTAATCCAGCCAACCATTCACACAACTACAATATCCAGCCAATCATTCACACATCTATTAATCCAGCCAACCATTCACACAACTACAATATCCAGCCAATCATTCACACATCTATTAATCCAGCCAACCATTCACACAACTACAATATCCAGCCAATCATTCACACATCTATTAATCCAGCCAACCATTCACACAACTACAATATCCAGCCAATCATTCACACATCTATTAATCCAGCCAACCATTCACACAACTACAATATCCAGCCAATCATTCACACATCTATTAATCCAGCCAACCATTCACACAACTACAATATCCAGCCAATCATTCACACATCTATTAATCCAGTCAACCATTCACACAACTACAATATCCAGCCAATCATTCACACATCTATTAATCCAGCCAACCATTCACACAACTACAATATCCAGCCAATCATTCACACATCTATTAATCCAGCCAACCATTCACACAACTACAATATCCAGCCAATCATTCACACATCTATTAATCCAGCCAACCATTCACACAACTACAATCTCCAGCCAATCATTCACACATCTATTAATCCAGCCAACCATTCACACAACTACAATATCCAGCCAATCATTCACACATCTATTAATCCAGCCAATCATTCCATCCATCCATTATGTGCCACGCCGATAAGCGTGGGAGGTCATGTTTTGCTATCTCACTCGATCACCAGAGTCGTGGATCAGCTCCGTGTTTCTATCTCGACCTTGCCACGTGGCCAAGCCATCCAGGTATCTACTTCTTGGTCTTCCCCTTGGTCTCTTCCCTTCGATCTTGCCAGTTGTCACCAAGTTCTCCAATTCATTTCTTCTCATAACATGCCTAAAAAATTTTGACTGTCAACTTTTAATGTCTCTAATCAGTTTACAATCTTCATTTGTTTCTTGTAGGACTTGTTCATTGTTTTTTTTTGGTCTGTCCATTGTATTCTTTTCCTCAGAAACCACATTCCAACAGCCATCAGATGTTTTTCAGCTTGTCTGCTTATTTTCCACGCTTCATATCCATATAAAAGTAGAGGTTCTATGTAGCACTTCAACACTCTTTTTCTCTTTTCAGTTGGCATCTTTTTATTGGTCAGTACGTTTTTAATCTTGCAAAAGGCTACCTTCGCCATGGCAATTCTTGTTCTAATCTCTTCAAGGCATCTCCTGTCAGATGTTATGACTGTTCCTAGATAGCTATCCCGATTCACTTGTTTAAGAATATTCTCATTTACTTGTACATTACATTGTGGTATTTCTTCCTTCCTAGTGACGACCATAAGCTGTGTCTTCTTACAATTCAATTCTAACTCTAGTTGTTCACTGTGTGCAACAACTGCACCTACTAAATGTTGCAGATCCTGCTTATTGTCTGCAATCAAGACTGTATCACCTGCATATCTAATGTTATTGATGTATCGTCCTCCAATGCTGATTCCTTCCATATCTTCTGTATTTCTGAAAATATTTTCACTGTAGAGGGAAAAAAGATCTGGAAACATTACACATTCCTGTCTCACACCTCTCTCGGCTGATATTGACCTACTTCATTATCAATTCTTATGGCAGCTTGTTGTTTCCAAAATATGTTTTTTTTACAAGCCTAAGGTCTTTTTCATCAATTTGTAGAACTTCAAGCATCCTTATCATGTCGACATGTCTCACTTTATTGAAAGCCTTTGTGTAGTCAATAAACCAGGAGTGTAGATCTTTGTTTACTTCTATAGAACGTTCAATTACTGTTCTCAGTATGTACACAGCATTTACTGTACCCTTGCCTTCTACAAACCCATACTGTTCCTCTCCTATTTCAGGTTGTATTTTCTTCCTAACTCTTTGCATGATAATTCTTAACAAAATCTTCGTGATGTGACTTATTATGCTAATTGTTAGATGTTGATCACATTCCAAGGCTCCTGATTTCTGTAGGATTGCAATAAATACAGAGTTACATAATTCATGAGGTATATCTCCAGTATCATATATAGTATTCACGCGTCCGGTAACTTTATCTATTCCGTATTCTTCTAAAGCATTAATCATTTCTGTTGCGGTGATGTCTGAACCGGGGGTCTTGCCAGATTTCATATAGTTAAGAGAATTCTTAACCTCCATCTTCAAAATTGATGGTCCTTCATTATTATTTTGAATATCATACTGTTCTTCTCTGTTATTATCATAAAGGCTTTTCACATAATCTGACCATACATGTAAAATCTGATCTTTTTTTATTATGATTTTTCCATTTTTTGTCTTTAGACAGCCTGCTGATGTATGCGTTCTTTTATTAGTAAGCTCCTGAATTCTTTTGTGCATTAGTTTGGTATTATCATTCACACATCTACAAAAGGCTTGGTATGAATTGGCTGAGGATCTATGTTCCTTTGGGAGATGAGCAGCAGACGAAGAAAAAGAAGAAGAAGAAGAAGAAGAAGAAGAAGAAGAGGAAGAAGAAGAAGAAGAAGAAGAAGAAGAAGAAGAAGAATAAGAAGAAGAAGAAGAAGAAGAAGAAGAAGAAGAAGAAGAAGAAGAAGAAGAAGAAGAAGAAGAAGAAGAAGAAGAAGAAGAAGAAGAAGAAGAAGAAGAAAGAAGTCGTTTAAAAAAGTCGCTTAAAAAAGTCGCTTAAAAGTTACACCGAGTTTTTATCCCATATGACCCAGTTTCTTTCCACAGCGAACTGCCGAAAACGTCGCACAAAGGACGAACTCCGTAGCTCCAACGACGACCTTCATTAGTCTCCGAAAAAATTCACTCGTGAACCGAAGGATGCGGCCCGGAATTGAACCCACAACCTTCGAAGCTCGAGTCAAACGGCTTGACCACTTCGCCAAAGAAACTCCCAGAAGAAAGAAGAAGACGAAGAAGAGGCAGAAGAAGAAGAAGAAGAAGAAGAAGAAGAAGAAGAAGAAGAAGAAGAAGAAGAAGAAGAAGAAGAAGAAAAGGAAGAAAAAGAAGTAGTAGTAGTAGTAGTAGTAGTAGTAGTAGTAGTAGTAGTAGTAGTAGTAGTAGTAGTAGTAGTAGAAGAAGAAGAAGAAGAAGAAGAAGAAGAAGAAGAAGAAGAAGAAGAAGAAGAAATGGAAGAAGAAGAAGTGTGTACTCTATTATCTTTGTCTTTTCTTTAGTTCCGATAATCGATACTAATAATCACATTAAATTACTTCCTAATTACTGTTACAGCCAGGGGTTTAATAATGTTTGAACTGGCAACCTCGGTTCAAATGCTGTTAATGCAAACGCATGCATCGCTTCCTGGCTATTGACAACAACAGTTTATATCTTACTACGACAGCTACATCGCTATTTACAATGCTCTAACGAATGAGCTCCAGTCCATCGGACGTAAAAGTTAGAACTCAGTCTTTCTGAGGATTCACAACCAATCAACCCACTTACCCACCCACCATCCAACTAATCAACCAAACCAACAGACAACAACTAATTCACCCACCCACCCAACCGACCGACCGACCGACCGACCTCTACAAACTACATTATTCTTGGCAGCCTAAATATGTTTTGCATATCCTTTACAGGACATCGCTGTCAACATCAGCATCTTTCAGCTGTATGTTGATTTCTTGGCAAGATTACGCTCAGTAGTTCTTGGCAGCCTACTTTCATATTTATTCGTTACGTAACACGCACTTTTTTTTCATGGTCTATACAGGATGGAGACTGGAACACAAGGCAACCGACCGGACAGGCAAGCACCATAGCCACTGTCTACCTCGGCTCACATGCGGTGCTTCACAAGACTAGGAACAACGTTGGCGCAGCGATGCTGACTGGACCCAGATACGGCTGAAATGACTATTGATTCTGGATATTGGTGTTTTAATTTCATTCTGTCTGAGTCTATTGATTGTGCCATTGCTGTCTGATTGAGACCTTTGATAGAGTTCGACCAGTCGTTTCATTTGTCCCATTTGTTCAGCCAGTATTCTTTTGTCAGACTAGATCGCTTGGCTGCTCTCATACTGGATGCAATAGCCTAGTCATTAGAGCAGGACAAGTAGCCCCATAATAAATGTAGTCCTGCAATATGGTAGCCCAGTGGCTAGACCTCGCTTGCCGGCCTGGTGGGTATGGGTTCAATCCGTATGGGGGAGTTTTTGGATTTTAAAAATTGACCTAGTACATGAAAACTCAAATAAAATAATCGACCCTCATGTTACTGGTATAAGGAAACTCAAATAAAACACAAGACTTTACACTTATACCGGGATTTAAAAAAAATAAATTCCAATAAAATAACTGACCATACATGTTTACTGGTATATAAAAACTCAAATAAAATTTAATAACTGACCATACATGTATACTGGTCTATGAACACTCAAATTTAATAACTGACCATACATGTATACTGGTCTATGAACATTCAAATAAAATAACAGACCATCAATATTTACTGGTTTGTAAAATACTCTCATAATATAACTGACGATACATGCATACTGGTATACAATAATCTCAAAAACAGAGACACGTCCCACATCAAACAGTTCAGTTCAGTATTTACGAAAGGAAAAAAAAATAAAATTCGGCTTCGTTCAACCTGCTTCTTCAGTGTTGTCATCAAACATCTGCCTCAAGGGTTAATTACACATGCGATGAACAATAGGGATTTCTCATAGACCTGTAACTGAGCGGAAGTACAGCACCATCACGGCACCGATGTAGCTTAGTGGCTGGCACGCAGGCCCGTCGGCCGAGTGTTTGTTTATTCAAAACGAATGTTTAAAAATGGAGCTGGGCTCCTAGTTCGACATAACCTAAAACTGTACTGGAGCATGACCTGGGAAGTACAGGCGTCCTGCTTGGCACTGACCGCATCAGCCACCGAATGCCGATTGGTTTATACAATCGTGAGGCTAGCTCAGTATACCCAACACACTCCGGGCGCATTGAAGGCACTTTTACCTTCATTTACAACATTCTCCACATCAACCGGAAGCATTACCTGTAAACAATACGCCTGTCCGTTAATGTCAAGTGACCAAATGAAGAGATGTTTGGCCGAAATCGCTAAAAACACCAGTCCTGATTTGTTCAAACGAAAACAAGCGTGGCCTTCTTCTGGTACTCATACTAGATGACGCTCGTCGGACTGACCTTTTACAGCCAACTACCTTGAACCAACCCGCTAAAGGTCAAGGAGATGCGATGAAAAAACAATTCAAAGCCTGTCTTTTAGACAAGAGGCGTGCATCTGCACTTCTCAGTTTATGCCGAGCTCTGCTGCCAGGAAACATCATAAACACACATTGTCAGCAAGTGGAAAAGAAAATTGAGGTAGCCACAGTAGCGTTGTGTCTAGACGTTCTCCTGCAGGTCCAGTGGTCTGCAGTGACGGGATTCTCCATCTGTCTCTCTTCCCCTCCCCCTCCCCGCATATCCTCATATCCTTTACAGGACATTGCAGTCAACACCAGCATTTTTCAGCTGCTGTTGATGTCTTGGCAAGTTTTACGTTCAGTAGTTTGCCAAAGATTTCTGAACGACCGGCTCACATACCTGTCCGTAAAAAACCAGCGCGACGCGATCCGCTGCCGAATATCGCGAAGTTGTGTTTCATACTTGGGGATACGGGATTACGAACAGCGTCCTTAACGCCTTCGCCAGGGAGACCGGCCTGAAACAAGTTAAAGAATTTAAATATTTAGGTAGTATAATCACAGAAGATGGTAGAATAGAGAAATCGAAATCACATGTTAAAAAAAAATAAATTCCAATTTCAATTTTCGAAAAAAAAAATAAAAATTCCAAATTTGGTCTCGTCTAACCTGCTTCTACAGCGGTGGTTATTTTTGAGAGCCGTGGTTTTTGTGGGTTTTCAGTCCTGTCTCTTGTTTTGTGCACTCTTACGAGTAGTCCTCCCTAGGATCGGTTGCGTAAGCGTTTGTGTCTGTGACGTCAGCTGGTGGGTTGGTCGGCGGCTATCCTTTGTGCCCGTCTCTTCTTGTGGTTTTCTTTGTTGGTGCTCGCTCCTGGCTCGTCTGGATTGGCTTGGTGCAGTCCTTTTAAGGACTTTTTATGTGGTCTTTTTGCCTCCTTTTTGTGTATTTTTCGTAGGAGCTTTTCGATGTTGTCATTTGCTCCTTCTTGTGCCTGTTTTCAATTTCGATAAAGAGTTTATGTTTTCTTTTGCAGTCTTCATCCGTGGACAGCCAAGGGACGATCTCTCCGTCATCTATATAGTACCTGAATCCGGTCTCACAGTCATAGATTTTATCTGGGTATTGTATCGGTTGCCCTCTGAGTTTCTTGGACTTCTTCTTTTCTTTTTCTTCCAAGCGGATTCTGAATTCCTTGTTCGCGAGTTCCTCTTCAATTGCCTGCTCCCTTGTCGATTCTAGCAACTCCTCCAAGGTAGGTCCCCGGGGCCTCTCCATGTCGTCCTCAGAGTGCTCATCTTGGTTTTCTTCGGATGTTTGGCGAGATATTGGTTTCCCCTTGGATGTCTTGGGTGCCGTGGTTGGGTTGCCGGCTTTAGCTTGCGGTTCAGGCTCGGTCTCTTGGTTTTTCATCTTTCGATTTCTCTGTGGTTTCTTGTATAGCTTCTGTTGGTTTGTTTTAGAAAAGTTCCATTTCAGCTTTCCATAGTTCTCGCTCTGATTTAATGGTTTGTAGGATTTCTTCGTTCTCCTTCTTTATCAGTGCCATATGTTCCACTTCTTGCTTGATGTTTTGATGGATCTCCTTTATTTCGGTCAGCAGTTTCTCATTGTCGCTGGTCGGAGTTGGCGTCATAAGTGCCTTGACTTGCTTCTTCAACTCGTCTATCTGTTTTTGCAGTTGATCTCTTTCAGCTTGTGATATACCCGTGGCTGTATCGCACCTCCGAATTGCGTCCTTATATGGTGTCTTTGTGTTGATGGCGAACTTTAAGACGTCTCTGTGTCTTCGAAGTTACGGACAGCCTAAGTATCTTGCTCCAAGCTTGCCCAAGCAGTTGGCGCACTTTCTTTTGTTGGTGGGTGCTCAGAAGTCCGTGTCCAGCTGACACTCATTGAAAGAGTGGTGATCGGCGCAGTACCGGCAGATTTCCGTCTTACTGCGACATGCTGCTCTGCTGTGGCCGGCTCTCTGGCATCTGGAGCATTGATTGACTCTTGGGATGAATCTCTCTGGCTGTTGTATTTTCTTGTTGGTTGATACTGTGGTCGGTATTTCGCTGCCCTCCGTCGTCACCACTGCCAAGGTTGTAGGCATCTTGGAGTAGGTGAGTAGGTGAGGAGCTTTACTTCTCCACATCTCTCTCGGGTACAGTCGACAAGCGTTTCCTTCTTCTTGGCCATGGTGTTTGGCCTTGGTCTGATTTTGTCGACAGCCTCCAGTCTTGCGTGTTGACAGTCATTTCCGATACAGGTCTTTATCCATGCCATGCTGCCAAACTCCTCTTCATCTTCCCTTTTTAAGTGTTGAAGTGTTAAAATTGTGTTGCATCGTGTGTTGTAAGTATTTTAACAGAACGTTGTCGTGTGGTAGTGTTGCTCATCGTGTGTTGTAAGTATTTTAACAGAACGTTGCCGTGTGGTAATGTTGCACATCGTGTGTTGTAAGTATTTTAACAGAACGTTGCGGTGAGGTAGTGTTGCACATCGTGTGTTTTATTTTCACAGAACGTTGCCGTGTGGTAGTGTTGCACATCGTGTGTTGTATGTATTTTAACAGAACGTTGCCGTGTGGTAATGTTGCACATCGTGTGTTGTAAGTATTGTAACAGAACGTTGCCGTGTCGTAGTGTTGCACATCGTGTGTTATAAGTATTTTAACAGAGCGTTGCCGTGTGGTAGTGTTGCACATCGTGTGTTGTAAGTATTTTAACAGAACGTTGCCGTGTGGTAGTGTTGAACATCGTGTGTTGTAAGTATTTTAACAGAACGTTGCCGTGTGGTAGTGTTGCACATCATGTGTTGTAAGTATTTTAACAGAACGTTGCCGTGTGGTAGTGTTGCACATCATGTGTTGTAAGTATTTTAACAGAACGTTGCCGTGTGGTAGTGTTGCACATCGTGTGTTGTAAGTATTTTAACAGAACGTTGCCGTGTGGTAGCGTTGCACATCGTGTGTTGTAAGTATTTTAACAGAACGTTGCCGTGTGGTAGTGTTGCACATCGTGTGTTGTAAGTATTTTAACAGAACGTTGCCGTGTGGTAGTGTTGCACATCGTGTGTTGTAAGTATTTTAACAGAACGTTGCCGTGTGGTAGTGTTGCACATCGTGTGTTGTAAGTATTGTAACAGAACGTTGCCGTGTGGTAATGTTGCACATCGTGTGTTGTAAGTATTTTAACAGAACGTTGCCGTGTGGTAGTGTTGCACATAGTGTGTTGTAGGTATTTTAACAGAACGTTGCCGTGTGGTAGTGTTGCACATCGTGTGTTGTAAGTATTGTAACAGAACGTTGCCGTGTGGTAATGTTGCACATCGTGTGTTGTAAGTATTGTAACAGAACGTTGCCGTGTTTTTGCCTTATGCAGAAATGCGTGGCTGCTGGGCTTCTGGTTGACTGCCACTGCCGTCGACGATGAACTGTATTTCGTGGACTGTGTGGGTGAACATCTAGGAAACATCCAGATGGGAAAATGACTGCCGATTGCATCAGAGATGAACTGGGTGTTTCGTGGGGGACTATTGTGTTGACATTCTGGCGGCGGCATTATGCACAGTGTATCTGTGAGGGCTGTTGTTTGTCGAGACTCCTGTCTTTTCCACTTTTCACATTGAACTGGGTGTTTCGTGGGGGACTATTGTGTTGACATTCTGGCGGCGGCATTATGCACAGTGTATCTGTGCGGGCTGTTGTTTGTCGAGACTCCTGTCTTTTCCACTTTTCACATTGGTCAGTGGGGAGCATTTTGTGTGATATTCACTGGCACAGGAACGGAGCATAATGGGGACGACCCGTTGCTGTGAAGTTGGAACTGCGACTAACTAACTAACTAACTAATCCACTACAAGTGTCCAGGCTCCTCTCATAGCTCACGCCAGGAGAATCTCATCACAGTGCACGAACGATCTAGCTCCAGCGAGTCTCCAAAAGTGAGTTTACCGGAATGACATACGTTATAAATATTCTTTCAAGGGTAAGTTTTCTCATTCTGAAATGTTCTAGATATGGACAACAGCTTATTTGACCCGCTATTATCGATGTCCGATTGCCTTGGGATTTTTAACTTGCGCAATGTGCAAACAGGCCCTTCGAGTTTTTCACCCTTATTCGAGATATTTTAGACGCGGGAGGTCCTCAACCCCAGAACCAGGTAGAAGGGGTGGGGGGTGGGGTGGGGGGTGGGTGGTGGGGGGAGTAGGAATAGTACTACCTTTTCTTATTTATAAAATAAATAAATAAATAAAAAGCTAAAACGTGCACGTTGTGAATCGAATCAGGTCTGCTCTAGTTATAGGAGAAAGTTGTATCTATAAACCACTTCACTACCGGCATCAGCACACCGGATGTTTAAGAACGCTCACTACATGTAAACGCTAGAAAAATACAAGAAGGTAATGTAAAGTGGGAGAAAACTCAACAATGATTTACGATGGAAAATAACTGAGTAAGATGTCGTTGATGAGAAGAATACAAGCTTTTGGATGCAGCTAGAAATCATATGAAATGAAAGGTTAATGCTCTAGCCAAGAAGATAGGGAGATAAAATCCTGACAGATTTGTGAAAGAACAGACAACAGACCAGACGATAATTGACCTTGAATGAGTTTAGTACTGCCATATTGATTAAAACATTTAGTGTGTACTCTGGACTAAGTCATTAACCCATTAGAGTTTTCGCCTTGATTCTTGCTTAATATGATAATATGTACTCGTATTTGTGAAAGATCGTGGTATTTTCTGTTGATTTACTTCAGCTACCTGAGAACTTTAGATCTGGCAAATGGTGGAATAAAAAGCGAAATCAGTGTGAAGTTGACGTGTTGTTGCTTCTGAAACACATATATTATTTCTTTCACAGCACATTGAATTCAAAAATTGTCTGCGAAGGAAATTCCAGTTTAGAATAATGACTAAAAACATAACTAGCGCACAAGTGTTTCGCATACCCCCAAAAGTTAAAAAACAAAACAAAACAACTTTATATTGTTTATCATAAAAAGTGCGAAGAAACAAAAAGCTACAAATAGCGAAGAAAATGGAGATTTTTCCTCTTCCTCATCTTCATTTCTCTTTGGAAGTAAGTGCGTCACGCATAGTTTTGCACCTGAAATGTCTGTGTCTGACTTCGGCAGACATATATGCAGGGTTTACTTCCCTTGTGCAGATTTCATACAGGGACGACCCTCTGGAGTCTCCGAGAAAATCGTTCTATTGCTTTCGAGCAGTAGCCTCTTTCCGATTTCGAACAGCCGCGCAACTTGTACACGGAATCTCATGATTTTCACCCTTACCCAAGAAGACTAAGTTCCTGATCGCACTTCCCAAGAGATCAGACCAGTAATAATTAAATACATGTTTTTGCGCTCGCTCGTTCGCTTTGAACTCAAGCGTAGTCAATGCACACTACTTCTAGTAGTGCTGGACTAAATTTTTCATGTGGATTAGCTTTCCTTATTAACAGTGTTCCTAGCCATCAGGCGAACCCACTCCGACTTCAGAGGTACTTGTAATTTACGTCCCCAAGTCAAGGACGAGAGGTCAACATTTTAGTCCAACTGTCCGGTGTAGAGGTTGAACCCCTTACCTCGGCACCGGCACACCTGATGATTAAGAACACGCGTTCTTATCCATTCGGCTATGCTGACATACATTTTTTTTTTGCATATCATTTACAGGACATTGTTGT
This sequence comes from Cepaea nemoralis, assembly GCA_014155875.1. NCBI lineage: Eukaryota > Metazoa > Mollusca > Gastropoda > Stylommatophora > Helicidae > Cepaea > Cepaea nemoralis. The sequence goes on from JACEFZ010008130.1 coordinate 729,981, forward strand.
CAACACCAGCATCTTTCAGCTGTATGTTGATTTTTTGGCAAGATTACGCTCAGTAGTTTGCCATTGCTTTCTGAGCGGCCGGCTCACATACCCCGTAAGTTACCGATGCGATTCGAACCACTGCTGATTCGCACCGTCATCACGTTAACCACGAGAGTATACGAGATTACGGAGAAAAGTCATAACCTCTAAGCCACGAAGCCCGCTGACATACATTAAATACATATTATTATTATTTTTTGGGGGGTGGGGGAACTGCTAACTCTATTCAGGCCCTCCGTGGCGAAGGTGTTACGGATGCAGATCGTAATCCCGCATACCCGTGTTCGAAACGCAGCTGCGGGCGATTTGGCAGCAGACCTGTTTTGCGTTGGTGTTTTTACGAAATGGTACGGGTGACTGTCGTTCAGAAAGCAATGGCAAACTACTGAACGTAAACTTGCTAAGAGATCACAACAGCAAAAATGCTGTTCTTGACTGCGACGTTCTGTAAAGGATATGCAACTAACTTTTTTAACTGTTTAGGGCACGAACCTTGTATCTGAGGAGCCAGTGATCTCTGTTACGTCTCCACAACAACTGTCCGATAGCTCACTTCTGAATACAGCTGAAGGCTGAAGGTAATACAGAAGACAATGGTGGACTGGGTCTAACAATATGTGTTACCAGGAGACAAAGATGCCAAAGGGAAGTTCACATTTTAACTGATTCAATGTCAAACAAAAATTAGGTTTAGACCAGACATGGTACACAATACAATGTACAAGTATTAGAATGTAAAATTCCGTTTATTGAGCATTGAAACTGCGGAAGATATCATGAAATAAAACAAATAACACAAGGACCCTAGTATGGCGATATATCGTCCTTCTGTACAAATGGAAGGTTTTATTTGGCGATATATTAACCTTCCACACTGAATCAGTTCAACATATCTTCTAATATTTAAAGAGGTCAAATTCACCAGGAACCCACAAGCCCTCTTGTCACTGGGGCAGCCGACACCCTGGCCTGTCAGCCTCTGACAGAAACGCTATAATCTTTATAACCTCCTAGCTTAATTTTCCAACGCCTGAAAAATTCTCTTAAACATTTCCATCACTAATAACTGATGCAGATAATCTCCAGAACAACGTTTCACGATCTCTTTGGAATCGCCAAGCTGTTGTTTTTCTCAGATGACCGAACGCTTCAAGGAGCTCATCCGCCATTGTGTTCCAAAATTGCCTTTCCTAGCTCAGGTCCTTTAATCTTTCTGAAGATTCTCAACACCGGGGGTTATCTGTCCCTCCTAACGATCTTCTCTTTTCAAACGGTTGGATTGTTACTTTGTCTTGTCTCTACTTGGACATCTGCGGAGTATAATACAAGTGGAAGATACTACAAAACTGCTCTTTGAAATTACGGGGAGTAACAACAGATGCCACATTAACCCCTTCTGTATCAGGCAGCTGTTACGTTAACTTTTTTCTATGAAAAGCCGTTGTGCACAAAACCTTCCCATGCTCGGCATTTGTTACGTTAACTCTTTCTATAGGCGAGAGGCCATGTCCTCAATTGGAGGTGTCTGGTTCGAATCTCGATCCTGTTCCTGCATTTAATCCTAAGACAACAATATTTCCACTGGCACTAGGCGAATGACAGACTTCAGGTCTCGTAAGGAGAATAAGCGGTTGAGCTGTAAAGGTCTCTGGAGTTTTTTTAAACTTATGGCAACGGTTTGCTTACGCATTTTCCTCATACTGGACTTGTAGTGTATGGTTCCGTCGCCTAGCTACTGAGTTAAGTGCGTGCAGCGACACTGTGAGCTGTGGATTTCACGTAGAGTACTTTTACATCTGTCCGCGGTTGTTTGTATCGTGAACTACATCGATGATGAACTGTATTTTTGGTAGCGGACTGTTGTGTTGGCATTCTGTCAGCCTGCATTATGCATAGTATACCAATATATTGGTTTGTCGAGACTCCTGTCTGTTCCACTTTTCACATGGGACAGTAAGGAGCATTTTATGTGATATTCACTAGCACATTAACGGAGCATTTTGGGGCGACCCTTTACAGCGAAGAGTGAAGTTGTAACCGCGACTAACCAACCAACCAACCAACCAGCCAGCCAGCCAGCCAGCCAGCTAGCCAGCCAGCCAGCCAGCCAGCCAGCCAGCCAGCCAGCCAGCCAGCCAGCCACCCACCTACCTACCTACCTACCTACCTAACGAACCGACCGACCGACCGACCGACCGACCGACCGACCGACCGACCGACCGACCGACCGACCGACCGACCGACCGACCGACCGACCGACCGACCGACCGACCGACCGACTGACTGACTGACTGACTGACTGACTGACTGACTGACTGACTGACTGACTAACTAACTAACTAACTAACTAACTAACTACCTCTTTCTATAGCAAACAGCCGTGCTCCAACTATGTCTACACCATGCAATTGCTATTTCATCTCCTTCTTTCCCAAGTAAGTTACTTTACCTCTTTCTCCTTCATGCAGTAATTGTACTTTATGTCTACACCAAGTAGTTGTATTTAAACTCTGTCTATACCAAGTAGTTGTACTTTAATTCTGTCTACACCAAGTAGTTGTTCTTTAACTCTTTCTGTACCAAGTAGCCGTACTTAAAATCTTTCTGTACCAAGTAGTTGTTCTTTAACCCGTGGGTGGCGGGGTAGGGTATCACCTACCAAAGGAGAAGTAAGGTGCCTCCTTCCCTCCGCTAACCGACGGGATACCCTTCGGCAAGGTTTAACCTCCCGATCAGTGTTACGTAAGCCATGACTGCAGTTGGTGGATGAAGTTGAAGAGCAACCGACAGATAGTTGTAGGTTATGGTTTTCAGCTTCGCGACGGTAGGCAGAGGATCTCTTTTTTTGGGAGACAATGGCTGTTCGAATCCTCGGTAAGGTGTGGATTTTTTTCTGTCGGGGGCAAAAAGAAAATCCTAACCTGCACAGGCTCAAAGACCCCTCTGCCATACACCGCAAGGTACTATATTGGCAGTAAATGACATACAGTTTAATGGCTACGGTCATTGACCAGTATGGTCACTGCTAAGAAGGAAAGCAATGGCAAACTACCTTCTTTACAGATGCCAAAACAATTATGTTTTACGATATCATCGAAAATCAGAGTAACGGCGTAAATGGGTACTCCTTAGGCGCAGCGTCGCCCGGTAGGGATAGTCATGTGCACTAAGCGACTCCGGACCGTCAGCAGGCTACTGAATGCAAAAGATTACTATCATTGAAAGTAGGAACTTGGAATGTTAGAACTTCTTCTTCTTTTGAGTTCATCCGGAGTGTTTTCTCAGAAGTAATTGCTGTGTGTCTCATTATGCACCCTTGGGCCAAACCCCTTAGTCAACACATCCGACTTTAGCGGGCTTTTTAAAATCAGGTTAGCATTCCCGGGGGACTCTCACTGTTGTGGTGCCGCCACAGTAGTGTAAGTGGGGCTAAAGCACCTTGTTTTGTGGAGGTGGAGGTGGCGTCTTATAGATACCTCCACAAAGGGCGATAACTCTTCAGGTTTTTTTTTTTGAAAGTTGTCAGAGGTGACGTGGTCAAGTGACTCATCAGAGGTGGTGGTCAGAGTGGGTGTGGTCAAGTAATTATAGGTACGACATAAAAAATACGACATAAAACATTAAAAATAAAAAAACAAACGACTCAAGTAAGGTATATAATAATCCCCCCCCCCCCCCCAAAAAAAAACATATATAGAAAAGAAGAAAATAAAAATAAAAAGAAGAAACAAAAAACATAGTCAAGTGACCCCTTAAATTATAGGTAAGTGTGTGCGATGACGTGCTCATGAGGTGGTCAAGAGGTGGTCAAGAGGTGGTCAAGCGGTCAAGGGGTGGTCAAGTGACCCCTTAAATTATATGGGATGGTACGTCTAGTGACGTGATGATGATCAAGAGGTGGTCAAGTGGTGGTCAAGGTGTGGTCAAGTGGTGGTCAAGATGTGGTCAAGTGGTCGAGTGACCACTTAAATTGTCGGGGAAAGTAGGTGTAGTGATATGGTGATGATCATGAGGTGATCAAGCGGTGGTCAAGAGGTGGTCAAGCGGTGGTCGAGCGGTGGTCCAGTGCTCAAGTGACCCCTTAAATTGTAGAGAAAGTTACGTGTAGTGATATGGTGATGATCATAAGGTGATCAAGCGGTGGTCAAGAGGTGGACAAGCGGTGGTCAAGTGGTCAAGTGACCCCTTAAATTGTAGAGAAAGTTACGTGTAGTGACATGGTGGTGTTTAAAACGATCGCTGACGTGGTCAAGTGGTGGTCAAGTAGTGGTCAAGCAGTGGTCACATGGTCAAATGACCGCTTAAATTGTAGGAGAGAATGCGTCTTGTGATGTGGTGATGATCAAGAGGTGGTCAAGTAGTGGTCAAGCGGTGGTCTAGTGGTTAAATGACCCCTTAAATTGTTGGGTAGAGTACGTGTAGTGACACGGTGATGATCAAGAGGTGGTCAAGTAGTGGTCAAGCGGTGGTCAAGTGGTCAAATAACCCGAAAATTGTAGAGGAGAGTGTGTCTTGTGATGCAGTGATGATCAAGAGGTGGTCAAGTAGTGGTCAAGGAGTGGTCAAGGGGTGGTCAAGTGGTCAAGTTACCCCTTAAATTGATGGGGAGAGTACGTGTAGTGACACGCTGATAACCAAGATGTGGTCAAGTAGTGGTCAAGTGGTCAAGTGACCACATAAATTGCAGAGGAGAGTAGGTGTAGTGACATGGTGAGGATCAAGAGGTGGTCAAGTTGTTATGTCTAGAGGTTGGGGTGTCTCAGTCATGAAGTATCAAACTGTCTGCTGTGGGAAGGATGGCGCTGATCAGGACGAGTACGTTCTAATACGTTTATCGCTATTGTCTACAATTGGCGTGGTTGTATAGTAATAATAGTAGAGTTGTTTCGTAGTAATATTAGTTATCATCATCAAGGGACCATTTTAGGTGGTAATTGTAATGGTAGGTAGTAGTAGTAGTAGTAGTAGTAGTAGTAATAGTAGTAGAAGTAGTAGTAGTAGTAGTAGTAGTAGTAGTAGGCGTAGTAGTAGTGGTAGGTAGTAGTAGTAGTAGTAGTAGTAGTAGGTAGGTAGTAGTAGTAGCGGTGGTGGTGGTGGTCGTGGTGGTCGTGGTGGTCGTGGTGGTGGTGGTGGTGGTGGTGGTGATGGTGGTGGTGGTGGTGGTGGTGGTGGTAATAGTGGGAGTAGTAGAATAGCGAGGGTGCTTGTTGTTTCACTAAGTATTTGTATATCGTATGTAGTATAAAGCTAGTTTGTGTTGTATGCCGTGTAAGGTGTTACTGAAATATCTGTATTTTGTAGTTCTAAGAAGTGATGACGTCATAACCCACCACTCTATCATCTTATTGATAGTGTCTCCAGTGCCGCGAAAAAGGCTCATTTTGAGATATCGATCATTTCTCAAAGCGACAGCATCCGGGGTGCATGCCCATTACGAGCAAACAATGATACGACACTTAAAAGGCAACGACAAGGCAAAATGGCGTCGAATACAGTGTAACGTACAAAACTTATGAGGTCATCGGTTGTCCAATCCATCACGGTCGACAAATAGGCGCTCACTAACTTCACAATATGCTCACTCAAATAGACAGATAGGATAATAAGACACTGACTCAAACAATGAAAAACTGACAAAAACAAGGGGGAGGGGAAATGACATAAGCGTTAAAATATAACACATGCAAAGAAATCAACAACTAATGAATAAACATTGACACGACAAAATAACACACACACACACACACACACACACACACACACACACACACACACACACACACACACACACACACACACACACACACACACACACACACACACAATGAAAACTGAAACAACCAATGAAAAATCGCTGACACGAACACTAGAAGCTGACACAAACACTAAACAAGGCATCTGAAGAAAACAAGACAGCCAAATGTAAACGTCAAATTGTAACACACAAAGACATCGGCAACTACTCAAAAAATAAAATGACACAAACAATGAAAACCGACACAGCAACAAAATGAAGCAACCAATGAAAACTGGCACAAGGAAAAACTGACACAATGACAAACTGACACAACGACAACTAACACAATGACAAGTTGACACAACGACAAACTAACACAACGACAAACTGACACAAACAAAGAAACTAAAAGATACAAATGTTAACGTAAAAATGTAACAGACAACAACTGAAAATGACACAAGCAAGAAAAAAAAAACATGACACAACGACAAAATGACCCAAACAAGGAAAACTCAAACAACCAGTGAAAACTGCCACAATGACAACCTAACACAACGAAAAACTGATACAACCAAACAAACCAAGACATCCAAATGTAACACACACACACACACACACAAACACACACACACACACACACACACACACACACACACACACACACACACACACACACACACACAACAGAAAGCGACAACAAACGAACATAACACATTCAAGGAAAACTGACACAAACAAGGAAAAAGGCTGACATAAACACTGAAAACTGACACAAACACTGAACAATGCACCTAACGAAAACCAAAACATAAACTAAAAAAAAATGTAACAGAGACATACACAAAAAAGAGATAGACAACAAATTTAAAAAAAAATGACACAGCCACTGAAAAGTGACACACCAACAAAATGAAACGACCAATGAAAACGACTAACAAAAGCCGTTTAAAAAAAATACATAAACACTGAACGAGGCAACTACAAAAAAACAAGACAGCCAAAATGTAACAGACAACAACTGAAAATGACACACACGCACACGAAAAAATGATACAACAACACACTAACTCGACCAATGAAAACTTACACAAACACTGACAACTGACACATCAACAAAAGGAAACAACAAATGAAAAAACCGACACAACCAAGACACACACAACACATTCAGTAAAGACATAGTTGTAGAGAAATATACCTTGTATAAAAACGGAAACTAGCGTTTTATAATCTTTTAGTTTTTTATTTTATATTCTCAACACATAAACGAACAGAAACACAAACACAACAAAATGCTTCTGTCGATGTCTATAAGGCTTTCTTCTTGATAGATTTCTTACGTTGGTTCCTCAATGGAATCGGATTACCCATAGAGGCGATGGCTGGTTGATTTTCATGATGATCTGTTGAAAATGGTGCTGTAGACTGGTTATTGTAAGCATACGCATGCGGGGTTGAAACTTCACCAGGCATGAATTGGTTACTGTAAGTAGGTGTATACGAGCACATAGAATCAGTGTTCCAAATGGGTATATTAATGTTTGACTGTACCTTGTCAAAAGCCGCAAGAATTTCATCGCGCATATCCATCAATTGTTCAAATTCACCACGAGTCAGCGTCAGTCCGACTTTAGTGGGAAATTTCAGTTCTGATTCTCCAAAGTAACGTCGCAAATGTAACATCGCCGTAGCCCTGTAACTTGACACAGAAGCAACTTTATGATCAGCACCCAAAGGTCTAACGAATTCAGCTCCGTTGATCATGTAAACACAGTTGGTTCCAGACATCTCGAACGTTCGGTAAACGGATCACAAAATGTAGACAGCCCGACTCATTTTATACAGATGGGCTTATTGATTGTTTAAAAACATGTCTGGACTTGTTTTACATTTGTAAGCAGTAACCAATCAAAAAACGAGACGCTGACCAAAATTCAAATTTCCCACCTTTAAGAAAGAAAACTCGTCTAAAATTCATTTCTTCGATATCAGATTTGTTTAAGTTCATGTCGTTATCCTAACTTTTGTGTGTGTGTAAGTTCATGTCTTCGGTATTTTAAATTTTGGTACGTCCATTTCGTCAGCAGCAGATTTTTGTAAGTTCACGTCAACATCAGAATATTTATTTTGTATCTAAGTTCTTGTCTTCGACAGTTCATGTTTTGCTAAGGCTTATTTTTCGTGAAAAAGCAGAAGTCTATTGGCTAGAAAGTCAACCTGAGTGGTCAATTACTACCACTTCCTATGGACAGCTATTCTTACGCATCCACTAAAGTTGAGAAAATGAACGCAGTTGAACGGAAGCTACCACGGTCTTGAATTGTTAAACCCTTCTGGAAGTAGTAGCGGCATCTTAACGAGGAAAAAGATTGAAGTAGTTATCCCCCTTAGTCTGGGAATTATGAAAATGTTTGCCCCCGCAAGCGATATTATACGTGACGACATATAAAAATTAAAGAATAACAACTGAGGCTCCGCCTCATTTTCACACCATACCGACAACATCGTCAGCGTAATCTGAACTGCTTGACCTAAGAAACTCGCCAAACCCGGTTTTCACAAGGCTAAAAAAACTAGTATATAAATCCGAGCTGGTAACAGTCACTCGTGATCCGAAAAGGACTAAAGACCTCAAGTTATTCACAGAATCCAAACTTACATTCTATGAGATTACATACCAATCGGTCCTACAAGCCATTTTAAATCTGACATCAGTTTTGTCAACACCTAGAAAAAATGAGCAATAAAGGATGTCCTTCTTCCAAAAATCGGAAGAAACGTCAAAGAGAAAAACGAAAACATGGATTACTACCCTTGCATACAAAAGAAATTCCTGACTCCAATCACACTGGATGTGACATAGAGCAAAAGCTTTATTCCCAAAGCATAGTATTGGTGTCCGGTCAGAGAAATAAAGACAATGTTTTCCAAAGGAATGTCTACCAAAGACCATCAGAGTATACCGGTTTTGGCAACAGTAACACAGCTTCTACGTTACCTGTTTTAAATGATGGTGATTCTTGTTTCTTCAGCCCAGCTCTCTCATTAGACATTTTGTTCTGCAAGAAACCTACTTCTTGTAGTCAGGCAGAAGTATACCGCCAAGAGACAACATTTGATTTGTTTGATTATTTTTCTTCAGATGAAAATATTGACCTTCTATCTAGTAGTCATGGCCCAGACTCAGAGTCTCTCAAGAACATTAATGCTTTGTGGAATGAAAACTATCCTATGGCTGGTTTCCAAAATTGCTCCTCTGTCGCAGCAGATGAAATACATCACCCAACGAGTAAGGTTTGTATCGATAGTAACGTTCATGATCATAGTTTCCAAGAACAGGTGTGTTAGTTATAGTGTCTAATTTTACATTCTATTAGCTGTTCCTCTTTATTTCAATATGAATTACTAGATGTTGAAGTCTTGCTAGTTTCAATGTGATTTTTTCCCCCTCCTCCACAGGTTAAGTTTGCAGCAGAACCTCACTTATTGACAGTTCATATCATTGGCACCGAAGAACGCAATGGTAACTGGCATCATGTAATCAGAGAACGTGAGAAGTTTGAAAGGCGTATACTAGAGTTGGAACAAATTCTTACTCCAGTCCTGGGGGCCAGTCACAGAGTCAAAGTCCTGGAGCAGCGAAAATGTTAAGAACAACAGTGAAAGTCGATTTTTTTTAAATTATAAGAATTAAATATAAATTTATATATAATTCTTATAATTTTAAAAAAATCGACTTTCACTGTTGTTCTTAACATTTTCTCTGCTCCAGGACTTTGACTCTGTGACTGGCCCCCAGGACTGGAGTAAGAATTTGTTCCAACTCTAGTATACGCAAATCAGAATTCTCACGTTCTCTGATTACATGATGCCAGTTACCATTGCGTTCTTCGGTGCCAACGATATGAACTGTCAATAAGTGAGGTTCTGCTGCAAACTTAACCTGTGGAGGAGGGGAAAAAATCACAATGAAACTTACAAGACTTCAACATCTAGTAATTCATATTGAAATAAAGAGGAACAGATAATAGAATGTAAAATTAGACACCAGAACTAACACACCTATTCTTGGAAACTATGATCATGAACGTTACTATTGATACAAACCTTACTCGTTGGGTGATGTATTTCATCTGCTGCGACAGAGGAGCAACTTCGGAAACCAGCAATAGGATAGTTTTCATTCCAGAAAGCATTAATGTTCTTGAGAGACTCTGAGTCTGGGCCATGACTACTAGATCAGAAGGTCAATATTTTCATCTGAAGAAAAATCATCAAACAAATCAAATGTTGTCTCTTGGCGGTATACTTCTGCCTGACTACAAGAAGTAGGTTTCTTGCAGAACAAAATGTCTAATGAGAGAGCTGGGCTGAAGAAACAAGAATCACCATCATTCAAAACAGGTAACGTAGAAGCTGTGTTACTGTTGCCAAAACCGGTATGCTCTGATGGTCTTTGGTAGACATTCCTTTGGAAAACATTGTCTTTATTTCTCTGACCGGACACCAATACTATGCTTTGGGAATAAAGCTTTTGCTCTATGTCACATCCAGTGTGATTGGAGTCAGGAATTTCTTTTGTATGCAAGGGTAGTAATCCATGTTTTCGTTTTTCTCTTTGACGTTTCTTCCGATTTTTGGAAGAAGGACATCCTTTATTGCTCATTTTTTCTAGGTGTTGACAAAACTGATGTCAGATTTAAAATGGCTTGTAGGACCGATTGGTATGTAATCTCATCCAATGTAAGTTTGGATTCCGTGAATAACTTGAGGTCTTTAGTCCTTTTCGGATCACGAGTGACTGTTACCAGCTCGGATTTATATACTAGTTTTTTAGCCTTGTGAAAACCGGGTTTGGCGAGTTTCTTAGGTCAAACAGTTCAGATTACGCTGACGATGTTGTCGGTATGGTGTGAAAATGAGGCGGAGCCTCAGTTGTTATTCTTTAATTTTTATATGACGTCACGTATAATATCGCTTGCGGGGGCAAACATTTTCATAATTCCCAGACTAAGGGGGATAACTACTTCAATCTTTTTCCTCGTTAAGATGCCGCTACTACTTCCAGAAGGGTTTAACAATTCAAGTCCGTGGTAGCTTCCGTTCAACGGCGGTTCATTTTCTCAACTTTAGTGGATGCGTAAGAATAGCTGTCCACAGGAAGTGGTAGTAATTGACCACTCAGGTTGACTTTCTAGCCAATAGACTTCTGCTTTTTCACGAAAAATAAGCCTTAGCAAAACATGAACTGTCGAAGACAAGAACTTAGATACAAAATAAATATTCTGATGTTGACGTGAACTTACAAAAATCTGCTGCTGAAGAAATGGACGTACCAAAATTTAAATCTACCGAAGACATGAACTTACACACAAAAATTAGGATGACGACATGAACTTAAACAAATCTGATATCGAAGAAATGAATTTTAGACGAGTTATCTCCCTTAAAGGTGGGAAATTTGAATTTTGGCCAGCGTCTCGTTTTTTGATTGGTTACTGCTTACAAATGTAAAACAAGTCCAGACATGTTTTTAAACAATCAATAAGCCCATCTGTATAAAATGAGCCGGACTGTCTACATTTTGTGATCCGTTTACCAAGCGTTCGAGATGTCTGCAACCAACTGTGTTTACATGATCAACGGAGCTGAATTCGTTAGACCATTGGGTGCTGATCATAAAGTCGCTTCTGTGTCAAGTTACAGGGCTACGGCGATGTTACATTTGCGACGTTACTTTGGAGAATCAGAACTGAAATTTCCCACTAAAGTTGGACTGACGCTGACTCGTGGTGAATTTGAACAATTGATGGATATGCGCGATGAAATTCTTGCGGCTTTTGACAGGGTACAGTCAAACATTAATATACCCATTTGGAACACTTATTCTATGTGTTCCTATACACCTACTTACAGTAACCAATTCACGGCCTGGTGAAGTTTCAACCCCATATGCTGTATGCTTACAATAACCAGTCTACAGCACCATTTTCAACAGATCATCAATGAAAATCAACCAGCCATCGCCTCTATGGGTAATCCGATTCCATTGGGGAACCAACGTAAGAAATCTATCAAGAAGAAAGCCTTATAGACATCGACAGAAGCATTTTGTTGTGTTTGTGTTTCTGTTCGTTTATGTGTTGAGAATATAAAATAAAAAAATAAAAAGATTATAAAACGCTAGTTTCCGTTTTTATACAAGGTATATTTCTCTACAACTATGTCTTTACTGAATGTGTTGTGTGTGTCTTAGTTGTGTCGGTTTTTTCATTGGTTGTTTCCTTTTGTTGATGTGTCAGTTGTCAGTGTTTGTGTAAGTTTTCATTGGTCGAGTTAGTGTGTTGTTGTATCATTTTTTCGTGTGTGTGTGTGTGTGTGTGTGTGTGTGTGTGTGTGTGTGTGTGTGTGTGTGTGTGTGATTTTCAGTTGTTGTCTGTTACATTTTGGCTGTCTTGTTTTTTTGTAGTTGCCTCGTTCAGTGTTTATGTATTTTTTTAAACGGCTTTTGTTAGTCGTTTCCATTGGTTGTTTCATTTTGTTGGTGTGTCATTTTTCAGTGGCTGTATCATTTTTTTTTTAAAATTTGTTGTCTATCTCTTTTTTGTGTATGTCTCCGTTACATTTTTTTTTTGGGGGGTTTTCTTTAGGTGCATTGTTCAGTGTTTGTGTCAGTTTTCAGTGTTTATGTCAGCCTTTTTCCTTGTTTGTGTCAGTTTTCGTTGAATGTGTTATGTTCGTTTGTTGTCGCTTTCTGTTGTGTGTGTGTGTGTGTGTGTGTGTGTGTGTGTGTGTGTGTGTGTGTGTGTGTGTGTGTGTGTGTGTGTGTGTGACATTTGGATGTCTTGGTTTGTTTGGTTGTATCAGTTTTTCGTTGTGTTAGGTTGTCATTGTGGCAGTTTTCACTGGTTGTTTGAGTTTTCCTTGCTTGGGTCATTTTGTCGTTGTGTCATGTTTTTTTTCTTGCTTGTGTCATTTTCAGTTGTTGTCTGTTACATTTTTACGTTAACATTTGTATCTTTTAGTTTCTTTGTTTGTGTCAGTTTGTCGTTGTGTTAGTTTGTCGTTGTGTCAACTTGTCATTGTGTTAGTTTGTCGTTGTGTCAGTTTGTCATTGTGTCAGTTTTTCCTTGTGCCAGTTTTCATTGGTTGCTTCATTTTGTTGCTGTGTCGGTTTTCATTGTTTGTGTCATTGTATTTTTTGAGTAGTTGCCGATGTCTTTGTGTGTTACAATTTGACGTTTACATTTGGCTGTCTTGTTTTCTTCAGATGCCTTGTTCAGTGTTTGTGTCAATTTTCAGTGTTTATGTTGGCAGTTGTCCTTGTTTGTTTCTTTCTGTTGATGTGTCGGTTTTCATTGTTTGTGTCATTTTGTCGTGTCAATTTTTATTCATTAGTTGTTGATTTTTTTGCATGTGTTATATTTAAACGCTTATGTCATTTTCCCTCCCCCTTGTTTTTGTCAGTTTTCATTGTTTGAGTCAGTGTCTTATTATCCTATCTGTTTATTTGAGTGAGCATATTGTGAAGTTAGTGAGCGCCTATTTGTCGACCGTGATGGATTGGACAACCGATGACCTCATAAGTTTTGTACGTTACACTGTATTCGACGCCATTTTGCCTTGTCGTTGCCTTTTAAGTGTCGTATCGTTGTTTGCTCGTAATGGGCATGCACCCCGGATGCTGTCGCTTTGAGAAATGATCGATATCTCAAAATGAGCCTTTTTCGCGGCACTGGAGACACTATCAATAAGATGATAGAGTGGTGGGTTATGACGTCATCACTTCTTAGAACTACAAAATACAGATATTTCAGTAACACCTTACACGGCATACAACACAAACTAGCTTTATACTACATACGATATACAAATACTTAGTGAAACAACAAGCAACCTCGCTATTCTACTACTCCCACTATTACCACCACCACCACCACCACCACCACCACCACCACCACCACCACCACCACCACCACCACCACCACCACCACCACCACCACCACCACCACCACCACCACCACCACCACCACCACCACCACCACCACCACCACCACCACCACCACCACCACCACCACCACCACCACCACCACCACCACCACCACCACCACCACCACACCACCACCACCACCACCACCACCACCACCACCACCACCACCACCACCACCACCACCACCACCACCACGACCACCACCACCACCGCTACTACTACTACTACTACTACTACTACTACTACTACTACTACTACTACTACTACTACTACTACTACTACTACTACTACTACCAATATTATTACTATTTGTATCCCTGGTGTTGGAGATCATAGTTTATGGAGTGTCATACTGACCAATGTCAGGCGATAAGTCTCTTGCTGATTTTGGTGACTATTACTACTGGTGCTATTGGTACTATGAGTACCACCATTACATGAAGGTAATGCCGTTAATTGGGGATTTCTGTAGTGTGAGTCAACCCCGGAATTGTTCAATCGTGTTGGAGATCGCAATGTGTGGGTGGTACTTCCGTTGGTAAGACACGTGATGATGATGATAATTAGTACTATTGTTGGTATTGCTGCTACTACTACTACTACTACTACTACTACTACTACTACTACTACTACTACTACTACTACTACTACTACTACTACTACTACTACTACTACTACTACTACTACTACTACTACTACTACTACTACTACTACTACTACTACTACTACTACTACTACTACTACTACTACTACTACTACTACTACTACTACTACTACTACTACTACTACTACTACTACTACCACCATTACAAATACCACCTAAAATGGCCCTTGATGATGATCACTAATATTACTACAAAACAACTCTACTATTATTACTATACAACCACGCCAATTGTAGACAATAGCGATAAACGTATTAGAATGTACTCGTCCTGAACAGCGCCATCCTTCCCACATCAGACAGTTTGATACTTCATGACTGAGACACCCCAACCTCTAGACATAACAACTTGACCACCTCTTGATCATTACCATGTCACTACACCTACTTTCCCAGCCAATTTATGTGGTCACTCAACCACTTGACCACCGCTTGACCACTACTTGACCACTACTTCACCACATCTTGGTTATCAGCGTGTCACTACACGTACTCTCCCCATCAATTTAAGGGGTAACTTGACCACTTGACCACCCCTTGACCACTACTTGACCACCTCTTGATCATCACTGCATCACAAGACACACTCTCCTCTACAATTTTAATGTTATTTGACCACTTGACCACCGCTTGACCACTACTTGACCACTTCTTGATCATCACCGTGTCACTACACGTACTCTCCCCAACAATTTAAGGGGTCATTTAACCACTTGACCACCGCGTGACCACTACTTGACCACCTCTTGATCATCACCACATCACAAGACGCATTCTCCCCTACAATTTAAGTGGTCATTTGACCATGTGACCACTGCTTGACCACTACTTGACCACCACTTGACCACGTCAGCGATCGTTTTAAACACCACCATATCACTACACGTTACTTTCTCTACAATTTAAGGGGTCCCTTGACCACTTGACCACCGCTTGACCACCTCTTGACCACCGCTTGATCACCTCATGATCATCACCATATCACTACACGTAACTTTCTCTACAATTTAAGGGGTCACTTTAGCACTGGACCACCGCTTGACCACCGCTTGACCACCTCTTGACCACCGGTTGATCACCTCATGATCATCACCATATCACTACACCTACTTTCCCCGACAATTTAAGTGGTCACTCGACCACTTGACCACATCTTGACCACCACTTGACCACACCTTGACCACCACTTGACCACCTCTTGATCATCACCACGTCACTACACGTACCATCCCATATAATTTAAGGGGTCACTTGACCACCCCTTGACCGCTTGACCACCTCTTGACCACCTCTTGACCACCTCATGAGCACGTCATCGCACACACTTACCTATAATTTAAGGGGTCACTTGACTATGTTTTTGTTTTCTTCTTTTTATTTTTTTTTCTTCTTTTCTATATATGTTTTTTTTTTTTTTTGAAAATTATATACCTTACTTGAGTCGTTTGTTTTTTATTTTTAATGTTTTATGTCGTATTTTTTATGTCGTACCTATAATTACTTGACCACACCCACTCTGACCACCACCTCTGATGAGTCACTTGACCACGTCACCTCTGACCACTTTCAAAAAAAAAACAACCTGAAGAGTTATCGCCCTTTGTGGAGGTATCTATAAGACGCCACCTCCACCTCCACAAAACAAGGTGCTTTAGCCCCACTTACACTACTCGCCACATCCCAGCTGGTCAAGTTAGAACTGTTGAAGACTTCACGCTCAGCCCTCAAGGGAAGGTAGGGACAATTCATGGGCATTATTCGCCATCCAAGGAGGGTTCCATAATTGCAGAGCTGACACATAGCGCTCTGGTACTGGGCTCACCCAAGGAATCACCACGTCCTGCACATGGTTGCTTTAATTCCTCACTTCCATTTAGTGGCGTTTTGTTCGCCACAGGCCGCTCCCCGCACAAACCAGGAACGGTCGGACTGCAGACGGCATCCACTCAGCGAACTTTCGGTTCGGACATGTGCTGGACACTTTTCCCGGAAGACACAATAGTCAGAGCTGTTCCGGGAACGAAGTACATTCCACTTTCACTAGGACGTTTTTGCGTTGTGCCAATTTTATTTGCACCCTCAGGACGGCACATCCGACTTCTACGGGCGTTTTTGTTCAGGTTAGCTTTCCTGGGGGTTTCGAGGGACATTTGACTGTTGTGTTGTCGCCCACATCTCAGCTGGTCAAGTTAAAGGGCCAGAGACATCCTGTTCAACCCTCAAAGAAAGGCAGGGGCAGACCACGGGCATTCTCCGCCATCCAAGGAGGCTTCCATAATTGCAGATCCGGTATAAAGCGCTCTGGTACTGGGCTCACCCAAGGAATCGCCACGTCCTGCTCATGGCTGCTTTAATTCCTCACTTCCATGTATTGGGTATTTCGTTCACCACTGGCCGCCCCAACACGCAAGCCAGGGACGGTCAGTCTGCAGACGACATCCACTCAGCAAGCTTTCGCGTCAGACTTCCACTAATAGATTCGCCAGCCACGCGTTCCATTTCGTGTTAATGAGACGTTTTTTCCAACTTAGTCTACAGACGATATCCACTCAGCAAGCTTTCACTTCGGACTTCCACGTAATGGATTCACAGATAAGCGTTCCATTTCGTGTTAATGAGACGCCATACACTCGGCAAACTTTCGTTTCTGACTTCCAAATGGATTCGCTATACAAACTTTCCATTTCGTGTTAATGAGACGTTTTTTTTCACCTCTGATTACGCTCACTTAATGAGTTTCTGATAAGACTTACATCGTAACCATTGCGTGCGACCATGACGCTTCTCCCCCCCTCCCCTTTTTTTTAAGTAAAGCTCACGAGGTAGGCTGCATGTGCTGCCGGCTCAGGATCTTACCTCAATGCAGCAGAGAGCGAGTAACGGCCAGGCCCTCACATCCGGGAGATATTGGCTTATAGGCGTTCAGCCATATCCCTCAGCTGAAAGGTGTAGAACAAGTGTCTGGACCAAGCATGTAGCAGGCTCAGCATCTCACCTCCATTTAGCAGTGGGTGAGTATAAGCCCAGCCCTCACATCCGGGGGATATTGACTTAGTGGCGTTCAGCCATATCCCTCAGCTGAGAGCCGTAGAATATGTGTCTGGATCAAGAATTTAGTGGCATCGTGCGAATGATTCGGACTTTGAGTGCAATGGAATTGCTTTTCCCTATCCTTTGACTGTCCGTATTCTACCTGCAAGGCAGCAAGTGTGTGTCTCTCTTGGTCTGGTTCCTATCTCTTGACCTTTCCGACATGGGAGAGCCTACCAGTAGCTGTGCTACCGTCGGCATAGCTCTTGGGGGTCATTTGAACACGCAAGCTCCTATACCACGGTAAGGTGGAGAAACATCAGAGGGGGGAAGTTAGAACAATGAGTGCAGATGGAAAATTAGGAAACATCAAAAAAGAAATGGAAAGTGAGAAGATTAATATATTAGGAATGTGCGAAACGAGATGGAAAGGGGCAGGATTCAAAAAAGGAGAGGATTGTAAGATTACTTATTCTGGAGGAGGAGAAGAACGGCAAGGAGGTGTAGCCATTGTGCAAATTGAAAAATGACAAAGAAATACAAGATAATTTTAACATAGAAGTAAAGAACAAATTTGATATACTGTCTGATCTAGAGATCCTATTTCAAGATGTGGATGATCAATGAGAAATATTGAAGAATTCAATCAGTTTGGCTGCAGAAAATCTATTCCGAAATAAAAGAAAGTGTGCTTTTAAGTCATGGATGACTGAAGGAATTTTAACTAATGGAAACAAGAAGACAGAAAAAAATAACCCTGCTAAATATAAACAAATTGACAGGAAAGGTAGAACATTATGTAAGGAGGCAAAAGAAGCATGGTTCGATAAAAATTTCATAGAAATTTAAAAACAGCACAACAATAAAAATACCAAACTAATATACAAAAGAATTCAGGAACTTACTAATCAAGAACATGTACATTAGCAGGCTGCCTAAAGACGAGAGATGGAAAAATCATAACAGAAAAAAATCAAATTTTACATGTATGGTCAGATTATGTGAAAAGCCTTTATGATAATAACAGAGAAGAGAAGTATGATATTCAAAATAATAATGAAGGACCATGCATTTTGAAGATGGAGGTTCAGAATGCTCTTATCTATATGAAAACTGACAAGACCCCCGGTTTAGACAGCACCACAACATAAATGATTAATGCTTTAGAAGAATATGGAATAGATAAAGTTACCAGACTGCTGAATACAATATAAGATACTGGAGATATACCTCATGAATTATGTAATTCTGTATTTATTGCAATCCCGAAGAAATCACGAGCCTTGGAATGTGATCAACATCGAACAATTAATATAATGAGTCACATGACGAAGATTTTGCTAAGAAGTATCATACAAAGAGTTAAGAAGAAAATACAACCTGAAATAGGAGAAGAACAATGTGGGTTTGTAGAAGGCAGTGTTGAATAAATGCTGTGTATATACTGAGAACAGTAATTGAACGTTCCGTAGACGTAAACAAAGATCTATACTATTGCTTTATTGACTACACAAAGGCTTTCGATAAAGTGAGACATGCCGACATGATAAGGTTGCTTGAAGATCTACAAATTGTTGGAAAAGACCTTAGACTTGTTTAAAAATAAAAACATATATTGGAAACAAAAAGCTGCCATAAGAATTGATCATGAAGTAGGTCAATATCAGCCTATGACGAGACGCGTGAGACAAGGATGTGTAATGTCACCAGACCTGTTTTCCCTGTAAAGTGAAAATATTTTCAGAAATATAGAAGATATGGAAGTAATCGTCATTGGGGGACGATGCATCGATAACATTAGATATGCAGATGATACTGTCTTGATTGCAGACAATGAACATGACCTGCAACATTTAGTAGAAGCGGTTGTTGCACACTGTGAACAACTAGTGTTAGAATTGAATTGTAAGAAGACACAGATTATGGTCGTCGCTGGGAAGAAGGAAATATCACATTGTAATATACAAGTAAATGGGCATATTCTTAAACAAGTGAATCGGTACAGTTATCTCGGAACAGTCATAACATCAGAATGTCTTGAAGAGATTAGAACAAGAGTCGCCATTGCGAAGGTATTCTTTTGCAAGATGAAAAACATACTGACCAATAAAACAATATC
>JACEFZ010008130.1:752065-784565 GCA_014155875.1 Cepaea nemoralis
CCCCCACCGGCATGCTGGCTGTTAACAAACCCAGTTAATCTCGGTCGGGAACGTTGCGTTTATTTACTTTGTTCTGATTAAGGAAACAATTTCCACAGACTGTTTTTCAGGCCGACCTTCAACTCAACTAATTTGTAAACTATTATTCGTATTTTCTATATGTGCAAGATCGCAATTACAAGGAATGAAAACTGGTTTAAAGTGCGACAGAGATTTCTTCACGTGGATTAGCTTAACAGTAGGACAAAAGGATGTAAGAAATAGTGATCTTGGATGACGTAAATGAACATATGGTGAGTTGCCTGGTACACATGAGTTAATGCATGGGCATACTAGACAGTTGTCATGGGGCCCTATAATTTTAAGGTGTATGTAATGAATAAACGAACTCATTAATTCAATCTATACAGTTTAGCATATAATTATCATTTATATGAGGGGGCTTCAAATGGAAACCTTAAATGTATTTTTTTTTAATTTTGGGTGAATATATTCTGAGAAAGTACAGAGCAAATGTATCATTTTTCAGTGTAGTCACCACTGCGTTCAATGCATGTCCCCCAGCGCTGATAAAGTGCTTGGATTCCTGTAGACAAAAATTCTCTTAGTCTCGTGTGTAACCACTCATGGACCGTCCGCTAAACCTCGTTATAGATGTCAGGCCGTTTGAAACTTCTTACTCCACTCCTACACTTGCTGGACTGACAGGCATGCACCACCATACTGGACCTTCATTCGTTGATGAATGTATATAGGTTACGCCCCTTCACTGATTAAAAAAAACAACAACAACAACAGAACGCCCTCCTCTTTGGTGCATGTCAAAAGTGGGGCGGCTATCTCCAAACTGTCCTTATGACATCACCGTGTTCGTCTGCACCGTGATGTCACATGCTTAACACTCTTGACATCCTTAACAACAATAATGACAGGTTACAAGACAATGGCATGGTTATTGTAATTTCTAACACACTTTTAAGATTTTCATTTGAAGTGCCCTCGTATGTCTAGTGTATAGTCAGAGATGACTTCTTCGACCTATCGATCACTGGGGCAGCCGTCTGGGCCATGTGAATGAAACGTGAATACACGTGATAAAAGTAGAAATCACATGACACACTAGATACAAATTAAATCAATTGCGCGCATTGGGTTTCAAATATCATCATATGGCATGCCGATAAGCGTGGGAGGTCATGGTTCACCATCTCACACGATTACCAGACTCTTAGGACCACTTCCCTGTTATGCCATGTAACCAAGCCATGCCGATAGTTATCTCTTCGCCGTCCCCTTTGTTATTTTACCATAAATTTTACCAGTGGTGTCAAGTTTATTTCAGACTTGGCACCTTGGTAAACTTGTTCTTTTACCATAACTGTTACCAGTGGTTACAAAGTTTTCAAGCCATGCCGATAGTTACCTCTTCACCCTTCCCTTGTTTTTTTTACCATAAATTTTACCAGTGATAACAAAGTTTTCAAGTTTATTTCAGACTTGGCACCTTCACATGGCTACAGCATTATGAATAAGCAACTTAAAAGGCGCTTAAAGGTCAACAGGGTCGACTTCAATGCACCGGGTCTTATCCCATATGGCTCGGTCTCTTTCCGCAGCGTGGAAAGCGTCGCACAAAGCACGAACTCCGTAGCTCTAGCGACGACCCACAGGAGTCTGAAAAATTTCACTCGTGAACAGAAGGACGCGGCCCGTAATCGAACCCACAACTATATGAGCCAGAGTCAAATAGCTTGACCCCTTCGCCACGGAGACTCCCGTATGAATAAGCAACTAATGTATTTTGATGGATAGCCAGCTAGGTATCAGGAGTGACATGCACGAATCCCAATTTACTTACAGGCTTTAATATTGTTTAGGTTGGAGAATTCAGCGTGGCGGCGGGGCTTGGTGGGCTTGCGCTTAAGCTTCCGGTGCCCTGACAACGGAGTTGTTGGTTCAATCCACACATCAGTCATCAGCTGGACTTGAACGTTAACTTCTAGTTCAGAAAGAAATTGCAAACGACTGAACGTAAAATTGTCTCGTAAAACCTGGGGTTGGGGCTGATGGCAACCTCCTGCAAAAGACATGGAACAATTTATTGTGTCCTCTAATCTCTGCATGCTTCCCGCGCCTTCAATGAGTGCCGATGATTATCAGTAGATTTATTTCTCAGGTTCTATTATTATGCTTTCCTAGCCGTTCCACGAAGACTAATGTAAAAAAAAAAAATAATAATAATTGATAATCCCATTTCCTTGAGGATTTCAGAAGTTTTCTAACCTTCTCCAATTTCAGGTGATTTTCTTCGACAAATCTCACGACAACACGCGAAGTCAAGTGTTAGTGAAGGTCATCATCATCATCGTCATCAAGTGCCATGCCGGCTGGCGCATGCGTTCATGACTCTCCACAGATCTCGGTCCCTGGTTTTCTGGATCAAGTATGCTGATGATATTCCTCAGTGCCACCATCGTAATCCATCCAGCATCATTTCTCTTTATCTGCCTCTGCCGCTCCTCCCCTCGATCTTTCCTGTTGTCATGATGTTCTCCAGTGCCCTTCTTCTAATCTTACTTTCTTTTAGTTGCATGTCCTTCACATGACGTAGCAGTCAACCCCGCATTTTGGCTGTTCGTGAATTCCTGGGCAAGTTTTACGTTCAGTAGTTTGTCATTGCTTTCGTGAACGACCAGCACCTATACCTTTTTCGAAAAAAAACAGCACCGCTGTGTTTCGAACCCGGGTATACGGGATTACGAATTGCGTCCGTAACCTCTTCGCTAGTTTCATTAGCCTCTTTTAGGCATTCGTCGTTAGTTACTCTGGCAGTCCAAGGAATTGGCAACATTCATCGCAGGAACAACATCTCTGCTGCTTCCAATCTCTTCCTAATTTGTTCATTTACATTCCAAGATTCACAGCCATACAGCAAAACAGGTTCTATATAGCACTTCAGCTTTATATATATATGTATATATAGTGAAGGTCGCAAAGGCAAAATGGCTAGTCTACATAATTACTAAGACAGAGTTTCGAGTTTAATCCCCAGCAGTTACAGGATTCTTATTTCTCGACTAGCACGGCTCAGAGTCGAACCAATCCTCTTAAAATAGATTAATGGGTCCTCTTCAAACCAGTCCTGAGAATTGTCTTGGAATGAGCGACGGCGAGGATGGGAGCTGTCCACCCACCCCACAATGTTGTGGTCTAGAATGTGTTGAAACCTAACACCTCCCGCTCCGTCTGGACATTGTTCTAGAACCTGATGACAATGAAATATATAAAACCTGTGGAGGACATATGACCAGTCTTACCCCGGGTCCGTGTAGGTGTTGTGCTGAATCCTGACTGGGTTGTATCTTAGAATGTCTCCCCGGATGTGAAGTTTCAGTGCCAGTGTACCGCCCGCTAATTTCTGAGCTAGAAATGCCAGTGTACATCCCGCTAATTTCTGAGCTAGAAATGCCAGTGTACATCCCGCTAATTTCTGAGCTAGAAATGCCAGTGTACATCCCGCTAATTTCTGAGCTAGAAATGCCAGTGTACATCCCGCTAATTTCTGAGCTAGAAATGCCAGTGTACATCCCGCTAATTTCTGATCTTGGGGATGGCAATACGGTCCCGTGGAGGTGGTACGTCTGTAGTGGGTTGGGAGGAAAGTCTTTCCACCAAATTCACTACGAAAGATGCAATCCCTTTTCATAACTCTAACGACCTGAACACAAATGCAGAGGGCTCATGAGCTTCAGACGATTCACCAGTCACTCGGCTAACCATCACGTCAACTCTCAAAGGCAGTTTTTGCCAGACGATTCATTAACCATCCAAGCAGCCATCACTTCAGCTCTCAAAGGCAGTTTCTGCCAGACGATTCATCAGCCGCTAGGCCAAACATCACGTCAACTCTCGAAGGTAGTTTCTGCTAGACGATTCACCAACCACCTAACTAACCATCACTTCAGCCCTCAAAGACAGTTTCTGCCGTGTTTACCTTTTAGTCTAATCGTTAGTGAGGTTAAGCTAATAATGTAATGAGTGCGGTCTGAAGAGGGTTCGACGCGTGATTTCATCGTCCGCTAAGAGAAGGCAAGACTGATTGTCCTTTCCTTCGTGCATTCCTACAAAATGTGATGGTTGTAACACATCAGCGACCTATACAGCAAGCTCCTGTTTAGGGACTTTGGTGTGATCCCCCTTCCCCCAGCTCCCCACGTATGTAGGCATATATACAAGAAATAAACGGGGCATGTCGTTGTACTACCACCTATTTGGTGGTGGTAATATTGAACAGACAAATTGAATCAATAGAAAACAAGCAGATGGAGCGATATCAATAATAGCAAGGGGAAGCTGACAGAGAGAAACAGATCTAAAGACTTGCAATGGACTGGCTAAAGCTTTATGCAAACTGCCTCAATATTGTCATCGGCATCAATGCGACAATCCTACATATATTAACAACAATAACAGTAGGAATTATAATATTCATAGTAATAAATAGAAGGCATTTAAACAGAAGGGGAAGAGATAATCAAAAGAAGACATTTAAATAACATTAGAAGAAGAAGAAGAAGAAGAAGAAGAAGAAGAAGAAGAAGAAGAAGAAGAAGAAGAAGAAGAAGAAGAAGAAGAAGAAGAAGAAGAAGAAGAAGAAGAAGAAGAAGAAGAAGAAGAAGAAGAAGAAGAAGAAGAAGAAGAAGAAGAAGAAGAAGACATGTCTACAGGGCAAGGATGATTATCACATTGAACGCACAACATACAAATGCAAATTCGGGTTTGCCAACTGTGAAAACCATGGTATCCACTCACACGGAACAACGCTTGCTTATACTCCTGCTTGATCACTTAGTCGTGTCTGTGATAGATTGCAGTCCACGCATTCTTACGGTCAAAGTCTGTGTGAAAGATTACAGTCCTGTTAAAATACAAAGATGCGATCATTTCTGCTTTTCAACAGGGAGACTGATTATGACAACGCGTTATATGCTTTGTCTTAATTATGGTAAATAAACACATAACATATCGACCAATCCTTCTAGGATATAACTGCGATAATTAATGTATATAAAATTAATGTACATAACAGGGATATGCAGTGCTTGTAATTGTGAAATGTAGTGTATATTCCATTGGCACCTTGCCGTCTTGACAGACGATAGTTTGGTACATTGTGCTTCAAAAAGGCTTAATAACTACGAACCATGGCGGTGGTGAGTGTGGCTGGTAAGGCCAATTCTTGCTGCAAATGTTTGCCCACAGTAGATGCATGTGAAAACATGGTCATTTCCACCATTGTGCAAGACCAGGGATGGAGTTATTGCCTCTCCATAGCACAAAGCCTGGGCTAAAATAAAGAAACCATGTGTTGCCCATGCAGCATGATCCCTCTCTCGGCCTGCCTTGTTCACTCCAGAGGAAAGTTAACACCTATACATCTGGAACAAGACAAGCTGCAGAAGCTGCCGGATCAGCAAAGCAATGCTCTAACTGTCCGCCTGTCGGAACTTCGATCCTAGACCAGCTGCCAATCAAGGCTTAGGGCCTGGTCTGCCCTGCCATGACTTATTTTGCCTTTGGGTTGCATTTCCTCGCACCAGGATAAGGCTTGTACCCTCCCAATTGCGCTCTTCCGCCCGAAGCCGTTGGCACAATGTGGGGTGTCGGGTTTGGTAAGCGCCGCCCAACATTCGGCGCTAACAGAAAGCAGGTAGTACCGTCTACTGTTATACGGTAGCTCAGTCATATCTGACTAAGACCTGACTGACAAGTGTATATGGGAAGTGTATAAAGGAAGTCGAATAGATGCCCTGGAGATGTGGATATACATAAGAATATGTCGTATTTCATGGAAACAGAAACAAATTTAGAGTTTCTAGAAAAACTTGGGATGAAAAGAGAGTTGATGAAAGAAAGAAAAAAGAGGCAAGTGAAATATTTCAGCCACGTTAAAAGACATAACACTCTTATAAAAACCATACCAGAGGCCAAAGTTGAGAGCAATCGAGCAAGAGGTAGACAATGATACAAGTGGGATAAACATCAATCTGACAGAATGTACAGTCAGGGGGAGAGGCAGACAGTGTTGGAGATCCATTGCAGCCAACCTTCATTGGGGAGAAGGCACCTGATTGATTGATTGAGTGTACATAATTGGAAGATGACATATCATATAGCAGACCTTTTATAGAACATTGCTCCCATCATGGTCAACTTCGAGGACTTGCAATCTTCCAATCATCGAGTGGCTCCTATGATTTCATCATTTGTGTCTTCTTTAAGTGTCCACCAACGTCTGTGAATGTATTTGTCATGTTACGTGATGAGTCATCATCATAACGTACCTTGCCAACTGGCTTGGCTGACCATGCTTCGCCACAGCTGTTGTTTTCCAGTGTTATGTATACATACATTTGGAGACCGGGTGTAAATATTCAAAACAATGGTGAGAGTCCACCAATACTTCCAGTGGAAGTTGAAGATGTACTACATCGCATGAAAAAGGAAAAGCACCCGGTCGAGAAAATATTACATTGGAGGAAATTGAGGCTCTATGTGATTTAGGAATTGAAATATTGACAAAATTTCTAAATGATATCTACACCAGAGGGTACATTCCTAGTGTTAAGATCCATCTTTATAGCTCTGCCAAAGAAACCAGGCGCTTTAGAATGCGAAGAGCATCGCACAATACGTCTTATGAGTCACGTGACAAAGCTGTTACTTAGAATAATTATGAAAAGAGTAAGAAACAAGGTGAAGCCAGAAATTAATAATAAATAGTGTGGATTTGTGGAGGGAAAGGACACAAACAATACTATATATATTCTCATTACATTATTAGCGAGAGCTACAGAAGTAAAATCAGATCTGTACTTATGCTTCATAGACTACACACAAGCATTTGACAATGTGAAGCATGAAGAAATAATACAATTACTAAAGCAACTGAACATTGACGGTAAAAATATGCGAATAATAAATAATATATATTGGCAGCAAACAGCAACCTTGTAGGAACATTTCAGTGTATAAAGAAGGGCGTCAGACAAGATTCTGTATCGTGTCCTGATTTGTTCTCATTGTACAGTGAATATATAATGAGATCTACAGAAAATATGCCAGCAATCCTAGTTGGTTGACATAATATAAATAATTTACGTTATGCTTATGACTCCGTCTTGATAGCAACAAGTCAGAAGGATCTACAGGAAATGATAGATACAGTGGTTGTAGAAAGTGAAAGAATAGGCCTTAGTTTGAATAATAGAAAGACAGATGTCATGGTGATATCAAAGAAAGAGATTGTGCCTAAATGTGCAATTAAAGTACAGGACATTATTTTGGGGCAAGTGCAGACATTCATATATCTAAACACATAGGCAACATAATATGGAAGATGCATCACTGAGATAAAGACCAGAATAGGAAAAACAAAAACTGCATTCTGTCAAAAGAATAACGTTTTGTGCAATAAGTCACTGTCGTTGAAAGTTAGAAAAAGAGTTTTTGCATGTTACATAGAACCAATTTTAACATAGAAAAAATCCACATAAACCTTGGAGATGTGGTTTTATAGAAGAATGCTGAAAATTAATTGCGACTCAGCTTCCCTTAAAACCCGCTCCGAAGGTTGTGGGTTCGATTCCGACCTACTCGGTTCACGAGTGCAGTTTTCTCAGAGACGCCTGGGTGTCATTGTGTTCATGCTTTGTGCGACGCTTTCGACAGGTCGCTATGCAGAAAGTGACCGAGCCATATGGGATAAACCCAGTGCAATGAAGTCGATCCTCTTGCATTTTAACACTCCCTCCACCTTAAAAAAAAAAAATCGGATTCCCTCTAGTAAGAGAGTCATTGGATATTACTTCTGAGAAAACGTAACAATAAAGATATAGAAACATTGAGCAAAATTCTTCAACATCACGACCCCAACACGAACCTCCGCTAAATGAAGTTGAAGCTACGTGCAACCAGCTGTGTAATATTTTATGCTGTTTCATTTTTTCCACCCACAGCTACGCTTAAACGTCGCTCAACCGTTCCAGAATTAGTGTCCGGAATGAGGTTACGTATTCAGAAAAGTATGCCGTGGGCTTAATTTATGTCTTTACTAACCCACACCCTTCCTCCACGGGCTTAGTGGGGGTAGCGCTGGATTATATCTGGTTCAGTGTTTCTTCTTCTGTACACTTCGCGTTATTTCGACTTCGATGAACGCTGTGACTAAAAAAAAAGGCAATGAAATATACGAAACAATTCGTATTTAAAAAAAAAAATCGTTTCCTACACTTGGCACGGGAAGCCGCGGTAGCAAAGTGGTAGCATCCTTACAAGCCGGTCGGGTTGTCATGTGTTCCAATCCCTACCAACGCGGGCTAGTTTTACAAATTCGCCTAGGTTCACAGATCGAACCAGCCTAATATGGGTTCCTAAAAAAGTTGCATTCCTTTTATGGACGTAGGAGTCAAACAAAGCAATGTTTGGCTGTTCGTGATTCCTAAGATGAGTATCAGGAGATAATCTGGGAAGTACGAACGGTGGTCGTGATAATTTGACTTCATCACTCATCAAGTGCTGATTTGTCTATAAACACGGGGCTAGCACCATATACCCAATACTCTTTAAGGTGTGCAAACGAGTCTTGTTGCTGTTCACTTTAACACGTGCATATTATGATGTGTGTTTTAAAATTTGACTAACTCTAACCAAACTACTCATATATGTGTCAAAGTTTGACTAACTCTAACAAAACTACTCATATATGTGTCAAAGTTTGACTAACTCTAACCAACTACTCATATATGTGTCAAAGTTTGACTAACTCTAACCAAACAACTCATATATGTATCAAAATGTTGCTACCCTAACCAAACAACTAATGTATGTTGCAACGTTTGACTAATTCTAACCAAACAACTGATGTATGTTTCAACGTTTGACTAATTCTAGCCAAACAATTGATGTATGTTTCAACGTTTGACTAATTCTAACCAAAAAACTGATGTATGTTTCAATGTTTGACTAATTCTAACCAAACAACTGATGTATGTTTCAACGTTTGACTAATTCTAACCAAACAACTCATGTATGTTTCAACGTTTGACTAATTCTAACCAAACAACTCATGTATGTTTCAAAGTCTATCTAACTCTAACCAAACAGCTCACTTAACGTTATCCAGTTACTTACAAGAAAAAAGTAAACATAAAATAAAGGAGCCCTTTACATACTTTAAGACGCATCTGGCATCCGGTGCTAGACCCATATTGTTACAGACCAATCGGCACTAAGTGGCTGATGTGGCTTGTATCACAGCGGCCGCTTTTACTTCCCAAGTCATTCTAAGTACCCATTGTAGCCACGTTAAAACAAAGAGTGCAATTTGTGAAGTAAAAAACGAACACACGATATAGTCTGTTTCGTCTAGATTATGCTTAGCAAAATTGAAGTACTGTACTTGGTTGAATCAATGTGTGCTTAGGCCGTGTTCTCAAATCCGCTACAAGGATTGCTCAGTCGAGAGTAGTGGAGGATAAGGAAGACAAAGAGGGAGAGGATGAGGAGGTAATGTAGTACATCACGAATACGTAAATGGAAAGGTGAATTAAGAAGTAAAGGAGCAATAGATTGTCGATGTGGGGAACAATTAGGAGAGAAGAAAAAGAAGAGGAAGAAGAAGTGGTGGTAGTAGTAGTAGTAGTAGTAGAGTAGTAGTAGTAGTAGTAGTAGTAGTAGTAGTAGTAGTAGTAGTAGTATTTTCTGTAGTAGTAGTAGTAGTAGTAGTAGTAGTAGTAGTAGTAGTAGCTGTAGTAGTAGTAGCAGCAGTAGTAGTAGTAGTAGTAGTAGTAGTAGTAGTAGTAGTAGTAGTAGTAGTAGTAGTAGTAGTAGTAGTAGTAGTAGTAGCAGTAGCAGTATTAGTAGTAATAGTGGTAGTAGTGGAAGAAGAAGAAGAAGAAGAAGAAGAAGAAGAAGAAGAAGAAGAAGAAGAAGAAGAAGAAGAAGAAGAAGAAGAAGAAGATCTGTTTCATTAATACAAATATTGCGAAGGCTTTTTCTTCCACAATATACAAAATGTGTCAACTTAACATTCAGTTGTTTACACTAGTTGTCCTCTAACGGGCCCTATTTGTCTATACCTCAAATAAATATCTCCCCCAATGACAGACAGAAATGGAAGGGCAGCGTATAAACACTGACAGAATGTTTATCCATGATGACTGTCAGGTATGGTACGATTATTATTTCTGCTCTTCTGATTTCTGTCACGCTTAGGTCAAGAGGCTGCAAGGAAGACAGCCGCAGAGACGGGCGCATGGTCCGCTGTCGTAGCGTCTTTTACCGAGCCATTGATGCGAGTTGCCGATTGGCGGCAACCCCGAAGTGTGAAATAATTGCTGCTTCTGCCAACCGATTAGTCCCGGCGGGGTGTGTCTGCGTCCTACTGTTACGACGTTCGGAGAAACGATTCTACGGGAAACCATTTACACAAGTTTTATACTTTGACACATTTCGTAAATAGGGTTGTCTTGTTAACTCCATTTTCTGTAGCCAGCTGCTGCACTAATTCTTTTAGTCCTATGTTTTGTTTTGGTTAAGATGTTTTTTTTTTACACTTAAACAAAGAAGCCATAAACAATAGGTTTTATATTGATTTATTGTCGCCAGATCTTTTTTCCCTGTACAGTGAACATATTATCAGAAATATAGACGATACGGAAGGAATCAACATTGGGAGGGGGGGGGGGCGGGGGGCGGGTGAAAGGGAGAAAAAAAAAAAGGGGGGGGGTGCACGCATCAATGCATCAATCGATGCATCAATAACATTAGATATGCAGATGATACAGTCTTGATTGCTAAGACAATGAACAGGGCCTGCAACATTTAGTAGATGCGGTTGTTGCACACAGTGAACAACTAGGGTTAGAATTGAATTGTAAGAAGACACAGATTATGGTCGTCACTGGGAATAAGGAAATACCTTATGGGCATATATTTAGGCCAGTTAATCGGTACAATTATCTTGGAACAGTCATAACATCTGATGGGAGATGCCTTAAAGAAATTAGAACAAGAATAGCCATTGCGAAGATAACCTTTTGCAAAATGACCAATACTGACCAATAAAAAGATATTAATTGAAAAGACAAAAAGAGTTTTGAAGTGCTACATAGAACCTGTATTTTTGTATGGATGTGAAGCGTGGACAATGAGCAGACAAGCTGAAAAACATCTGATGACTGTGGAAATGTGGTTTCTGAGGAAAATACAAAGAATACCATGGATAGACAGAAAAACAAATGAACAAGCCCTTCAAGAAAGACACGAAGATCATAAACTGATTAGAGACATTAGACGCAGACAGTCAAAACGTTTTCGGCATGTTATGAGAAGAAATGAATTGGAGAACTTGGTGACAACTGGCAAGATGGAAGGGAAGAGACCAAGGGGAAGACCGAGAAGTAAATACTTGGATGGCTTGGCCACGCGGCATTCTCGAAACAGAAACACGGAGCTGATCCACAACTCTGGTGATCGAGTGAGATGGCAAAACATGACCGCCCACGCTTATCGGCATGGCACATGGTGGATGGATAGATTGATTTATTTGGTTGTTTCGGGATTTGAAGTTTTAAAGATTGAATACAACACACTACTGGCAACGCTGATCGTATTCCGGAACGAACCTTGCGCCTTGTCCACGTCAGATTGGAAGCACTAGACTCGAGTTTCGCTTTCTTTTGAGATCGTCAGTAGTGCATATCCCCGACTGGACTCCCTGATTGAACTCCAGATCACTGGGGCGTGAGGCGGGTGTGTAACCACTTGACCACGCGGCTCACGCTAGACGTGACCAAATTATCACACTAGAACATCACAACGTCACCCATTGTAGGCTATCCCTTTTCACGCCACCAGACGGAGCTTGTGTATGGTGCTAGACACAATGTTTAGATCAATCGGCACTCGATAGATTATGCAGTCAGTATTACGTTGGTTTTTTATGAAATGGTGTGGGTGCTGGTCGTTCAGAAATCAATGGCAAACTACCGAACGTAAACTTGCCAAGGAATCACGAACAGCCAAAACTTGCTGGGGTTGACTGCTACGCCTGGTAAAGGATATGCAACAACATTTTATTTTTATTTATTTTAATTTTTAGACATGATTGCCCTGCTCATTGAAACTAAAAATACCAGCCTTGCTGGGGATTCGAACACGTGTCTCTGAAGCAGGCAGGCAGGCAAGATTTACTGGGCATCGCGCTACCCTAGCGTCCCCTGTAGATTACACTGAACATCACTTTAACTGCTGCTGTTCCAGACAACTATCATTGTAATCCCTTCTAACTCAGATATTTATTGCTGTACCAGAGACAGAAAGGGTTAAGGACAGTATGTGAGGTTAAGAAGGTAATTGCAAACTACTTGTCCAACATTGCCTAGTAAGTCACAGTCACATATGATGGGGATTGCTGTAACGTCCTGCGAAAGATATGGAACTAACTTTTAAAAAAAATCAGTTGTCTACAAAATGTGAGTTTACTTACTCCTATACTTCACCCTCCTTTTCTGCATTGAAGCCTGTCTTAAACTCTCCTAAAGGTCTCTTTGTTTCCACAAAGATTCTCTCCTCTTTCTATCTCTTTCTCTCTCACTATATCTCTCACTCATTCTCTTTCACACACTATCTCTCTCACTCGTTCTCTCTCATTCACTCTCTCTCACTCATCCTCTCTCATTCACACTCTTTCTCACCCTCTATCACTATCTCCCACTCACTCGTTCACTCACACACTCTCTCACACACACTCTTTCTCTCCCTCTCTCTCTTACACACAATATCTCTCTTTTACACACACACGCTCTGTCTTTTACTCTCTCTCTCTCTCTCTCTCTCTCTCTCTCTCTCTTTCTCTCTCTCTCCTATTCTATTGATCTTATTAAGACGCAAAGGTCACCAGTTACAACTCTCCAACAACTCGCTCTTGAACTCTACCCTCTGCCTTGTCCAGGTGGTTCTCTTTTTATTAAAATGTCAGCCTTTAGAATTTTCTCCGTGTGTTTTTCCGAGTTCATACAGTGTGTTTCCACTATAGAGCTCTTGAAAGGACTCAGCGGTCGCTAGAACTGTTCTATACCAAACTCAGATGTTACTGGTGCATAAACTGAAATATTGGGAAAACAAGAGGCGTTTGTCTGAGACTTATTATCACCATCATTGCCAGTTGTGCCTGGTAACACCGACAATTGTCTTCCTCTGCAGCTATTTTCGGGTTTCTTCTTAAGTTTGAAAGGGAGCCGTGATACATAGAGCGAGCACTCTTGAATGCCGGGGCGATGGTCATAAGTTCGAAACCCTATTTAGGCGGATTTTTAAAACTTTACCTAGTCTCGCATATCGTTCCAGCTTGATACTGGTACTAGAAAATGTACTGGGATATAAAGGCGGTCGGCGTGTTATTCACTACATCACCAATATAATGCTGATTGGTGTATACAAATATAGCACTAGGACCACGTACCAATACGATTGCATATCCCTTACAAGACGTTGCAGTCAACACCAGCATTTTCAGCTGATGTTGATGTTCTTGGCAAGATTACGCTCAGTAGTTTGCCATTGCTATCTGAGCCACCGGCTCACATACCCCATAAGTAACCAACGCGACTCGATCCGCTGCCGAATCTCTCGCAACTGTGTTTCTCACGTAGATATATGGGATTACGGAGAAAGTCGTTAAGACCTTCGCCAGGGAGCCCGGCAAATTCCGCATATCGCATCGAAGCACAGCATTCTTATATACATTCTTTACTTGACCTAAAATTGAACCTACGACAACCGAATACGTGGTAAAGATGTATAACCCTAGAGAACTGCGAACAAAGTATTAAGCTTGAAAATTAAAGTTACGGGTATTAATTATCATTCATAGAAGTAGATGAAAGAAGTAGAGATTAGAGGGCACAATAGACAATCTAACAAAGCTGTAGTGGCTACACCGTGAATGAAACTTTCGCTTCTAAATAACCTCAACGCCTTACTGAAGCAACACGGAATAAACAATTCATCACAAGAAACAATAAACGGGAGCACTTGTGTAAAGTGTAAATAGTAATAGTGTTAAGTCACGCAGTGAAAAGATGTCGGTGTGAAAAAAAGAAGAAAAAACTAAGCAAGATTATATAAGTTAGTTGCATATCCTTTACAATATGTCACAGTCAACCCCGGCATTTTTTGGCTGTTCGTGATATCTTTGCAGGTTTACTTTCAGTGGTTTGCCATTACTTTCTCTGTAATCCCGTTTATCCCCGTGAGCATAGGCAGCTGCGTGGGAATCGCGCCCGTTACTTACGGGATATGTGAGCCGGCCGCTCAGAAAGCAATGGCAAACTACTGAGCGTAATTTTGCCAAGAAATCAACAACAGCGGTAAAATGCTGGTGTTGACAGCGATGTCCTAAAATAGGATATGTGAAAAAAAGTAGTTTGTCATTGCTTTCTGAACGGCTGGCATTCATACCATTGTATGAAAACAAACGCTATGCGGTCTGCTTCCAAATCGCCTGCAGCTGTGTTTAGATGCGATACGCGGGATTACGAATTGTGTTCATAACCCCCTTTGAATTATATAACCAACACCAAATAAACTACAAAGGAGAATAACATTCCTAAGAAAATGTCGGAGTGCACAATATGAATATCCAAATGAAGCCTACAGGTCGACAAGCTCAAGTAAGAAGATGCAGGTGACTGCGATCACTGCAGCTTTGATGTGGCCAGCTAACACTTGAGCCAACGGAGCAATCACAGTGTCTGATTCTTGGCCCTTATTGCATACAGTTCAACATATGGCATGCGTGGGTACCGAGCACAGACGCGCCGTTCTGACAAGGACTTTCATGGGGGGTACTGTCCGGGTCATACTGGATGGAGTACGAGACAACCAGTCAGGAGATCTGTTCGCCTCAAGAGCGCCAGTAGCTGGAGCACTCATGATTGACAAGGTTGATGTTTTGACGATTGTTAGCTGAAGACACAATAACAGATTAATAAATCATACAAAAGGGTAACAAAGACACAACAATAAATTGTACGATTTGCTGCCTGGCATATTACTCTGCATCTCATCAGAGACATACTGCAGAAATCACACAACATAAATTTAAAAAATCTGAAATATACACCACGCATATTCACACAGCCATTTTAATTGTCTACCACGGTAGTTTTAAACTGACCATCATGCCTGTTTTGTTTTCACAGAGTTGGCTTTTGTAAATGAATGACAATTGCCTCTGCCAGCTTTGTGCGACAATTTCGGCAGGTCATATTGCGGAAATAGACCGAGCCCTATGGGATAAATATCCGGTGCAAAGAAGTCGATCCACTTGACTTTTAAACTCTTTAAAATAAAACTCTATGATCACTTTTCCATCACTGTAGATTTTACTGTTATCATTTCTAATTATGTTTCTTCAGCTGGACTTTTCTCAAGAATGTCATTGAAGTTGTAATCTATTTTCTATCTGACGATATAGACAATGCCCATGTTTGGCACTGGTAGCCGATTACATTTGCTATCTGTCACAGGTTGCTTGACTTCTGTACAGATGTGTGGATGCATGAGTAGTAGTGACAGGTGGTAACTCACCGAGTTCCCTTTTGCACATTAAATTTCTGTGTTTATATCAAGTCTTCCATCTTCTGGATAGGAACCAGACCAAGAGAGACACACCTGCTGCCCTGCAGGTAGACTGAGGACATGCAGTCAAGTCCGATTCAGGCGCACGATGCCATTACATTCCTCATCCATACACATACTCAATGGCTCACACCTGAAGGATACGACTGAACGCCTCTAAGTCAATATCACCCGGATGTGTAAGCTGGGCCGATACTCACCAACTGTAAAATGGAGGTGAGATGCTGAACCTACTACAAGCTTGGTCCAGACACTCGTTGGAAGGTTCTCACCCGAGGGATATGAGGGATCCCCCGGATGAGAGGACCTAGCCGTTACTCGCTCTCAGCTGCATGGAGGTAAGGTGCTGAGCCTACATCACATGTAGCCTACCTCGTGAGCGTTAATAAAGATGAAAAAGCGTCCCAATCGCACGCAATGGTTATGAAGCAAGTCTGTATAAAAAAACTCATTAAGTGAGTATAGACAAAGGTTGAGAAATGTCTCATTAACACGACACGGAACACTTGGCTAGCGATCCATTACGTGGAAGTCCAAAGCGAAAGCTTGCTGAGTGTATGTCGTCTGCAGACTGACCGTTCCTGGACTGTGCGGGGAGCAGCCAGGGGCGAACGAACTGCCCACTATATGGAGGTGAGGAATTAAAGCAGCCATGAGCAGGACGTGGCGATTCCTTGGATGAGCCCAATGTCAGAGCGCTATGTGCCGGCTCTGCAATTATGGAAGCCTCCTTGGATGGCGGGAAATGCCCTTGGACTGCCCATGTCTTCCATTGAAGGATGACCGTAAAGTCTTTGGCCGCTCTAACTTGACCAGCAGAAATGTGGACGACACCACAAGAGAATGTCCCTCGAAACCCCCAGGAAGGCTAACCTGATGGGGAAAAAAAACGCCGGCCAAAGTCGGATGTGCTGGCCTAAGGGTGGCAAATAAAACTGGCAAAACGCAAAAACATCCGAGTGAAATGTCCCTCGTGCCCGGAACAAGATTTTGTCTTCCGCCCGGAACAGCTCTGACTATCTTGCTTTCCGGGCACAGCATCCGTATACGTCCGAACAGAAATCTCACTAAGTGTAAGCCGTCTGCAGCCTGACCGTTCCTGGTTTGTGCGAGGAGCGGCCTGTGGCAAAGGAAATGCCCTATACATGGAAGAGAGGAATTAAAGCAGTCATGTGCAGGACGTGGTGATTCTTTGCGTGAGCCCAGTACCAGAGCGCTATGTGTCGGCCCTGCAATTATGGAAGCCTCCTTGGATGGCGGAAAATGCCCATGAACTGTCCCTGACTTCCCTTGAGGGCTGACCATGATGTCTTCGACCGTTCTAACTTGACCAAATGGGGATGTGGACGGCACCCCCAGGAATGCTAACCTGTTTAAAAAACGCTCGCAAAAGTCGCATGTGTTGGCCTAAGGGTTTTGGCCCTAGGGTGCATAACATAACACACCGCAATTACGTCTGAAAAACGTTCCGGATAAGCGCAGAAGAAGAAGAAGAAGAAGAAGAAGAAGAAGAAGAAAACAGCAGGTCTATTGTTACACACACACACACACGCATATATATATATATATATATATATATATATATATATATATATATATATATATATATATATATATATATATATATATATATATATATATAAATCATGTGCCATGCCCATAAGCGTGGGCTGTCATGTTTCGCCATCTCACTCGGTCACCAGAGTCGTGGATCAGTTCAGTGTTCTTGTCTCGACCATGCGACGTAGCCAAGTCATCCAGGTATTTATTTCTCTTGCCTTCCCCTCTTTCTCTTCTCCTCGATTTTATATCACCAAGTTCTCCAATTTATTTCTTTTCATAACGTGACCAAAAAATTGTGACTGTCTACGTCTAATTTCTCTAATCAGTTTACGATTTTCATTTGATTCTTGCAGGACTTGGTCATTGGTTTTATGTCTGTCCATTGTATTCTTTGAATTTACCTCAGAAACGGCATTTCCACAGCCATCAGATGTTTTTCAGCCTGTTTGCTTATTGTTCACGCTTCACATGCATACAAAAGCACAGGTTCTATGTAGCATCTCAACACTTTTTTTTTCTCGTTACAAATGACATTTTTTATTGGTCGGTATGTTTTCCATCTTGCAAAAAGCTACCTTGACCATGACGATTCTTGTTCTAATCTCTTCAAGGTATCTCCCATCAGATATAATATAATGACTGTTCCGAGATAATTGTACCGATGTACTTGTTTAAGAATATTCCCATTTACTTGTATATTACATTGTGGTATTTTCTCCTGCCTTGTGCCGACCATAATCTGTCTTCTTACAATTTAATTCTAACACTAGTTGTTCACTCTGTGTAACAACCGCATCTACTAAATGGTGCAGTTCCTGCTCATTGTCTGCAAACAATACTGTATCATCTGCATATCTAATGTTATTGTTGTTTCGCAATCTAATGATGATTCTTTTAATATCTTCTACATTTCTGAAAATATTTTCACCGTACAGGGAAACACGATTTAAAGAAATTACACATTCCTGTCTCATACCTCTCTTAATGTTGTTTGTCCATCAAGAATGATGATGACCATTCATTTCATCCAGTGGGGTTGAAGGTGTGGAGCCATGGGTTCTAAGATGGCTGATAAGGCCTATTTTGGCTCGAAATGTTCTTTGACAATGTGGACAAAGAATGCTTGACGTCTCTGGAGGAGGATTTCCTGCAGTGGTTTTTCTGTCCTGCCTTTTCTTCACAGCTCTTGCAGTCCTGGTTGCCTCACATATGACTGCACCCTTGCGCAATGATGCACGCCACGAATTTCGGTCTCTGGCTGCAGCCTCCCAGGTGTCATGATGAATTCCAAAAGCATTCAGTGAAATTTTCAGAGTGTTTTTAAAACGTTTCCTCTGGCCACCTTGGGAGCGTTTACCACAACGCAGTTCGCTGTAAAAAATTCGTTTAGGGAGCCTGTGATCTGGCATGCGAGTCAGGTGACCAGCCCAGCGAATCTGATTCTTCTTCAGTATAGTGTGGATACTGGGCATGGATGCTCTTTCTAGGACTTCAGTGTCTGGAATCTTGTCTTGCCATTTAATCTTCAGTAGCTTCCTTAGGCAGACTGTGTGGAAGTGGTTTAATTTCCTAGCGTGTCGCTGATAAACAGTCCAGGTTTCACAAGCATATAGCAGTGTAGATAATACAACTGCTTTGTAGACTTTTAGCTTTGTTTGCAGGCTTATTCCAGTTCTATCCCATACATTCTTGTACAGTCTGCCAAAGGCTGCACTGGCCTTGGAGATTCTTGCATTCACTTCGTCATCGATTGTGGCAGCTTGTGACAGGGTGCTGCCAAGATAGGTAAATTTGTCCACAACACTTAGTCTATGATCATTCACTTTGATATTCGGCACAGTGTGATTATTCCCTGGAGCTGGCTGGTACATAACTACAGTCTTCTCCAAGTTGATATTGAGCCCAAAGTTGGCACAGGCATGTGAGAAAGCTGAAACATTATGTTGCATGTCCGCCTCTGAGTTGGCGTA
Organism: Cepaea nemoralis; assembly: GCA_014155875.1. Lineage (NCBI taxonomy): Eukaryota > Metazoa > Mollusca > Gastropoda > Stylommatophora > Helicidae > Cepaea > Cepaea nemoralis. The sequence continues at coordinate 771,304 of JACEFZ010008130.1, forward strand.
TAGAGCGCAATCATCAGCAAACAGGAGCTCTCTGACGGTGCCACTGTTAATTTTGGTTGTAGCTTTCAGCCTTCTGAGATTGAATAACTTTCCATCCATACGGTAGTTAATGTCTATTCCAATGTCGTCGTTCTCGAAGGCATTCATCAACATGGCTGAAAACATGAGGCTGAACAGTGTTGGTGCCAGGACACATCCTTGCTTCACTCCATTGGTGACAGGAAAGGGTTCAGACAGCTCACCATTTTCCTGTACTCTTGCCTGCATGCCGTCATGAAATAGCCGCACTATTTGGACAAACTTTCGTGGACAGCCATATTTTGCCATAATCTTCCAGAGTCCTTCTCTGCTGACTGTATCAAAAGCCTTGGTAAGGTCAATGAAAGTGGAGAACATTTCGCAGTTCTGTTCCTGACATTTCTCTTGCAGCTGCCTTGCAGCGAAAATCATGTCAACAGTTCCACGTTCTTTTCTGAAGCCACATTGACTCTCAGGAAGAAGACCTTGATCGAGATGGGCTGTGAGGCGATTGAGAAGAATTCTGGCGAGTATCTTCCCTGCAATTGAAAGCAAGGAGATGCCTCGGTGGTTGTCACAGGATTGGCGGTTTCCTTTACGTTTGTAAAGGTGGACTATTGACGCGTCCTTAAAATCTTGTGGCATGGTCTCATTCATCCATATGTTTGTGAAGACTTGGTGAAGCTGCTCTGTTAGGACCGGCCCACCTGCCTTGTATATCTCTGCTGGGATGGAGTCAGGACCAGGTGCCTTGCCGCTGGAGAGTTGCTGGATGGCTTTGTTTATTTCCACTATGGTTGGCAGGTCATCAAGAGTCTCATTGGTGGGAACTTGAGGAAGGCAATTGATGGTTTCATCATCAAAGAAGGAAGTTGCATTTAAGATTTTGCTGAAATGCTCTGCCCAGCGTTGGAGGATTTCTTTCTTATCGGTGACCAATGTTCCCCCGTCTGCACTGAGGAGGGGAACTATGCCTGGTGATGAAGGACCATAGACCGCTTTCAGTGAGTCGTAGAAGTTTTTCATATCGTGTCTGTCAGCAAAGCCCTGAATTTCATCAGCTTTGCTGCTCAGCCAGGAGTCCCGCATGTGCCGAAGTTTCTGCTGCACTACTCTCTGAATGTTCTTGAAAGCATCTTTTTTTGATGTTGACTTTGGGTCATTCAAATGTGCCTTGAGGAGAAGATGTTTCTCGGCCAGCAATTGGTTGATGTCTTCGGAATTTTCATCAAACCAGTCTTTATGCTTTCGGGGGGCTGGACCCAGGATTTCCATAGCAGTGTTGTAAATCGTGTCCTTTAGGGCTCTCCATTCTGTTTCTGTATCCTGTTTAGCTTCAGCATTGTGCTTGAGGCGGTCTTCCAGCATATTTTCAAACGACTGCTGCATTTTCTTGCTGTTTAGGCGGGTGGCATTTAGCTTTGTTTGCATTTTCGCCCCTTGAGGACGCCGTGGTGGCCTGATGTGGATGTTCATTTTCGAGACAATGAGACGATGGTCTGTCCAACATTCGGCGCCACACATGGATTTTGTCACTCGAACGTCTTGTCTGTCACTCCTCCTGACGATGACATAGTCAATGAGGTGCCAGTGTTTCGAGCGAGGGTGCATCCACGATGTCCTATTTCTCATGGGGAGACGGAAAATTGTGTTCGTAATCAGGAGATCATGTTCGGCACAAGTCTGAAGGAGGCGGAGTCCATTGCTGTTACAATTTCCAACTCCATGCTTTCCAATAATGCCACTCCAAGAGGTGGTGTCCGTGCCTACTCTGGCATTGAAATCCCCAAGGAGTATAAGTTTGTCTCCTTTGGGAACAGATGTTAATACATTGTGCAGGTCCTCATAGAACTTATTCTTGACATCATCTTCGTTGGTCATAGTTGGTGCGTAGACACTCACAATGGTTGCGTGCTTCCTTCCATTCAGCAGAGGCAACTTCATGGTCATGAGCCTGTCGTTTACAGCCTTTGGAAATCCAGCTAATTTGCCGACCAGGGCCGACTTAATGGCAAATCCCACACCGGATTGGCGTCTTTCCTCGCTTTTCCTTCCACTCCAGAAAAATGTGTAGCCGGCACCAATTTCACAGATTTGGCCTTCTTCTGCAAGTCGTGTCTCGCTCAAGGCTGCAATGTCGATGTTGTACCTGCCGAGCTCTCTCCCAATCAGTGCTGTTCGTCTCTCTGGACCCGACGCGCCGTCTCTGTCAAGTAGGGTGCGTACATTCCAAGTTCCAATTGTTAAGGGAATATGGTTTACTCTTTTAGCTTTGCTTGTTTTATCTTTCTTTGTATGTCGACCGCAGTTTAGGGTACCCACCAACCGCGGCTAGCTGGTTAGGTAGTGATGAAGCAGACAATGTTTAGGGCACCTTTTCTAGCCCCTTCCTCATGCTATGGAGGTGAGCAGTGTGTTCCTATAGAGGGCTGCTCAGTCGCTCAGGGGGCTGCCGAATCCCACTGCTGCTCCGGTCAGTAGAAGACGACCATATGGCCTGAGCCGCCTGTGTGCAGGTCTGCGACTACGGCTGCCAGCGTACCCACGCCTGCCGCTTTGCCGCTCGCCCATCGCCACAGGGCTTGAAGGTGATATGTGACGTTGGATGAAGAATGACTTGCGCGGTGACTTGGATTAAAGTGAGGAAGAGTTGCGCAATTCGTCGACCTCACTCTCTCGCCTGAGTCCATCTGAGTCCAGTGGCAAGACAAGTCGAGACGATTGGAGACGAATACAGGTGCAGTGGATGACCAGGGCGCTCTACGTGCCTTGCCGTGCTCATTACGTTCCACAACGCTTTGCAGGTAAACGCCGTCTTGCCCGTTGAATCAGGAATGATTTCTTCCGCGCAGTCTGCCGAATCCTGTCTTCACATGCTGGGTAGGCATACCCTAGTTTACCTCTTGGTTTGACACCAAATCGGATACCCATGCCTGGTTTAGCCAGCCTCTCACAGCTGTTGCCCGGGGGGTGGCCGCTGTCGCATGCTGACAGCTACTAGGAGCCACAGGCACGAGCTGGGTGTCAGACTTGGACCAGTGGGGGATGGGTCCTGAAAGGACATGAGAGCCATCCTTACCAAAGGTGCTACCAATGCCTGACACCCCGTACCCCCCTCTCCTCTCTTAATAGGCTGATATTGACCTACTTCATTATCAGTCTAAACTACTGAACGTACTCTTGCCAAGTAATCAACAATCAGCTGAAAGATGCTGATGTTGACAGCGATGTCCTGTAAAGGATATGCAAAACATGTATTTATTTATTATCAGTCTGTATGGAAGCGTGTTGTTTCCAATATGTTAAAAAAAAAAATTAGTATAAGTCTATAGTCTTTCCCATCAATTTGTAAATCTGCAAGCATCTCTATCATGTGACATGTCTTACTTTATCGAAAGCCTTTGTGTAGTCAATAAAGCAAAAATGTAGATCTTTGTTCATCTCTATAGAACGATCAATTGCTGTTCTCAGCATATACACAGCATTTATTGTACCCCTGCGTTCTATAAATCCACATTGTTCTTCTCCTATTTCAGGTTGTATTTTCCTCCTAACTCTTTGTATGATAATTCTTAGCAAAATCTTCGTGACGTGACACATTATACTGATTGTACGATGTTGATCACATTCCAAGGCTCCTGAATTCTTCAGGATTGCAATAAAAATAGAATTACATAATTTAGGAGTTACATCTCCGGTATCATATATTGTGTTCAGCTGTCCGGTGACCTGGTCCATTCCACATTATTCTAAGGTATTGATAATTTCATTTTGTAATGTTATCTGGACCTGGGGGTCTTGCCAGTTTTCTTATGGTTAAGAGCATTCTGAACTTCCATCTTCAAAATTGACGGTCCTTCATTATTATTACGAATATCATACTGTTCTTCTCTTGTATCATCACAAAGGTCTTTCACATAATGTGACCACGCATGTGAAATCTGATCTTATTCTATTATAATTTTGCCATATTTGATGTATGTGTTCTTTTGTCAGTGATGTCATTAATTCTTTCGGGTATTATTTTCGTATCCTGGGTGATGTGTTGTTTTTCAATTTCCCTGAAATGTTCGTCAAGCCATGCGTCTTTTGCCTCTTTACATAGTTTCCTAATATTCCCGTGAATCTCTTCATATGTTTCCAGGTTATGTTTTGTTATTTCTTCTTATTTCATTGAGTTTTATTATATTATGTCTTCCGTCATCCATTTCTTACGTCAAATAGCTTTAATTTTGGGATGATTGTTTCAGCAGCCTGGTTGGCTCACTTCTTTAATATATCCAATTGGTGGCTGACATCTTGAAATAATATTTCCATTTTGGACAATTCATCAATCGGTTCTTTATCTCTACATTGAATTTATCTTTTATCCTCTCATTCTTCATTTCCGGTAGATCAAATTTTGCGTTTCTTGGTGTATATTTGACTTTGTTTAACTTTATATGTATATTGCTTATGATTAATCTATGGTAGCTATTGAGTCTGCAGGTAGCTGTGTCTGGTATAGTCTTTGCGACTTTTAAGGCAATTCTAAATCTACCGTTGATGAGATGAAAATGTAATCAATCTGATTTCTGATCTTATGATAAGGACTCCTTCATGTCCATAATCCCTTTGGGCGATGTTGATACCAGATGTTTCCAATAATCATATTATGCGCTTTTGCCCACTGTACAAGTCTGCAACCTCTTTCATTCTGTTCCCCAAGCCTACTATGTACCCGTCCTGTTGATTTCCAACTATGGTATTCTAGTCACCCATTATGATATTTAATTCTGACGTTTTGCATTTCTTGAAAGCATTGTCCAAATCGTTATAAAATTCACCGATGCTGTCATCACTGCTGCCTGCTGTTGGTGCATAAACTTGTATGACGTTGACATCTAAAGGTCTTCCACTTAACTTCACCAATAATACTCTGTCTGATACAGTCCAATGTCATTTGATCGATTTTGATGTCTCTATATCCATTATAATTGCTACCCCTAGCTGATTTGTCTCTCCACCATAATGGATTATGTTATATTTCTCAGATGTTATAATGAGAGACCATAACCTATTACTATCCGTTGGCTGCTCTTCAACTTCATCCACTACTTGCACCCATGGCTTCACATAATTCTGATCGAGGAGCTAAGCGGGTACTATCTTGCCCAAGGGTGTCCCGTAGGCTAGCCGTGATATATATATATATATATATATATATATATATATATATATATATATATATATATATATGTGTGTGTGTGTGCGCGCATATATACACATACGAGAGATATAGATAAATAGAGAGAGAGAGAGAGAGAGAGAGAGAGAGAGGGAGAGAGAGAGAGAGAGAGAGAGAGAGAGAGAGAGAGAGAAAGAGAGAAAGAGGCGGTGTACACCTTACACTTAGTAGTCACTGTCAGATTAGGATTTTACCATCTAAAAAAGCCGCTTAAAAGTCGACAGTTCCGATTTCATTGCACCGGGTTTTATCCCATATGGCTCAGTCTCTTGCCGCAGCGCGGAAAGAGTCGCACAAAGCACGAACTCAGCAGCTCTAGCGACGACCCACAGGAGTCTTCGAAAAATTTCACTCGTGAACCGAAGGACGCGGCCCGGAATCGAACCCACAACCTTCGGAGCCCGAGTCAAACGGCTTGACCACTTCGCCACGTTTACCATCTACTATTTATGAAAGGCATCGAGGACGCACTTATCGATGACTGCATCCGGGGTACGTCTGTCACTGCCAACAGAACCTAAGTACCAAAGATCGTGCATCACTTCCAGTTCGAAATGATCAGTTATAGTAGATGATGTGGTCTCCTCGCCTTTGGCTCACACCTGTTGTTTTCCTCAGATTTTCAGTCAGGCCAAAATCCTTACCTGCTTGGTAGAAACGAATCATTTAATCCTTGAGTTATTTTTAGCTCTGGATTACAATTGCAGCATCATAAGCAAATAGCATATCTCTTATAGAGGTAGACATTTGTCTGTGCTTGGAATCTGGCAAGAATGAACAGTCCACCACTAGGTTTAGTGCCGAGATGGAAACATATTATTTCTATCACACCGCCAAACCATGGTTGAGAAAAGCGAGCAAAGTAAATTCCGAACAAGGCGGGGGATAGCACATAGCTTTGTTTGACTCCGCTCATAAAGAGAGCTGACAGATTACCATCGTACTGTATTGTTCCCCTCGTGTCATCATGTAGCGATTTTATCAACTGCAGTTTGGGACGCAGAGGTGTTTCCAAGGCACCAGGGCCGGGTTATATACTGGCCAAGACCTATTGACGCGTCCTCGTCGAGCGTCCTGGGCAACAGGTCCCTTCGGGGTCCTGGCTAAAGTCAGTAGGATCGCCGATTCCTCCGAAGTCGGAGAGTGTCTGCCTGTACGGCGAGGAACCACCAGTCTGCACACCAATAAGCCAGACATGGGACAACGGATACTCACGCAAAACTCAGGTCCTGTATGACATCACACTGATGTTGGACAACAGGATGCCTTCATCCGACATGCAGGACTTCGCGTTGGAGCTCAAGCCAACGAACACAAGCAAGCAAGCAAGCAAGCATCAACTGCAGCAGTTTGGAGGCGCAGATTATATTAAAGAGTCCATATCAGCTGACAAGGTCAAATGCCGTTGTGAGATCGATGAATGTACAGAGGCGTGTTATTCTCCCCGGACTTGTCTTGTATTTTGCCAAGATAAAAGGACAAGGTCATGTCCACCGTTGATCTTCCAGCGGGAAACCTGCATTATTGGGGTCACCGTGGCTAAGCCGGTATGGCCGCCTGCCTCGCACTCAGAAGGTAGTGGGTTCTTTTTCGGACTCCGTCAGCCGGTTAGTGAGCGCAGTTTGGGGACCCTTTAGTGCAGGGGTGGCCAACCTTTTCAGCAGGCGGGCCAAATTTCAGAAATAATATTTCCTGCCGGGCCACGCACCTATTTTTTTTTTTTTAAATTAAAATAAACAATCAAGCGTGCTTCAGCGTCGTTTCCCATTCCGCGGGCCGCAACATGACTACCGGCGGGATGCATGCGGCCCGCGGGCCTCATGTTGACAACCCCTGCTTTAGTGTGTTCCCCGGAGCTATGGAGTTAGTGCTTTGTGCGATGCTTTCGGCAGAGGCTTAGCCGATATGCAGAGATAGAACAGCCAGATGGGATAAAACCCGGCGGAATGGAGTCGATTCTCTTGCCTATCAACATCTTTTTAACCTACATCGTGGCTCTGGGTACAATCGTTCGGTCAATATCTTAAGTTGTGTTAACACAACTTTGCCAACAATGCTCAGTAAAGAGATTGCCATTTAGTTTTTACAGTAGTAATTGCTGACTTTGTTCTAATAGTGACATAATGCCGGGACCCTTTATATCGTGGAGGAATTATGGTTTCTTTCCATCAGCCAAATAGGAGAATGTAATAGTGCCGACAGAGTCCCGTTTAAGTATTTGATCAAGTTTGCAGAAATCTAGAAAACTTTCAGGTGTTTTTCCAACGGCCAGGCGACCATCAGTAGTAGTTTTCAAGTTCAAGGAGGGTCGGCTCTATATCAGATTCAGTCTTAACAGGGCGGCAATAAACGGTGTCGAGAACTGCAGAACTGACTATATTCTCACCGGAGAATAGCTCAGTGTAGTGTTCAATACAATTATCCATCTTTTTGACTTTGTCGATGATTTTAACACCACTGGTGGACTTTAAGATGCTATTTAGAATTCTTTGGGACCAAAACCTTTTTGATACCCTCACACATGTTTCTATTATAGCCTATCTATGTGGCTATTTTGATCTTCTCACTTTGGGAGCCAGTGTTCTTTTGCACAGCGTCGAGCAGTTTGTCTTTTCCTCTAGCAGTCCTGAGGATTTCATGAAAATTTTTAGATTTCTTTCACAGGGAGGGTTATATTTAGCCCTAACTGAATGGTTGTCTTCGATAACAATAATCATTTCGTGGCACTTGGCTTCACACCTATTGCCTGACTTTAACAACTTCTTCCGAAATGTCGCTAATGAGTATTTTTTCCCCCCTACATTTCTGAATATTATAATGAGTATTTTTTCGACATTTATGGCACACAGCTGTTGCTTTCCGGAAAACTGTGGAATTCCTCCAAGTCTGAGCAAATCGCTCAATCATATATGGATTAGACTTCGTGCTGATGTCAATTCGTGATTTTCCGCCGCGCTTGATATAGCGGAACCATGTTAGCTGTAATCTAATTTTGTAACACTAGAGTTCTCTGTCGCCTGTCTGTCTGCCTGCCTGCCTGTCTGTCTGTCTGTCTGTCTGTCTTTCTGTCTGTCTGTCTGTCTGTCTGTCTGTCTGTTTCTGACACATTCTCAGGATGTGTGGGTGGGTGCGGGGTTTGTGTGTGTGGGTGCAGGGTTTGTGTGTTGGTACGTGCGGGATGTATGGGTTGGCAGGGAGATGTGCGTGTAGGTGGGGGATGTGTGTTTGGCTTGGCGATTGTGGGGGGTGGGTGGAGGAGGATATGTGGGTGGATGACTGTTGGTGGGTTATGGGATGGGTGGCACACACATACGTGTGGGTGGGGAGATATGGGTGTGGGAGATGTGTGGTGGGTGGGGGATGTGTGGTGGGTGGGAGATGTGTGCAGGTGGGAATGGTTGTAGGTGTTGGGATGTGTGTGTGGGTGAGGGATGTGTGTGGGTATGGGATGTTTGGGTGGATGGGTGGGGAGTGTGTGTGTGGGTGGGTGTATGGGTGAGGGATGTGTGGATGAATGTGTGTGTAAGGGTGTGGGGGATGTGTGTGGGTTGGGAGATGGGCGGGTGATAGATGTGGGGATGTGTGTGTGGGAGGGGGATGTGTCTGGGTAGGTGGGGGTGTGTATGGCTGGATGGAGGATGTATGTGTGGGTGGTGAGGGTGATTACAGATGGGGGATGTGTGGGTGGGTAGGAGATGTGTGGGAGATGTGTGTGTGGGTGAGGGATGTGTCTTTGGGTTGTGTGTGGGTGTGCTGTCGTGTGGGAGTGAAGATGGGTGGGGATAAAGGATGTGTGTATGGGTGGGTGGGGGTGTGGTTGGGTGTGAGTGTGCGGGTGGGTGTTGATGTGTGTGAGGGTGGGGGATGTGTGTTTGGAGGGGTGGATGGGGTGTGTGAGTGTGGGTGGGTAGATGGGAGATGTATGTGTTGATGAGTGAGTGAGGGATGTGCGGGTGTTAGTGGTTGGGGGATAAGTACGTGTGTCGAGGGATGTGTGAGGGGGATGATTGTATGGGTGAGGGTGTGTGTGTGGGTTGGGTGTACGTGGATGGGAGGTGTGTGTTTGTGAATGGGGGATGTGTTGGTGGGTGGGGATGTGTGTGAGGGATTTGTGTATGGGTGGGGAGATGTGTGTGTGGGTGGGGGTGTGTGTATATGGGTAGAGGTGTGCGGTTAAAGGATGTGTGGCTGGGGAATGGGTGGGTGGAGGATGTGTGGATGGGTAGAGGATATGTGAGTGGGTGAGTGTGTGTAGGTTAGGAGATGGTGGGGGATGTTTGTATGGGTGGGCTCGGGATCTGTGAGTGGGCTGGGGGAGATGGGAGATTATGTGGTTGGGTGCGGAATTTGTGTGTGGGTAGGTTCGGGATATGTGAGATGGCGGGGAGATGTGTGTGTGCGTAGAGGATGTGTGGTTGAGGGGTGTGTGTTTGGCTGGGTGGTTGGATGTGTGTGGGTGGAGGAGGATATGTGGTGATTGTTGGTGGGTAGTGGGACGGGTGGAGGATATGTGAGTGGGTGGCGAGATGTGTGTGGGTGGGGGATGTGTGGGTTGGGAAATGTATGAATTCTTGGGGTGTGGGTGGATGTGATGTGTGGTTGGTGGGACTGTGTGTGGGTGGGGAGACATGTAGGTGTAGGGATGTAGTGGATGGGTGGGGCATGTTATTGTGCCTGGTGTGTGTGTGTGTGTGTGTGTGTGTGTGGTTGGGTGAGGGATGTGTGGGTGAATGGGGGATGTGTGGGTGGGAGTGGATGTGTCTCATAACATGGTATTATACATTGTTTATGTTTACAAAATTCATTTGACAATGTTTTTCCTATGCACTATTGATGAACGAAAGATGAGTGATTGGAATAGCCGAATGTAAGACCCAATTTGTTACCTTTTGAAAATAAAGTCCGTTCGTTCGTTCGTTCGTTCGTTCGTTTGTTCGTTCGGTCTGTCTGTCTGTCTGTCTGTCTGTCTGTCTGTCTGTCTGTCTGTCTGTCTGTCTGTCTGTCTGTCTGTCTGTCTGTCTCTTCTACAATCTGTACTGATCACGGCTATTTTCTTAACATCATTTATACTTTGGAGGTTTTCTGACAATCGATTCTGTATTGTTCTTTACCTTACAGTTTATGTTTTTGTTTTGGTAAAGTAGTTTCCAAAACCGATGAGCATGTATTCAATCAATTAATCAATCAATCAATCAATCAATCATTCAATCAATCAATCAATCAATCGATCGATCAATTAGGTGCCGTCTCCACAATTAAGGTTGGCTGCAATGGATCTCCAACACTGTCTGTTTCTCCCCTTGACTGTACATTCTGTCAGATTGATGCTCGTCTATCTCTTGATGTTATCTTCCCACTTGTATCGTTGTATACCTCTTGATCGCTTACCCACAACCTTGTTCCCCACCCCCCCCCCCCCCCCCCCCCCCCATAATGGTTTTTATAAGAGTATTACGTCTTTTAACTTGGCCGAAATATTTCATTTGTCTCTTTTTTATTTCTGTCATCAACTATCTTTTCAATCCCAGTTTTTCTAGAACCTATGTGCTACAAGAAGCAAATTCAAACCGTAAACTGATTAGAGAAATTAGACGCCGGTAGTCAGGATGTTTTGGGCATGTTATGAGAAGAAATAAACTAGAGAGTTTAGTGACGACTGGCAAGATTGAAGGGACAAGGACAAAGGGAAGACAGAGAAGTAAATACCTGGATGACTTGGCCACATGTCATGGTCGAGACATGAACACAGAGCTGATCCATAACTCTGGTGATCGTGTGAGATGGCGAAACATGACAACCCTCGCTTTTCGGCAATACACATGATGATGATGAATTAGTTTCCATCTGCATTTCGGATAGTCTATATTCCCCACACAGAAGGCTGTTGCTTTACTGATAGCGGCCGCGCAGCCCCACATTGGCCGGAGGATGGCCATCTTGAAGTGGGCGGTAACTGTCTCTTGAGACCTAAGACCTCTACCACCGTCGTATAACTGGTAACGGCCACGCCTTGTGTTGTGTCCACATCAATGATGAAGTTGCAGTGTCCTATCCAAAACACACGCTTGGATACGTCTATCCGGACATCAAGTTGCTGTCCATGCATCATATCCCCTTCTCTCCTCCCAAAGCCACTGACCGATCCAAGGAATGACATCAGCCAGTACAGCTTGGGATCAATGACATCAGCCAGTACAGCTGGGTATCAATGACATCAGTCAGTACAGCTTGGGATAAATGACATCAGCCAGTACAACTTGGTATCAATGACATCAGCCAGTACAGCTGGGTATCAATGACATCAGCCAGTACAGCTTGGTATTAATGACATCAGCCAGTACAGCTTGGGATCAATGACATCAGCCAGTACAGCTGGGTATCAATGACATCAGCCAGTACAGCTGGGTATCAATGACATCAGCCAGTATAACATGGTATCAATGACATCAGCCAGTACAGCTGGGTAGCAATGTCATCAGCCAGTACAGCTTGGTATTAATGACATCAGCCAGCACAGCTGGGTATCAATGGCATGAGCCAGTACAACCGGGTATCAATGACATCAGCCAGTACAGCTTGGTATCAATGACATAATCCAGTACAGCTGTGTATCAATGACATCAGCCAGTACAGCTGGGTATCATTGACTTCAGCCAGTACAGCTGGATATCAATGACATAATTCAGTACAACTGGGTATCAATGACATCAGCCAGTACAATGTGGTATCAATGACATCAGCCAGTACAGCTGGGTATCAATGACATAATCCAGTACAGCTGGGTATCAATGACATCAGCCAGTACAATTTGGTATCAATGACATCAGCCAGTACAGTTGGGTATCAATGACATCAGTCAGTACAGCTGGGTATCAATGACATAATTCAGTACAACTGGGTATTAATGACATCAGCCAGTACAGCTTGGTATTAATGACATCAGTCAGTACAACTTGGTATTAATGACATCAGCCAGTACAGCTGGGTATCAATGACATGAGCCAGTACAACCGGGTATCAATGCCATCAGCCAGTACAGCTTGGTATCAATGACATAATCCAGTACAGCTGGGTATCAATGACATCAGCCAGTACAGCTGGGTATCAATGACATGAGCCAGTACAACCGGGTATCAATGACATCAGCCAGTACAGCTTGGTATCAATGACATAATCCAGTACAGCTGGGTATCAATGACATCAGCCAGTACAGCTGGGTATTAATGACATATTTAGTACAGCTGAGTATCAATGACATCAGCCAGTACAGCTGGGTATCAATGACATCAGTCAGTACAGCTTGGTATCAATGACATCAGTCAGTACAACTTGGTATCAATGACATCAGCCAGTACAGCTTGGTATTAATGACATCAGCCAGTACATAAGGGTATTAATGACATCAGCCAGTACAGCTGAGTATCGATGACATAATTCAGTACAGCTGGGTATTAATGACATCAGCCAGTACAACTGGGCATTAATGACATCAGCCAGTACAACTGGGCATTAATGACATCAGCCAGTACAGCTTGTTATTAATGACATCAGCCAGTACAGCTTGGTATTAATGACATCAGCCAGTACAGCTGGGTATTAATGACATCAGCCAGTACAGCTGGGTATCAATGACATCAGCCAGTACAGCTGGGTGTCAATGACATAATCCAGTACAGCTTGGTAATAATGACATCAGCAAGTACAGCTGGGTATCAATGACATCAGCCAGTACAGCTGGGTATCAATGACATAATCCAGTACAGCTGGGTATCAATGACATAATCCAGTACAGCTGGGCATTAATGACATCAGCCAGTACAGCTGGGTATCAATGACATCAGCCAGTACATCTGTCTATCAATGACATCAGCCAGTACAGCTTGGTATTAATGACATAATCCAGTACAGCTGAGTATCAATGACATCAGCCAGTACATATGGGTATTAATGACATCAGCCAGTACAACTTGGTATCAATGACATCAGCCAGTACAGCTGTGTATCAATGACATAATCC